>OU898276.1:203593925-204193925 GCA_918026665.1 Diabrotica balteata | reverse complement strand
AAGCACTCTTGACCATGGAGCTGCGCGAAGGCTGAGTCAAATTCACGTAAAGGCAGAAAGGTTCTATTGTAAATGGAATTATACAGTGCATAGTACAATGCGTTTCACACGGAAGTGGTGACTAAACCAAGTTTCATCTACTGCGCCGTGGTCAAGAGTGCTTGCGCGCACTCTAATCATCATGGTTATTCTGACCTTCGAGGCAGCTGCTCTGAACAATTGCTTTGAGCTGCAACCAAACCACTTTCTCAGGTTCTTCAACCAGGAAATGCGCCTTCTTCCTACTCTTCTCCTACCCTCGCGTAAACGCGTTAAGTCGATTTATTGTATTCTGGTTTAATGTTCATGATTCAGCTCCATAGTAGAGTACACTGTGTACATAGCATTTAATTAGCCTTATTCTGAGGGCCAATGTCAGATCTTGGCTGCATAAAATCTTTTTCATTTTTACGAAGTTGGAACGTGCTTTTTCAATTCTGACTCTTATCTCTGCAGTATAATCGTTATTTTCTGTGATTATCGTTCTCAAGTAAGTATATCTTTTTACTCTCTCAATCTGCTGGCCGCCTACCGTTCATTTGTATTGGTGTTCTTGCTAATTTTTATGAATTTGGTTTTTTTGATGTAAAGAGAGAGTCAGTATTCTCCACTATATCTTAATATTTTGTTCATTATTCTTTTTGTCTTCCAAGTTGTCGGCTATTATGACTGTATCGTCGGCATACCTATTGTTGTTAATTAAACTTCCGTTCCCTTATGCCGACTGTCTCATTTATCAAAGCTTCTTGTATGATTTCTTCAGAATAAGCATTAAACAATAACGGCGACATTAAACAATAACCCCCTCTGTGGCTCAGTGGTAAGAGCGACTACCTTTGAACCTAAAGGTCGTGAGTTCGAATCTCACCTGGGTGGAGAAATTTTCGTTTATAAAAAATTAATGAACGAAAATAATTTCTATCCTTGTGCGATCAGTACTCACCGATGGTACATACTCAGGGGTGCCAGTAGGCTGATAGGTCTGTAGTTTTCCAATTTTCGACTATCACCTTTCTTGTGTAATAAGATTACTTTAGAGTTGTTTCAGCTATTAAGGACTTTGCCCTGATGTAAACAACTGTCCACAAGCATAGTTACAATTGCAATTAGTTCCTTACCTCCTTCTAATCTAATCATATCTGTGGTAATACTATCTTCTCCTGCAGCTTTATTTCTCTTCATGTTTTCCAATGCTGTAGTTACCTCTGAAATTGTTACTTTTGGCATTATTTCTGATCTAACATTTTTATTAATTTCCGTGCTGGTCTCATCTCATCATCTTGTTGATGTGATCTGTAAAGTTTTGTGTAAAATTCTTCTATTCGTGTCAGTATGTTTTGTCTAGTTGTGATTTTTTTTTTCGTTTTTTCCCATTAATGATATCATCTGACGTCGTCCTAGTGTCGGTCTGAGGCATTTCATACTCTTATTTTTTTCAATAGTTGTTGTTATTAATTTTTCGTTTTCTTTTCTTTTTTGCTGTCTGATTCCTTTTCTAATCTGCCTATTAAGTTCTCTATATTCGTCGGTTCCCCTTTTGTTAGATTTATTTAATATCTTTCTTTTTTTATTTGTTGTAATATTTCTTTGTCTAATTCATTGTATGTTGTTTTTGTTTTTTTTTAGTTGCAGAAGGCTTTTATTCACTGTTTCGGTAATAAGGTTATTCAAATCATCAATATCTTTGGAGTTGATCTGCTGAATGCTAACTGGATTTACTACATCCTTCATTCTTTGTATAAGAAATTTGTAACTAAGACATCTTAGTTTTGACATTTTCAACCAAAAATTATAAGACAGGCTCAAAAGTCTTATTTTGTGATAAAACGACGCCATATAATAGATTCGAGTATCTAACGGCGTCGCAGGTGTTTCCCACTTATATCAGATTATTTTCAAGCTATCGCAGATACAGTATCCAAATGAGTCATCCCCGTTGCCAGGTCATAGAGGGTTTATCACTACCCTAAGAGTGTTGCGACATATGCGATTTTGAAGTAGATATCACTAAAATCTCATTTTGCGTGAGCCTAATCGTAATTAGAATTCGGGCCCTTTCGGTGTCCCTGTTAAGTCGTTAATCCCGCTTAATTAAACTGTAAATAAATAAAATACTGGACGAACTTCTAGGGCAGGGTCTAGATTTAAATTTAAGACCTGGCAATTTATTTATTTCTAGAAGGTTGACATATAATTTAAATTTTTTGTTCCCTTATTTCAAATAAGTTTTCTATAGTATCCATTAACTAAGCATTATTGACATAAATACAATAGTGACTTTATTCTTGATTTTTCACTTCTTATTCATCGTCTCTCTTTATCGAGTTTATTATTGTGACCATTTTCATTTACTTGCAAATAAAGACACAAAAAAGCACAAACTCGTTTTTAATTTTACCACTGTCAAAATTACTAAAGCTTAGGAACAAAACATATCTAATATCAAAGTCATCATTATCATCATGCAATATCTTCTGCCCACTGTCTTCTCTTGTCCATTTTAGGTCTTTAAGTCTCGCTATGTGTCTTGCCCAATTCCATTTCAGCTTGGCTATACGTTCGACAACATCAGTGATATTTTTTTTTTGTATTTTTTGTTACGACGAAAATCGATCTTTTTATACACCTTTATGCCACTCGCATTTTTAGTACTGTTGTTTTTGTGACAGTGAGAGTTTCTACTCCGTTTGTTATAATAGGAAGAACGCGTTGAAATCACAGGTCTAATTATCTTTGCTTATTCTGATTTCATTACTAAGATATATGTACTTTTGTGTCAATTCTACCACTTGATTTTGGATGGTTAGGTGTTCGCTGGGAACCAATTTGGTCATAAATTTGGTCTTACTGATGTTCATTTTTAGACGTATTGTTGAAGATAGGTTTTTTAAATCTTGTAGCATTTGTTGGGCTTCGCGCATAACCATATTGTCGGCAAAACGCAGAGGATTGAGCATTTCCCCGTCTATTTTTATTTCTCTATTTTCCCACTTTAGCATTTTAAAGGCGTATTCGAGGAACTTTTTAAATCAAAGAGCTTTCTAATTAATTATGGTGAGAGAGTGTCGCCCTGTCTCACACCTGCATTGTTTTACAGGCATTGTGGCGTTTTGGTACAATGTTTGTACTAACTTTGTAAGATGGTAGTCTATTCTACTATTGTTCATAGCAGTTATAATGCTGTTTAATTACACGGTATCGAAGGTTTTGTGAAAGTCTGCAAAGATCAGTACCAGTGATCTGTTATATTCTATCGATTTTTCTATTAACGTTTTTACTGCCTGTAGGTGATCGTTTGTTCCGAATTTTAAGCGATAGCCAGCTTGTTCTCGGGACTGGTAGATATCCAACTTTTTTTTAGTCTTGTAATTATTCGGGTAAACATTTTGTAGATGTGGTTCCATAAACTGATTGGTCTATAGATTTCTAGGTGCTCCTTGTCTTCTTTCTTGTGTAGTAAAATTGTTACTGCATTCTTCCATGTTTCCAGTATGCAACAGTTTGTTAGACAAAGGTTAAACAAAATTATTAGTTGGTTGGGAAGGGCATATTCACCCATCTTTATAGCTTTCCTTACGACTCTATCTTCTCTTGGCGCATTGTTGTTTTTTATCTTTTTTTGTCTTGGATTTTGCTTAGTGTGATCTCTGGCATGAGCTCTGAATTCTGGTTGATGATTTTGCGTGATGCGGCGGCTTCCAGTTCTTTTGGTCTTTTCTTTGACTTGTGTATAGTTCTGGATAGAAGTTTCCAACTATGCGTAGAAGTTCTATTTTATATGAGGACTCCTTATTTGTTCTTCAGTTTGTGTATTTCACATTTTCCATTGTCTAGCTGTCTTCTCAGGACTTTCAGACTTTTATTCTCTTCTATTGTTCGATGAACCTTTTCGTTCAATTCTCTTAAATCTTTTTTTAAAGCTTTTGATACTTCTTAATTTATTTTTCTCAGTTTTTCTTCGCCATGCTTTCGTTTTCTTTGATTTTTCTTCTAGTTTCCATTAGTTGCTTTTTTTCAATGGTTATTTTTTCATCTTGGCATCTTTTATAGCAGCATTTTACTTGAGCCTCTTGAATAGTTTCTACGATATTTTTGCTTAGGGTATTTACATTATTTAAGCATTCATTTTGTTGTACGATTTGATTGATATTTTCTTGGTATTCATTTAAATTCGTTGGGTCATTCCATATCAGGTTGGCTTTTTTCCTAATAATTTTGAATCTTTCTCTTATTAAGTCTAATTTTAATTTGGCTTTTATCATTACACATATAATCGCTGCCTGTGGTAGAAATATTAAGGACTGTGACATCATTGAATATATATTTTTGTCACTGATTATGTAGTCTATCTGGTTTCTGATCTTGCCTTCTGGGCAATATCAAAGTACAGACAAAAATAAACATGTTTTTGTCCATTTTTTGGTACATTTGTCAAAAGTCGGTATTATACAACCAAAACTCTTAGTCTACGATAGTAACCGCGGTACTAAACTGAGTAAGCAAAAACCGCGCGACTATCGAAGGGTTAATTTGGTATTCCATCTCTATTGCAGCTTTTCTGTTCTTCAAGCTTTTTAAGTATTTTTTGTGCTTCGTCCTTGCTTATGTAAACTTCGCTTTTCATAATTTCTAGTGTTAGTGGTTACAACTTCATTTGCTGTTCTTCTCTATATAATTTCTTTAGATAGTTAATCCATGCATCCTTTTCGATGTGTTTCGGATCTATTAATGTTTTTCCTCCACTCTTTGATCTCTAATCTCTAGTCACATACTTTTTTTCGATCCAAAAAATTTAAGTTTTACAATTTGTTAAACAAAAACTTTTAAATAAATTAAAATTACTTTTTGAACCTTATTCTGAAGTGTCTCACGAAAGTAATTGTGTAAAAATATCTCATGGAAACATTTTTTAAACGAACCCTATAAATTAGTAAAACAGCATGAAGATATCTATAAAAAGGACGAATTTTATGACGCTTTATGACGATAAATATCTTATAATAACACAAATAATAATTAGCGATAATCCACTTGAACTTTAAGTAAGTCATTTTAATTACATTGGCGTTACAAAAATTTTTTAAAACATGGCCATACACGATACAACTATTCTATTATAGCAATGTTGAATCCGAGCTAGCGAAAATGGGTTTCTTGGAACAGTTGAAAGACACTAGAAGACATAGATGGAGAAATCAATAGGTAATACAAGAACTAAATATTTACTCCATCAATACGAAAAAAAAAAATAATTAAGAGAAAAATAGAGACAATATATAAGCGGAATAAATAAAAAATAACTGATTAAAGAAAAAATACTAAATATATAACTAAGCAAATACGAAAAAAAGAAACAGCACATGCTAAACCATGGAATAAAGTAGAAAAACATTTAGGAATTGCGTCTCAAAAACTCTTGAAGACAAACAAATTAGTGTTTCTTCGAGTAAAATAAAGATAATCCAATTGCTTATTTATATTTACACAAGCCCCTAAGCGAGTCCAAGCCTCAAGATTCAAGGTTAGCAGAATTATTATCGCAGTGACAGAATTTTTCATTTTAGTCCCATTTACACTATCAAGGAGTGAAGTTGAGAGCTTAGCCTGGCCTTTCGTCAATAAAATGATGCTGAGATTACTGGAAAGTACTATAAATTTCCGCTTAGCTCATCTGACAGTCAAGCAAAAATTTTGATCTTCGTTCACCTGCCAGAATTAGGAGTAAAATTAGTTGTTGTGGTGTAATTTTTGAGATATCTATTATAGTTTTCTGTATTTTCCATTTACCTCTTGACTATTAGAGATAAAATATATCCAGATACCTGCTTATGGGAGTGGAGGTAAAGTAGTGTCCGTAATTCATCAACTTGCCCTCTGAGGAATATTTCCTCCAGTTATTCTTTATTAAAAGGCTAAAATTTGGCACCCTTTTTTCTTTTTATTTAGTTTAATTTTATGACAGTACATGATCATTTTTGTCACATATACGAACTGTTCCATAGCCTAAATGCAGCGAGATAACAAAAATGGACGGAAACTGTAGATAGTCTTAATTTTCAAACGTCAAGTAGTCAAGCATGGACACTACTAAGAGAACTAGGAAGCGAAACTCTCATAACAAGAAAAAAACAACAATTAACTCAAACACTATTGCCTCACATCTGCTATCGACATCTAGGTCCCCGACAGACAAGCCACACACAATCAAGGTAAAATGAGAGCTCTAAACATTAAAATTTTAATCTATAGAAATCGAATACTTCCGCCCTTTCACCATCAAAGAAGTCACTATAGCTCTCAAGGATTTAGGTAAAGGTAAAGGATTTAGGTTTTGACAATATTCACCCCGAATTCTTTATTAACAGCCGTAAATATATGAGAGAATGGATGGCCCATTTTTTCCCAGACATTATGAAGATCAGCACCATACCACAGGAACTTAAATTGCTCGAAGGTCATTACCATATTAAAACCAGGAAAACCAAATGACAAAAACTCTAAGAACTACAGACAAATAGCCCTACAATAAGCGACGTTTAAGCTACTAGAACGACTTAGTCCAAATCTACAACAGAATTAGTCCAAAGCTACTTGAATTAACATCGGTTGATCAGGCAGGTTTTCGACCGAAAAAAGCTGCACAGATCAGGTTCTTTCACTTATTACATTTATTGAGACAGGGTTCCAGAGAAAACTTAAAACTGCGGCCTACAATACAGTCTAGAGAGAATGCATGATAAACAAGGTCCTCCGTAGAATCTTCTGTAAATCCACTGCTCAAATAATCAATAGCATGCTAGCCGACCGAACGATTTAAGTAGTCATGCGAACCGACATCATCACCCCAAGAAAACTAATTGGATTGCCTCATAGATCTGTCCTAGCTCCATTTCTCTTAAGCTTGTACATCGCTGATATACTAGAAACCAGATCAAAGAAGTTTGGTTACGCCAATGACTGAGTCCTTGCAACAAGGTGTAAGTTATTTGAAGAAACAGGAGAAATCCTTACGGCAGACTAATATACAGTGCGAAAGTATTTTCGTAAATAGAAGCTCCAACCAAATACTACCAAAACAGAGGTTTCCAGTTTCCATCTAAATAAAAAGCTTGCAGAAAGAATACTTAAATCCAATTCGAAAATACCACACTCGTCTACAATAAAACATCAAAGTACCTTGGGGTTATTCTTAACCCTATCTTTCAAGGAACATCTATCAAAACCAGCGGAAAAACTTAAATCCAGAAACAACATCATCCAGGAGCTGTAACTCCCCCTTTTTCCTTTTCATTAGTTTTCTTGTCTCTGTTCTTCTTTGTCTATACATATCATTGTTTTTGTGCAAGGAGTTTTGTAGCATATTCCTTCTAGCCATATTTCTTACTGTTATGGAGTTTAGGCAATCATCATCGAACCATTTTTTTGTTGTTTTCTTTTTGTGTCCTAGTATTTAATCTGATACGCTTGTCAGGGCTAATTTGATATTGTTCCAAGCTGAGTCTATGTTGTTATAGTCTTCTGTCTGTGTTAGAGCGATTTTCCAGGTTCTGACTTACCACGCAACACATAGACTATGCTGAACCGAACCAGAACCCAAAACGGCGATGCGGTTACATGATGCACAAATCGGGTAAACAACCATCCCCACCCTGTGACTGCAGACAACCACAAACCATCTGTCAGCCTCCTAGAATACGCTAGGACATACCAGACTGACGCGCGAACAAATACTAAGGACCTCCTAGAATATGCTACGCCTGTGACACCAATATAACTGTAGGCCACATTGTTATAGACTGTCCTTTATATCAAATGGAAAGACAAGCTACTGGACTACCAAGTGATATAAATTGCGCTTTAGACAATGGGGATTGTGACAAAATGATTAGGTTTTTAAAGAAAACGAAATTGTAAAATAAAATATAAGTGATACGTCATGAAAAGTTCTAAATTATAATCAACTTTGTAAAAACTTTATAGTTTATATTTTATATTAATAGTCCAGGCTGTGAGGCCGCTCCCGTTGGGAAAATATTTCTGATTCGGTTTCTTCGCAGATTCCGGTTCAAAAATGTCCCTTTTAAACAAATCTGAAGGGTGCCGGGCGAAATTTTTGGGCAGAAATTGTTTAAACAATTTTTTTTAAACAAATTCCAAAAATATTTTTTTTAATCTGTAAAACGTTTTTTTTTAGGTTTTTTGGGTCATTTTAAATAAAAAAGGTCTCTTGTCATTTTTCTCTAAAGTTGATAGTTTTCGAGTTATAAGCGATTTAAAGTCTGAAAAATAATAATTATTTGTAAGTATATGTAAACTATGCATAAGTACGATAGAGGCGCACGGTAGCGCGCGGCGCCGCGGCGGCTGAAAAATCAACGGTCTAAATTAAAATAAGCCCCGATTACTCTTCACAATCTTGAAGTTGAATGTTTAAACTTTAATTAAGACACTTGGTAACCTCAAAAATATTAATTTACATATGTGTTTTCAAGCCTCAAAAATGCGTATTTTCGCGTTTTTCAGACTTTAAATCGCTTATAACTCGAAAACTATCAACTTTAGAGAAAAATGACAAAAGACTTTTTTTATTTAAAATGGCCCAAAAAACCTAAAAAAATGTTTTTCAGATTAAAAAAAAATTATTTTTGGACTTTGTTTAAAAAAATTGTTTAAATAATTTATGCCCAAAAATTTCGCCCGGCACCCTTCAGATGTGTTTAAAGGGGACATTTTTGAACCGGAATCCGCGAAGAAACCGAATCAGAAACATTTTCCCAACGGGAGCGGCCTCACAGCCTGGACTATAATCATTATAATATATTATAGTCTATATTGTACCACCGCTAATAACTTTCTTTGGTTGATGCGGGTCATTCCAAATAAAAAAATAAATAAATAAATACAAACTAAACTATCCAAACTCACAGTACGTAGTAAATTTTTGTCTGCAAATGTATTATTACTAGAAATAATGTTTTATTGTATTTGACAACGCAAAATTACCCTGTCTGTACATAGCGTGTTTAAAAATAACAGAACGTTGCATTTGTCAAGTCCTCTCTTAATTTTCTCCAGGAAAATTAAAAGAGGACCTGTTTAGACTCCTGCGTCAACTCCTCGCGTTTGCTACTCACACTAACACAATAACTTCCAGATTTTACTCATCCTTGACGGAATTTATTCTACAAGTATGCGTATTCACAAACTTGTAAACTAATTAGCTGAGAAAATCATCATGCAGACACTGTCAGGGGAAACGTTCGGGAAAGCGTCAGAATAACATTTTCCATTTTCTCCCCTCGCCCTCGCCAACTCCCTTCAGGACCATCTTCTTTAAACTTTTAAATAATATACATGATGTTGAGTTAACTCGAGTTGTTTTGTTTCGTACGGGGAAGGAATTAATCGTGAACATTTTTATATTCATTGCGGCTATCATATTTTTTATTTAAAATGCAGAAACTGTTCTGTAAGAATAAAGAAAGAATTTTTATATTTTTACAAAAAATTACGTTTTTATTTGTAGATGAGGATGGTAGAAAGATAAGCGCAGCAAACTGGCAACGGTTGGCGATGGATAGGACTGCCTGGCGTTATAGACTTGGGAAGGTCGAGGCTCTTTCATAGGGCTGTAGCACCATTGATGATGATGACGCTTTTACTTGTTATTATCATATGCGATGAAGATCAAACTGTAAATGCAGGCCTGGTCAAGTGAAGATCCAGTGAAGAGAACAAGCTCGTTTCGATGTTCTGATAACAATAATTTTCTTGAAGTTTAACAAACAAACAAGAAAGTTTTTTATTTACAAAAATGACTTTCCACAATTTTCATCCAAAATTCCTAGTATTTTTGCCAACTAATCAATTTAGGGTAGTGGGTAGGAACTCCTTGGATTTCTTTGGACAGTCCTATCAGGGAAAATGAATCAGTCCCTGCCCTCGACAGATTCCAGGTGGTCCGTGTCCCTGGGAACTAGTACTTGTTTAGGGTTCCTTGTCCAGGGTTACGGATGAAGACCACAACGGCAATCACAGCGGAGAAGGATACCTTCAGTACGACGAGAATGACGGAAGTGGCAACCCTAGATTTTAGGGCTAGTATAAAGTCAATTTTGACTGAACGATCGCCGGTATAAGCGATTGCACTCACCTTGATAACGGTCTCTGGATGGAGGCGGAAACGTGAGATAGGGCAGTCTTTTGTCCTTAGGGTGGAAAACTGTCTCTAGAAGGAGGATTAACAAACGATGTAACGGCATAAGAATACGAAAGGCAATGGAAAACCACCGTATTAAAGGTCCCAAAGGAAAGGGAAAGGAAAGGTCCCAGAAAGAAAAGGATGAAAAAGACATTGTAAGCAACGGCCCCTAGTCCGTGGCAGGCCTTAAGTGGCCAAGGGTGCTAAGTGCCAGAATTTTCGCCAACATCCACTCATTGAATAGGGCACCATAAGAAAGAGAAGTCAATTTTTTTGCCTTTTTAGCATACAACTGTCTATTATTGGTACTTATATATTGTAATTTACTTCCGATTGATTTATTTTAATTTAGAAAGTAGGTACATATATTTCTTTCCGCTATTGGAAATTTGATAGTTTTATCTTACTTCAGTGGTTGGTTTTCAATATCAAATCCACCAAAAAGGATGACATGGTCATACACATTAGTAATAATTTTATCTTATTACCATTATAGGTACTCAAGGATCTTCAATATCGCCTTGACCACCACCGACCATTCACTCCTCCTCTCGAAGGAATCGCACACGAATATGGTATTAACACCAACCTAGTCCAGAAGATAGTCGATTATTGGAGGACGAAGTATAACTGGAGAGAACGGGAGAAGTACTTAAACCAATATCCACAGTTCACCCTCAATATCCAGGGCTTAGACCTACACTACGTTCACATTAAACCAAAAGTTTCGACTGACATTAAAGTGCTGCCTCTTTTAATTTTACATGGGTGGCCGGGATCCGTAAGGGAGTTTTATGAATTGTTTCCATTGTTAACAACACCGCAAAAGGGAAGAAACTTTGTGTTTGAAGTTATAGCCCCACATATTCCAGGTAAGCTTGATATGAAAAAAGTGATTTAGTATATTGAAAACCGTGGATCTTTGCAAAGATCCACGGTTTTCAATATACTAAAAGAGCGTTTTCAATATACTAAAAGAACTCAAAGACCGTTGAAGCAAAACACTTTGCTTCAACAAATTATAAAGAACATTTTAATAAATTTCAAAAACACTGTTTTTTTAAAGAATTTTACTTAATCTTGCCTAAGGAGTATATATTTATTTACATTTTTTTATGTACCTAGTGACCAGGAAGTGGTTTTTAAATTTTGAAAGGTTGACCTATTTAATTAGCGCCATAATTTCCAGCTCTTGATCAAGATAATTTGTTGTTCATTAAACACTATATTGAGGGAATGACCTTAAGCTATCACTTCGTATATGTTTATTTATAATTGATACAGTTTACACTTTTAAAGGCAAGATCCCTTCACGATCCAATCTTGAGTACTTATTAAGATAAGTTAAGACGAGTATTCTTATGTCTTCATGGTCTTTAACTTTAAATAGCTGTTAGTGTGGGTATCAATGTATGGGACTATCAATAGAGTACTTTTTTTATACAACACCTGTACGGTATTTGTATAATGCTATCTGGTCATAAATGGCCTAACATCAACAACTAATATCAGTTGTTTTCTGGCCTAACTTAATAAACAACAAATACTTAAGTCTAAGGGTTTACCCTATATCTTACTCTTATTTTATCAATCAACTAATGCGCTAATTTTTACACTAAACTGTTACACATTTACACTAACATTGTTGAAATAATTTTGCCCCTGTGTCTTCTCTTTAGTTCAATGTTCTCAAGAATCTGGATTGCTTTTACATTCACATGATTATGCAGCCTCTGCTCGTGACTTGCTACTGTTCTCTTGATTTTTTAGGTCACAATTTCCATAAGCAGGTCCTAGTGGACGTTGCTGTTACAGATATACCAAGGAGCATCAACAATGTTCCTCAGTAATTTGTTTTGAAATATCTGCATGATATGTAGGTTACTAGGTTTGGTACAGCCTCACAATTGGCACCCATATATCCATACTGGCCTCAATACTTGTTTGTAAGTGGATAATTTATTATGAATGAATAATTTTCAATTTTTTTCAATCAGTCAAAACAATTTCATATATATCAAATATCAAACTCCCCTCCTTTCTTTTTGACCTGGACTTTCCAGCGCAGCTTTGCATCTAGGGTAATCATCATCATCAGTAGCTCGACAACTCTTTGTGGATCCTGGCTTGTTCTGGGATTTTACGCCATTTTGTTCTGTTTCTTGCTTTGGTTTTCCAGTTGGCAATCTTAAGTGTTTTCAGATCTTGTTCCACTTATTCCATGTATCTAAGTTTAGATTTTCTCTTTGATCTTCTCCCTACGGTGTTTGCCTCAGTATATGTTTCAATGGCCCGTTGAATATGGCCCATCCAGCGCAGATGTCCGATCTTTATGGATGTTACGACCTTGGGTTCATTGTATGCTGTGTATAGTTCAAAATTATATCTTCTGCGCCATATGTCATTTTCTTTTACCCCCTTATATATGTGTCTAAGGATTTTTCGTTCAAATGTACCTAATAGATTCTCCTCTACATTGGTCGATACTTTATTTCTTTAGGAGGTTTACCTGGTTAGGCGATCGTAATGACTTTTACCTTTCCAGAGTCTGGGAACATATCTCAATCTAAAAGTAGCATTTATTAGGTGTATCAGCTTAACTATGGCTTTTTTTGGTAGATTTTTGATAGTCCTCCTGTTGTGAGATTAAATCCTGGAGCTTTCATAGGATGTCAACGTTATTCTTTCTTCGCTTTGAAATGGTTCATTTCATCTCATTTCTTTATCATCATTGTCGTAGGATTTAAACGTGCTTTCCAAAGGATCTGCAAATCGCTTTTTGCGATTTCCTTTTTGTTCATTACTTCTAGCCCAGTTGCAATTTTTCAACTTGATTGGAAGAGAATGAATAAATAATTGGTCTCTTCATTATTTTTACTGCCTTGCGTAACGAATAGTCTGTGTTCTGGTCAGTTCGTCATCAAGTTGCCTCGTGTTTCTCAATGGCTCAGCAAGAGAACTTAAGATAATATGCTTGATATCACCTGCATAAAAAAAATTATTATACACTAATGTCCTTATTTTTTTTATGTTATAAGGTTTTGGTTTTTCCAAACCAGCAGTGAGGCCAGGCCTTAGTCCGGACAACATTGCTCTGGTCTATAAGAACATGATGCATCACTTAGGATTCCAAAAGTTCTACGTACAAGGCGGTGATTTTGGATCCATCATTCTTCGCAACATGGTAGTACTCTATCCAGAAGTAATCGAAGGTTTCCACTGCAATTTCCCTGTGGTTACAAGTGCTCGGCATTATATAAAACTATTCTTTGCCGGTCTGTTCCCATCTCTTTCCAGCTGGTACGTTCGTCCAGAACACAGGGCGAAAGTGTTCCCGATCAAGCAAGGTTTCGAACGAACAATAAGTGCAACTGGGTATCTTCATGAACAGGCTACAAAGCCCGATACATTGGGTAAGTAAGCTTCAATATTGTATCAAATATATTTGTATTTATATTGATGCCGTCTTTTTTTTGACAATTTGACCAAAGAAAATTTCACCTTTTTTTAATTTTTGTGGCTTCTAGGATATTTTTTGGTTTATAGAAGCGAATGGGGGCTATGATTTAAAGTTTTTTTAATAAATTTTGTGAACTGTGTAAAGATGCTGTTGACTTAGAGCTAAAATTGAATCGGAATTACAAACAGAAATAGAATGTTCATAAATCCTATATTGGATTCTACGATTTGTTTGGCCTATATAAGATCGGTAACAATCTGCACAGGGAAATTCATAAACTCCGTGTTATTCATTTGGAATGTTATCTTTTATTGATAGGACAAGAGATGAAAGTTTTGGTTGGAGAGAAATATTGTCTCTATTCCTCTATTAATAGTTATATTATTTTTATTTTTAGGTGTTGCTATGAATGAGTCTCCGATTGGTTTGGCGGCATATATTTTAGAAAAATTTGTGGGGGGCACAAATTATCAAAATGCCTTACTAGTAGATGGTGGTCTTTCGGAGAGTTACACCTACGACTCTTTATTAGACAACATCATGCTCTATTGGCTTAATAGTGCGGCTACAACTTCTTTTAGATTATATGCAGAAACTTTTAACAAAGCCAATAATGCTAAAGGTATCCTCCAGTAAGTATTGATATTTATTGATTATTTTTTATACATACTTTTAATTTATTTTAAATTTAACTAAGCAAATTACTCGGACAGGCCGATATTTGAAATAAATATAGAAGACTAGAAGAAAAAACTTAATCAAGAAAAATAACTGGATGACAGACGAAATTAATGGAACAAAGTAATAAAATCTAATGTAACAGAATATAGACACCTGCAGAGAAGAATAAAAAAGGAGATCAAATTAGCCAAAGAAAAATGGATGAGAGAAAGGTGCGACGAAATGGAGGATGTGATATCTAAACACGACTTATTTAATGTGCACAAAAAATTGAAAGAAATGAGTAATATATTTAAAAAACGAGTTTCCTCTGTACTTGTTGACACTAATAACAAAATTATTGTAAATGAGCAAGAAATAAGAAAAGAATGGCAGCTGTATATATCAGAGTTGTTTGAAGATGACAGGAATAGTATTGTCGAATTCTACCAAAACTGTATTGACCCAGAAATTATGAAATGCGAAGTAGAACATGCTATAAATAATACTAAAATTTGAAAAACTTGTGGTCCAACTGAGTTGCTGAAACTAATAGAGAATGATAACATAAAAGTAGTAGTAAGACTTTTTAATTCAATAGGATAAATCATCGGAGTGATTCCCGCAGATTGGCTCAACTCCATCTTTGTCGCAATACCTAAAAAACACAATGCGATAAAATGCTCAGAATATCGATTAATTAGCATAATGAGTTACACTCTTAAAATTTTCCTCAGAATACTTCACAACACAATTAGACGCAAATGCGAAGAAGATCTTGAAGATACCCAATTTGGTTTTAGAAATGCTATGGGAACCAGGGAGGCACTTTTTGCGCTAAACATCCTATTACAAAAATGCCGTGACCAAAGAAAAGATGGATTTGCATGTTTCGTGGACTTCGAAAAGGCATTCGATAAAGTACAGTATGTAAAATTAATGCAAATACTGAAAAATATCGGAATAGATGACAAGGATATTCGTGTCATTAAAAATTTGTTTGGAATCAAACTGCTATCGTAAAAATTGGAGATAACTACACTGATGAAATCCGTATACAACGAGGAGTCAGACAAGGTTGCATTTTGTCGCCAACATTGTTCAATATTTACTCGGACCAGCTATTTAAAAAGGCACTTGAGAGACAACCATATGGAATAAAAATCAACGGGGAAGTACTTAATGTGATAAGATATGCAGACGACAGTAATTCTATCAGATAATATTGAAGGTCCTCAATTCTGCTTGATCGTATTCACGAGGTAGGGGAGGAAATAAGCATTAAAATAAACTCAAACAAAACCAAATTGTTAGTGTTTAGTCGTGACCCACATCCCGATGCAAAGCTTCAATTGAACGGAATCCAAATTGAGAAAGTTCACAAAATGACATATTTGGGAACTGTGATAACGGACCAACTATATCCAGATATAGAAATAGAACGTAGAATAGAAATGACTAAAACTACTTTTATGAAAATGAAGTCATTTCTTTGCAATAATCATCTCAGTTTAGAACTAAGGCAAAGAATGGTTAAGTGCTATGTTTGGTCTGTACTTTTGTATAGTGTAGGAGTGTGGACCCTAAAAGTATCGATCATGAACAAAATTGAAACATTGGAAATGTGGGTTCATAGAAGAATGCTGAAGATACCTTGGACAACAAGAAAAACTAATGAAGAAGTACTAAGGAGCGTCAACAAAGACAGAGAACTGTTAAAAACATATAGTAAGGGGAAGTCGATATAAAATTTTACAACTGATCTTTAAATGCAAAATAAAGGGCCGTAGATAGTTAGGAAGAAAACAAGTTTCTTGGTTAAAAAACATTCGTGAATGGACTCAGATAAAAAATGCAGGACAATTATTCCATATTGCAGAAGATCGAGAAGCCTTCGCAATGGTGATCACCAACGTCGGATAGTTTTGATATGGCACGCGAAGAAGAAGAAGAAGATAGAAGACTATGCTTTTTTAAACTGGCATGATTCCCTTTACTTAATAGTCATAATATCAACAGGAAAGTAAACATCACGCTACTTCATTTAAAAAATTTTGATATCTTTAGTGTATATGGGTAAGGGATGAATGCTGGCCGCTGGGGTAATGCTACACATGAAATATTTACATTTACGACTTAATATTATTTCGCGTTTAATACCTGTTGCGCCATTTAACAGTATTTTGTTTAAACTCTGAGCAATGCAGAAATGAGCAAATATTTCTCGAATGGCACCAGCATTTTTACAGTGATGTAAAACCTTCAAAGGAGGATTCAGTTTTGTAAATCGTCGACAATCACAGTAGCTACTATACATTGGACATATAATTTCTGTAAAGAACGAGGAATTATTATGTTAACCATACCCCCGCACACATCGCATCGACCCCAACCGCTGGATGTAGTTTTTTACTCATCTTTAAAATCTGTGTATAACATCAAATGTGACAAGTTTCTTCGAAATCGTCCTCATGAGCGTATCAAGACATTTAAAATAGCTAAAATATTTAAAAATTCATACGTTCGAGTAGCCACACCAGTCAAAGCTATTAAAGGTTTTGAGAATACAGGAATATTTCCATATAATCCTGAAAATTTTATCGATGAAGACTTTTGCTCCAGGTGAATCATTCATACAATAAAAAAAAGAAAGACAATAAACCAGGAGAAAAAAGTTGATTAGATAAGGAGAAGAATAATAATGAAGTTAAGGGGAATAAAGAACGTTCGACACATGACAACAAGTTTGAAGTATCTTTTGTTGACATAATTCCACTACTAGCATGCTCAAAAAATGACTCAGTTGGAAATAAAAGATCCCAGCACAAAAGCAGCAGAAAGGAACACTTCGAAATAATAACATCAATACCTGCAGTTACTGCCAGCACAAAAATAACGGAAGGAGGAAGAGCAAATGAGAAGTAAAGCCAGCAAAGGAACCAAACGAAAAATAGGCATCGAAGAGTCCAGTCCTTCGCGAATAGTTTCAAAAAGAAATTGTAAAGGAACACAGAAGATCGCAGAAGATATATCATCTGAAGATGAGGATGATGACGATGATCGTGATAGGAACGTTAACAAAGATATTTGCACAATTTGTAGCGAATTCGGTAAAAACAGAGAACTCTGGATCCAATGCAGTATTTGCGGCCAATGGGCACACAAAGACTGTAGCTAAGATCAAGAGGACGATCCCCAACTAGATTGTCCGACCATATTAAGAATTCAGCTAGAAACTCATTCTGCAAAGCTCTCAGAGCAGCTGAAGATAGAGACCAATGGAGAAAAATTGAAATATTGGAAATATCGTGAAAGAACTCACGATCCTCAGTAATGGGAAAATGACATCAGAGAAATCTGACATGACTTAACCACTAAGTACATAGCCAAGACCGGCAGCTTTAGGTGCCCTCCTGAACACGGTAAAGTCTTGTATCATTTTTATAAATTTAAAATTTCGTTGTTGGTTTTGACAATCGAAGACGCTTGTTTTGGCTTGGTATGACAGTATTTTAGTCACCGAAAAGGAAAGCTTTTGAAATATTAATCTTAAAATTTTTTAGTTTTAAAGTTTCAAACAAAAGTTATTACCGCGTTGACAACCAAATTAAAGGGATACCAGACACGAGACCAAACAGGATTCAGAAAGGGATTTATCATCAGTGAACACGTATTAACTGTAAAAATCATAATTGGAAAATCAACTGAATATTCCGATATATACAGATTTTGTAGACTTTAAAAAGCTTTTAACAGTGGGGTAGATTAGAGATATACTGATCTATTTGAAAACTATAAAGATGCACCACTTGTTTCGCAAACGACCCAAAGGAAGACCACTTCTTCTTCTTCTAAATGTGCCTAACTTCTAGAGATGTTGACGACATCTCTAGAAGATAGGCACAAGATCTCGACAGATGAACATGATAAAGGACAAAGAGAAATGGAGAAGTCAAAAAGAGGCCTATCTGGGAACTTTGCTAAATAGACAGATCTAGATCTTAGTTATATTAAACATGCCTGGATTTCAGTACAAAGAGAATTGGAAGCACACGAACCAAATGCTGAAACTTTTAAGCAGCTACAGTCTCAATGTATGTGGAACAAGATTGGCTTACCAATTTAATGAACAACACACCAAGACAAATATGACAGCTTACAAAAGATACATTAACTATTGAGAAATTGTTTTATTTTCAAAATGAGTCAGGTGTTCATTTGTTCACTTTCACCAAAGTGGTCGTTTATCTCCTTTTTTAACGATATCCACAATTATTGATGAACTATTTATTTTGAAATTGATGATTTATTTATTGTACTTAGAACTTTTTATTTACTTTAAAGTATAGTAATTTCTTATATTTAAATAAGTATTTTTCTTTTACTATTTCTGATGGACTTATTTTAGGCACCCTATTGAAATACCGACAGCAGTTGCGAGATACAAGTACGACTTCTACTCACCAGATGGTGCTATTAAAGATATTTTTGTGAATTGTGTTCAATTTACTGATATAGATGGAGGACATTTCTCTGCTTTTGAAAAACCTGAAGTATTCGCCAACGATCTCTATGATGGCATTGAAAAGATCTTAAGATTAAAGAACTAGTTTTGTAAATATGTATTTTGTTTTGTTTTTTTATAAAATATGCTTTACCTCATTTTAGTTTTATTTCTAGTAAAATTAAGAAATAGTATATAATAATAGTATAGCCAATTTACAGCAAATATATTAAAATATTTTTTTTCTTCAAACGTCAAATAATGATGACATTACTTATCTAACTTGATCCTGTCAAAATTTGATGTCTCTGTCGGCAGCAGTTTTTTTTCATTTCTTTACGGCGCCGCGGAGGGAAAAATGTCATGGCGACAATATGAAACATGTCACAAAGCAACAATACAAGTGTCATTAACAACAATTAAACATAATTTTTATTTATAATAATATTAAAAGTACAATTTATTTAATGAGGCATTTTCAAAATTGAAACCATGCAAAAATGTTCCCGCCTCTTGATACGCATTGGTAATTGTTGATGATACTGATGGTCGAGAACAACTTTCAGCAATCATTCCCGATGTTGGCGAATCATGAGGGTTTAAAATTTTTTGAGCATTATCGTTCTTATTTCTTATTGAATCCTCTATATACCTTTCGGCAACCGTGCTTGATTTCCAGCCCCCATGTCGTTTGAGGCATTCTAGATTTCCGCCTCCATCAATTACAAGTGTTGCTGAAGTTCGTCGTAAAGAGTGACCCGTGTATGAGCTTGCATCGTTTAAATTTAAATAATTAGCTACTTTTTGGGCTACTGCGCTGATCGAATGTAATCCCATGACGCTTCGGTAACACTTTCCATTTTGGTACTTGATAAAAAATCGGTTTGCTGTGAAATTTTCAGGCCGCAGTGATGCATAATTTTTATACAGTTTAATGTAGTTTTGATCAATTATCGTAAAAGATCTAATTTGCCGTGTTTTACTGTCTGGGATTTTGATAATTATTACATTTTCTTTATCCTCAATGTCGACAGTCTTCATTTTTACCATTTCGTCGCATTGATAGGCGCCGGTAACCCCAATTAACAAAACAATCTGAAATATTTTTATAATTTAGTAGAGTATACTACATGCTTTGCAATATAATTTTTTTTACCTTTAATCCTAAATATAACTTATCTGGCGCTTCAAACAAAAATTTATCAAACTCGTCTTTAGTGAAAACTTTAGACTTTTTTGCAGTATACCCTTCGTTTGTTTTTTTTTTAGAAAGGCACGTAACTTTAAAAATTTGCGTATATCCACATTTTTTCTAATAACTAACTCGGATTTTATCATAGAGTGTCGTGACCACATTGTAGAAGATTTCCATTTATTTTCATTTTCCATTATATTAAAATATGCCAGTAAAACGTCTTCGGTAACTTGCGGTACTCCTCTTGTATCGCACCACTCTTGGAAGTGCTTGTACGCTAACCGATACTTTATTCCGGATTTGGAGGGCCCCAAACGTGCTACTGCATCATTAGCCGCGGACTCAATTCCGTTTAAAGAGCAACTGATCAACAGTGGGAGATGTTGAAATATGCACCTGTGGAGATAGTATATCTAAATTACGCAGAGCTATGGAGAGTGTAATTAACGCCAACTATAGATCAATTGAACCTGAGCAAGCTAGTTTTGTAAATTATTAAAGAATAAAATAGTAATGTTAATTAAAGTATGAAATTAATGAATTCTTAATGGGTATACTCAGTGCAGGAAGTCTAAATAGTCAAGCTGGGTCCTCCACGAGGTGAAGCTGAAATAAAGTTTTTAAAAATATGTTTAAATTTAGTACAATTTAAATTAATTTGAGTATTAAGACAGTGAGAGTTTTTATTTGTTTCCCTTGTAATCTCCAAATCTTCCAATAAATCCAACTTCAAGTAGTTTTTCTTTATACTAATGTCACGTAAGATAAATGAACCAGTATTGATGTTATAATTCGACTGGTCCAACGAAGACTGTAGTAACTCAAATTTTCCTTTTGAGTTACGAGCGCAAAACAATAAAACATAATGATATCTTCCCCAGAAAAGAATCGTATCTCAGTAAACGTAGTTATGCAACCTATATTACGTGTAAGAGTTTTATAGTATCTCCGATTTATGAAAAACAACCGTAGAAAATCATCGTATCTTGAGTTACAATAGTCTTCGTTGTTATCTGAGGCGATAGCATAGGTATCGTAACATGAGTTACTACGGTATTCTGCGTTAGTTTAAGGTGATGTTCAAAAGTTTAGTTTTGTTATAATTGCCATAATGTGCTCCAGAAGTGAGTTAATATTGGAATTAGCTGAAAAAGCGTATAAAAACACTGAAACGGATATTTCTTATCGTTCTTTTGAAGGTAAAGTTATAATAAACTTAATAATAACAGCAAAGTAAAAACGTACATATTTTGTAAGGTAAACATATTGCTGAAAGTATTGTAGAAGAAAGCAAATACAAAAAGGCGAATGAGGATCCTGGTGACCACGAGACTGATATTAATCCTGAATGTTCTACAGGTCGGTTTAAATTCCATATGAAAAAATATTACGTAGGCATTTACCTCATTTTTGTTCAATTTTAGTTTTGTTTAGTTTAGTTTAGCTTAGAAGAGAATGAAGCCAATAGGAATGAAAATGAAATAATTGAGAAGGTAAGCGATGAGGAACCATTTCATGCAGACTCTGATACTGGCCCAGATTACATTCCGACAGAAGACAAAAACATCCCTGAAGTAATAATTGAACCTAATAAGAATATAACTGAAGCAACCACAAATAGAAAGAGAAAAAGCAGAGGCAATATAGAGAGAGTAAGTAGGAAAAGAATTAGAGACGTTAGTAAGTGGGCGGATGAAAAATCTAAAACAAGTCTAAACCTGGGACTTGAACATGAAAATCGAAAAGGTATTCAAATTAAAGGAAGACAGATGGGTGCACCATGCGCAAACACATGTAGACTAAAATGTGCTACCAAAATAGCTAAAGAAAATAGAGACCTTTTTTTCAATGAATTTTGGAAGTTAAAAGATCATACGAGAAAGTGGGATTTTATTGCTCGTCATGTGAGACAGGTTGCCAAAAAACAAGTAACTATTACTGCAGAACAACGGTCTCGAAGAAATTACTATCGAGAATATTACTTCTACATTTGCAATGAAAAACAACGTGTTTGCAAAACTATGTTTTTGGAAACCCTTAACGTTTCAGAAACTTGGATCACTACAGCATTAAGGAAACTGACAGATGGTGGATCATTAGAGGAAGATAAACGTCGAAAGCACACTAACAGACCACAAAAACTATCACCAGAACTTATAGACAACGTAAAAAATCACATAAATCAGTTTCCTGTAGTACCTTTCCATTATACCCGTAAGAATACGATGAAGATGTACCTTGAAGAAGGGCTAACTATCCAGAAAATGTACCGATTGTACAACGAGCATTGCGAAAAAAATAACATCACTACAGCTGCCACGTCACGCTAGTATAGAGTATAGTATATTTTCAATGAACAGTTCAATATTGGGTTCTTTAAACCAAAAAAGGACCAGTACTGTTTGTTCTGTTTTTAATATGGCTAGTGATGCTGAAAAAGCAAAATTGCTCGAACAATATGAGTCCCATATGAAAAACAAAGAAGTTATCAGAAACTTAAAAAACATAGACAAACAGCTTGCACTAGATGATAAGAGCTTGTGTATGGCTTGCTTTGACCTTCAAAAGGTTTTAGCTACCCCTTTGTCTAACGTAAGTGATTTTTACTACAAAAGCAAATACTCTACATATAACTTTACAGTTTATGATGTTGGAAATAATCAGGGTTACTGCTATGTATGGCACGAGCAGGTGGCTAAAAGAGGTGCTAATGAAATTGCCAGTTGCCTCTGGAAATTTTTAGATCTTAAGGCACAACAAAGTGTTAAAACGATAATATTCTACTCAGACACCTGTGGGGGACAAAATAGGAATCGTTTTGTGTTTTCGATGTTTGCTTTTGCTGCTGCTCATTTTCATATTGATATTGTTCACAGATTTCTGGAAAAAGGCCACACTCAGAACGAGGGTGACAGTATGCATGCTTTTATCGAAAATGCAAAGAAAAGGCAATCGGTTGTATATGTGCAAGAACAGTGGGTTACATTAGTTAGAATGGCTAAAACTACAGGAAGAGTTTATGATGATACGGAAATGTCCCGAGATAATTTTTTTAATTTTAAAAAACTGACTGATACCGAGAATTGGAAACTTCACAACGAAAAGAAATCAATAAAAGTTAGCAAAATACGAGATCTAAAATTTTCGCACGAACACCAAAATTCTATAATGTTTAAATACGAATTCGATGATGGTTTTAGAGGTTGTGACATAAAATTAAATCGAAAATGCAGAGGACGGCCTTCCACTACTATCAAATTTCCACCGAAACTGTATGATGCACCATTACCAATTGAAGAAAAAAACCTAAAAGAATTACTGTGGCTGTGTAATACCGGCAAAATACCCACAATGTACCATGGATTTTATAAAAATCTTAATTCAAAGAGTTATGTACCTCCTAAAGTCGAGCTCGAAGTTGATTCAGTTGAGTGCGAAGAAGAGTCGGATGAGGAAAATTGAATTAAAATATAAAACTGCAAATTATATCAGTAGCTTCTTCAAAATGTAGCATTTTATATAAATAAAGTTAAGAAACAAATAATTCTGGTATTTATTACTTTAAAAATATCTCCATCGAAAACTATAGTAACTCATTCAAAAGTCACTTATGACCATTTCTGTCTTAAATCTGTTTTACCCTGGTAAGATCATTATTAAAAGTATCACTTAATGCTATAAAAACATCCATTTAATAGATTAATGAATTTTGGTAACAGTGTAAATACATTTTTATAATTATCTCAATTACATAAAAAATGAGTTACTACATTCTTCGTTGGACCAGTCGAATTGTCTTTACTGTATAATAAGTGTTCACCAAAACTTGAAGAGTTTGGTCTTTTTAAATGTTCTGAAATTCTAGTAGATAACTTTCTAATGGTTCTGACTACATAAGGCATCACAATCATCACATTTTAATTTATAAATACTACTTTTGTCTCGTGTGCTCATCCTATCTTTGGTGTTGATTAGAAAGCAACCTAAAGTGTTATTTGACTTGAAGGAAATTTTGTTGTTTTTAATTGTAGAATTAAAAAGTTTAGGATATTTTATTGGAAATGTTGGTAATATAAGTATAGGAGAAATATTTGATGTTATTTGAAGCATTGAGTTGAAACAAACATTGTGATAAATATGCATGTGTGATAAATATTTTCTGCAATTTTAAGTTTAGCTATATTTAGAAGCTTATGGATAATGTTGGGATTATAAAATAATTGTTATTTACATTTCCACTTTACCCAAAAAGTTCAGCGACTTTTTAAACATGAGTTATGAAACTTGTACAACAGATTAAAATATTACTCTGTTATCGTCCTAGCCTTAAATAGAAGGAATATAGAAAAAGTTAAGTGAAGTGATTGTAGATGCAATTGATTGGATCTCTTATGAAATTAAAAAAATCTTCTCTTAATATGGGAGCAACTCTGTATGGGAGTTGCTCCCATACAGTCTTCGTAGATACACTGTCTCAAGACTAGCAACTCCAACGTGGAGTCATATGTTGCCATGTTACCTAATCCAACGGTAACTTTAACATCTTAAACCATTATAGGAAAATTTGTAAACTAAATGTAATTAATTATTTGTTAACGGGTTTTTACCCATATATGTACTCTTAGACACTGATGATGGAATATGGATTCCGAAAACGTTTTGTCTTTTTAACTTAGCCCGTTTTGGTTCTTAATATATACCTTTTAAAAAGGATTTTTAATAAATTTTTTAATATATGGTATACAGCCAACTACAGGAACGTAGATTCCTTGTGGAAATTTATGAATTCCATTTATGAATTTATGAATTATGAATTATGAATTTATTTACTATTGTAAGTCTCCTATTAGGACACTGTCGTGTCAAGGAGCACATTACAAGATTTTGTCAGGTTGAAGACCAGAAGGTGAAACACGTTCTGTGCAACTGGTATAGGATCAAGGCTCACTACATTTGAGCATTATTAATTCGAGACTTATGACTTCGTACTCGTACTTCGTTCTCATAAAAGGCTCTTATAGACTTTGCTACAAAGTCTGGACTAAAAGGACAACTTTAACCAAGAGATGAGCCACAATAAACGTCTTTTAGGACGAGTATTGGCGAGGTTCCGCAAAGTGGGCGACGCCTGGTGGTAGATTTCAAAAGCATCCACTTCGGGAAAACATTAAAATTGTCATTATTTTGTATACATATTAGCGACCGGTTTATATTGT
This sequence comes from Diabrotica balteata, assembly GCA_918026665.1. Lineage (NCBI taxonomy): Eukaryota > Metazoa > Arthropoda > Insecta > Coleoptera > Chrysomelidae > Diabrotica > Diabrotica balteata. The sequence goes on along the minus strand of OU898276.1, from coordinate 204,168,650 downwards.
AATTAACAATGACTTCGACTTCAAAAAACTGTTGCAGTGTTCCTCAATGTTCATCCTATTATAATTCACAAAAAAATTCCATATATATGTATATGTTTCCGCTGGACGAGAATATAAGAAAAGTTTGGCAATGCTTTTTGTGAATTGGCAAACATATAACCAAGTAAGTGACTATGTGCAGTTTACATTTTACTGAGAACGATTACTTATCAAGTGTTGATTAAAATAATATTTATATTTTAATATATTTATACTTAATTTACTTTATAGTAACACCTGAAACTAATCGCCTGAAACACCTAACCTAACCTAAATATTGATAAAAATAATTTATGGATTACGTATCCAAGAAATCTTTCGATATAATTACATATTACCTATCAGTTAAAAATAATAGTTTTTTCTTTACAGTTATCCTTGAACTTTGTTATAGAATATTACCTAGATATACAATCTTATCATTTTTAAAATAAGTACTACCTACATATTATACCTGTTTACAAACGTATAGCCACAGTATAAAGAGGTTCCAGGTGGAACCTCTTTATACTATGGTATAGCAGTCAAGACATTCATATTTCCAGAGACGGTTTAAGTAAATGTGCAACGATAATACTAAATTCAAATAGATATTATAAAACGTCATAATGTAATGTATTACGTAATTTATTTTATACAAATGAGATTTAATATTTTAAGTTTTTAATTTTTATGCAAGAGTCTAAATGGTCAGAAAGATTTTAAATAGCTTTAAATAACGTTTGGTTTTTATTTGTTTTTACGATATTTCCTATTTTTTTTTAATTATACAACAATAGTAAATAGTAATACTACAATTAAGCAAAAATAGAAATGCGTAACTAAAACATACTGAATATCACTGATTTTATTACTATTTAATTATGACAAACTACATAATTTTGTTTAAAATATTCAATATTTTTAATATTTCAAAACAATATGGCAGACATGCACAAGAAAATAATTTTTACGTACATTCGACATTGTTGCCACTTTTAACCTTTAAAAGATCTAAAAATGAAAATTACTCACCTTAATAAAACAGGTGGATGCAATTTTGCAGGCCCAGACTGTGGACAGCGATGCAGGAACTGGCTTTCCAAAAAACTAGTCAGGTTGATACGGATGTGTATGGAACGGTTACGATGTAAAGTGAGAGTTGGACAACAATACTTGGAGACATTTGAAATAAACAATGGACTAAAACAGGGAGATGCACTTTCACCACAACTCTTCAACTTAGCTCTCTAGCACATAATCCGAAGTGCAAGAATCGAAAAACCAAATACAGTATTTCATCGAGAAGGACCGAACTTACTACTGCATTTGCAGACGATATCGATTTAATAGGAAACATACAATTAAGGATGAAGGAGACTTTCGTGAGGTTCGAGAAGGTATCATAGAAGATGGGGCTCCAAATCAACGAAAACAAGACGAAATATATGTATATGAGCTGCAATAACCAAAGCAGAGACAGAATCGGTCAGAACATCACCATCGATGACTTTAACTTTGAGCGCGTTAGAGAATTCAAGTATCTTGGAACAACAATAACTTAAAACAGTAACAGATCACAAGAAATAAACAACAGGATTCAGGCCGGCAAAAGATGTCTTTTTGCCCTCCAAAAGCTTATAAAATCGAAACAACTAACAAGATGTACGAAGATACAGGTCTATAAAACAATCATACGACCCGTTTTGATGTATGGAAGCGAAACGTGGACGATAACAAAATCAAATGAAGAGAGACTATGTATTTGAGACACCTCAGAAGACATTCTGACAAACGAACAGTAAGACTGGTGTGGGAGGAAGTCCCAACTGGAAGGAGACCACGCGGACGCCCTCGTCTCCGTGGCGAGATAATATAGCAGGAGACCAAAGCACTATGGCCGTGGAGAATTGGATGGAGGTTGCTTAAGACAGAAAACAGTGGAGGCATGTTGTCAAGTTGGCTGAAACCCACGAAGGGTTGTAACGCCACTGTATAAGTAAGTAAGGATGCAATTTTAATAACCAGTGTAAAATCAGTACCAGTCAACCATCGTAATAGAAGAATTCTCAAACTCGTTATTTACGAATTCTTGCCCAGGTGCTCTTACTTTAAATGTAATGAAGCTGCAAATAACATAACTATTTTCTCTACCGGCAGTTTACTTATTTCCAAAATGGTTTCTTTCTTTGTTGATAGAGTAAATCCCTACCTTTTGGGTATATTTTTCTGTCTAAGGACAAGTTTCTTACACTCAAACTTACTTTCGGCGTTAATTCGCAACTCGTTGCCACATCTTAACACAGTATTTTGTATTTTATTTTATCTATACAGCCCTAAATATTCATCCTTGGATATAGGCCTCCTCCTCCTTCTTCCATGCCTCTCTATCTTGGGCAATTTGCATCCATTTTGACCCGGCGTGTTTCTTCAGGTCATCTGACCATCGCATTTGTGGCCTTCCCTTTTTTTGTTTGTGATTCCATGGTCTCCAATGTATAATTGTCTTAGTTCATCTTTCATTTTTCTGCCTTAGGGTGTGTTCGGCGAATTTCCATTTAAGCTTTGCTACTTGGGTTGAGACATCTTTTACTTTTGTTTTATTACGGATCCATTCGTTTCTTTTTCTGCCTGATAGTTTATTGTTCAGCATTTGTCTTTCCATGGATCTTTCTGTCTTTGCTATTTTTTCCATATTTTCCTTTGTAAACGTCCATGTCTGAGAGCCATGTGTGAGGACAGAGAGTATACATTGATTGAAGCTCTCGTTTTTAGGTATTGGGGGTATTTTGAATTCTTTAGAATATAAGACAGTTTTCCGAATGATGTCCAGGCCAATCTTATTTTTCTTTTTATTTCTTCGGTCTGATTTTCTTTATTTAATTTAGTGATTTGGCCTAGATATATATATATATATTATATATATATATATATATATATATATATATTTACTTGTTCTATTCTTGTTTACCAATGCTGCAAACCTCTGCACGGCGACATCCCAATGAGGTCAGTCAAGACCATGTCGACAATATAGCGTCGAACTATTGGCTGACATCAGGAAAGATGTTCCCCGAAACAGAAGGTTCACTACTGGCCATTCAGGATCAGGTTATACCAACTAAAAATTACCTGAAATATATCGTCAAAGACCCTCAGTTCCAAAATGACAAATGCCGATATGGATGCCAAGCTCAGGAAACCATTCAACATCTTACCGGAGGCTGTCAAGCATTTGCTGCAACTGAATAAGGAACGGCACGACTCAGTAGGAAAGATCCTTTCTCAAGAGATAGCTATCAAACTGGAACTTCTTTAAACAAACCATCTTCCATATTATCAATATGTTCCTGAGAGTATACTCGAGAACGACAACTACAAGCTATACTGGGATCGCACGGTGCTCACAGACCAAACAGTGGCACATAATAGACCAGATCTCATACTAGTTAATAAACTAAAGAGACAAACAACATTAATTGATGTGGCGATACCCAACAGTAATAATCTTCGTGTTAAACAGAACGAAAAAATCGCCAAGTACAGGGATTTGGACATTCAAATACGAAGACAGTGGAAAATGGAAAGTACCCAGACAATACCTATTATTCTGTCTACTACTGGAGTCATTCCAAAGAACCTCCTAGAAAACATAAAAAAGCTAGGTCTGAATGAACATCTCAACAAGACCATGCAGAAAGCTGTACTACTCTCAACGTCCAGATGTGTACGAAAATTCTTGGGAGATACTCCAGCATATCAAGTCACCTAGGCCTCGATAACACGGAAAGAGTCGAACCAGAGCTCAATCCTTTTGATACCGTAGGTATCTGTGATGAGTAAATTTTCCCCTTAGAGGGAGTGTGAGCCGTATGGCTAAATCTGGGAGACGTATTTTAAATGAAAATTACATAAAAAAAAAGTTTTCCGGAAAATAAAAATCATTCTATAATCATCAGTAAGTGAAGAAAAATTCATTGATATACATTTTATTTCCGTAGACATTATTCCGTAATACCATTTATTTATTTATTTAATAATGTTTTATTATTATGTCCCACAAAAAATTAACAAATCTAATAGAAATAGTGCCCACTAACTGGTAACGGATGAAATTGCTCTTAGTCCAAACCTGTCCTTTATTATCTACCAATTACTTATATCTTTGAATATTATTTAACCCGTCATTAAAAATATAAATGCCGGTCGATCCTAACCGCAATATTTAGAGTGCAGTATTATTTCACTGTTCAATCATGTTGTTCATATTAACGCTATTCTCTGTGATTGCGTATATCGCATACAATAAGTTCAAAAAACTTATGGAACCTCCACCGCTACCGGAAAAACTAGAAGAGAAATGGTGGGGTCCTGGCGCTCCTGGATCTATCAAACCGGAAGTTAAACCTTTCACTATCAATGTATCCGATGATGTAAGTGAAATATTTACTAAATAATATTTACTATAAAAATAGCTTATAAACAAACGTTTTTTTTTTAATTTGCTCTGTTTAACTGTTAATCACTTGAAAACAAATTTGTAGCTACAAAAGTCAGACTAGATTACTAGATTAGTAGAGCGTGTCGAAAATATATCGGAACTAAATAAAAACAACAGTTAAAGTAAATAAACAAGGTATTGAAACTGTTTCTAGTAAGATAAATATGTTTATATGAGACCAAACCACAATTGTGTCTAATGAAAATTATATTTTATAATGATTGTGATTTGACGGTTCGATTTCCACTTCGGATATCGAACCGAAGATAAAAGATTAAGGGGTTTTTAGGTATAAAGGCGTGTAGCTTTTGAACATTTTAAAAACTGCCTTTCCTCCTATCTAACATTTTTTGGTACCCCCTCCCCCTACACGTTACGTAAGACCCAAGCCACCATTTTTACCTAAAAGTAACAATTATGCATCAAAAGTCTTGGAGACAATCTTGAGATGTAGTGAACCAGCGGGTTCAGACAGGGAATCAGCAGAACACAACAACCTCCGATGCAATTGACATTAAACAACCGAAAAATAGAACAAGTGAAGACATGCACATACCTTGGAACCACAGTCAACACAAAATGGGACCAGTCAACAGAAATAAGATCACGAATTGAAAAAGCGCGAAACGCGTTCAACAATATGAAAAAGTGGTTCACAAGCAAAATATCAATGGAACTAAAATTAAGACTGGTCAAGTGTTATGTCTTCCCGGTCTTGTTCTATGGAGCAGAGGCATGGACCACAACGGAAGCCACCCTGAAAAAACTAGAATCATTTGAGCTGTGGATATATCGCCGTATTCTTCGGATATCCTGGACAGACCACATCACTAACGTGGAAGTAAGGCAGAGAATAGGCAAAAGCAAATAAATAATCTTCACCGTATAGAAACGGAAGCTTGAGTACTTCGGACATGTCATGAGGCATACTAAGTACTGGCTGCTACAGTTAATAGTCCAAGGAAGAATCGACGGTCGGATGAGACCGGGAAGAAGACGACACTCATGGATGCATAACCTGCGACAATGGTTCGGACTAACATCGACCGAACTGTTCAGAGGTGCCGTAAACAAAGTCAAAATGTCCTTGTTAATAGCCAACATCCGAAACGGATAGGGCAAAGGAAGAAGAAGAAGAAGTGCATAAAATTCCTTCCCCTTTTTAAATTTAATGTTAGTTTCGTCCCTTCTAAGTGTTTTCTGTTTCTGTGTGTTTTCTTCTTCTTCATGTACCATGTCCATTCAGAACGTTGGTTACCATCATAGCTATTTTAATTTTATCCACTGCCACCCTAAATAGCATGCTTGTATCTACACGACACCAGTTTTGCAAGTCCTTCAACCATGAGGTTCTTCTTCGTCCTGGACTGCGTTTGCCTGCTATTTTTCCTTGCATGATATTTTGTAGCAATCTATATTTGGGACCTCTCATTACATGTCCGAAATATTCCAGCTTTCTCTGCTTGATGCTTTTTATGATCTCAGTAGTCTTGCTGAGACGTTCTAGTAATGTGGAGTTACGAATCTTCTCCACCCAGGAAACTTTTAAAATTCTTCTATAGCACCACATTTCGAAAGCCTCAAGGCGATTTAGATCGATTTTATTCACAGTCCAGGACTCGATAGCATAAAGTAAGACCGAGAACACGTAGCAGCGAAGTAGGCGGATCCTTAATGCCAATTTTAGGTCTCTGTTACATAACACCTTGGACATCCTTCTAAAAGCAGCTCTAGCCTGCTCTATTCTGGATCTAATTTCGCCGTGATTTTCTTAATTACAATTTAATTGCTGTCCAAGGTAGACGATTTTATCAACTTGCTCAAGTTTGGTATTATTTACATATATAGACGGTTTTATATTCTGTTTGTTTACTTATTACGAGTATTTTGGTTTTCCTACTCTCAACGACACTATCCAGTAGTGTTTGCAGATCTTCTTGACTAGAAGCTAGGAGTACTGTATCGTCCGCATATCGCAAATTATTGATGACTTCGCCGTTCACAAGTATTCCTTCTTGTTTTTCAGAAAGTGCTTTTCTGAAAATTCTTTCGGAGTAAACGTTAAAAAGCAGGGGTGACAAGAGGCATCCCTGCCGTACTCCTCTTTTAATATTGAGAGCTTGTGATTCCACACCATCTACTAAAACTGATGTTGTTTGATTGCAATATAAATTTGCAATTATTCGAACATCTCTGCCGTCTAAGCCAATGTCTTTTAGAGCTTCAATCAATATAGAGTGCCTAACACGATCAAATGCCTTTTGAAAGTCAATAAAACAACATTATATGTCTACAGATATATCACGACATCTTTGAGCAAGTACGTTCATTCCAAACAGTGCCTCTCTCGTTGTAAATCCGTTACGGAAACCAAACTGAGTGACATCCAGGTATTCCTCACATTTATTGTAGATACGACCATGTATTACCTTCGGAAAAATTTTCAATAAGTGGTTTAACAAACTGATGGTTCTATAATCAGCACGGGTTTTTGCTGTTGTCTTCTTAGGTAGAGCTATAAACAGTGAGTTAGACCAACCATTAGGTAGTTGTCCGCTGGTATAAATGGTATTGAAAAACGAAGTTATAGCCTCTAAAACATTGCTATCCTTTATAAGCTTATATATTTCAGTTGGAATTTCATCAGGACCAGTCGCTCTGCCATCTTTTGATGATTGTATGGCCTTTATAACCTCACAGCGTGTTATTAGGGGGTCCGTCGCAGTTAGTAATATCGGGAGGTGAACTACTTCTATCGTCTTCGAATAGGTTCGTGACGTAATTTTCCCATTCTTTAAGTTTGTCCTTTACTTCGAATATTACTTCACCATTTTCATCCTGTAGCAATGCATTTTGTGTGTTTGAATTGTCCTTAATGGTTTTAACTTTAATAATTTTATATACTCGACTTTGCAATAATTTACTATTTTGCCAATAGAACTTTATCAAAGAAATTAGATAATTACAAGTTGAAAGAATTGCACACTCACACAATTTGTACATCTAAGCTTATTCATTGTCATAAAACTGTCACCTTCATAAAATAAATACTCAATAAATAACACACATTTCACAAATATATCTCTTGAATAAGTATAAATACCTTGTAAATAATACAATGGTATAGAACATCACTTTCATCTAACAAACAATCACATTACACCTACCTCTACTTCATTGGATAAAATCTATCTCCTCAAGAATTTCCCATTTATTGTCAAACAACTACAATAGCAGACTTAAGTTCTCCATTCAACAACACATGATAGTTTCAACCATGTTCTACCATCCATCAATTAATAGAGTACCCGCATCATTTATTTAACTTTGTATCGAGACCTGAAGATGCTTTGCATATTGTAGAAAGGGAAACCGGTCGTCTGGATAGTTAAATTAAATTGATTGTCAGTAAGTCTTATTTATTATTTCTTTATGATCTGTTGTCGTATTTTGTGAAAACAATCTGATGGAGCAAATCTGGTGGCACTTTTAAATTCAGAAGATACAAATTACCTATAAACATTAAAAAAAGTTTCAGCAGCAAACTATGTGCTTACAATTGGCAATTTGATTGAGAGCTTTATCTTACTTCAGTAGTTGATTTTCAATATCAAATCGCATAACAAAGATGACATGGACATTGGTATTAATTTTAATATATTACTATTATAGGTACTCAAAGATCTTCAATATCGCCTTGACCACCACCGACCATTCACTCCTCCTCTTGAAGGAATCGTACACGAATATGGTATTAACAGCAACCTAGTCCAGAAGATAGTCGATTATTGGAGGACGAAGTATAACTGGAGAGAACGGGAGAAGTACTTGAACCAATATCCACAGTTCACCCTCAATATCCAGGGCTTAGACCTACACTACGTTCACATTAAACCAAAAGTTTCGTCTGACATTAAAGTGCTGCCCCTTTTAATTTTACATGGGTGGCCGGGATCCGTAAGGGAATTTTATGAATTGTTTCCATTGTTGACAACACCGCAAAAGGGAAGAAACTTTGTGTTTGAAGTTATAGCTCCACATATTCCAGGTAAGCTTGATATGAAAAAATGTATTTAATATATTAGTGAAAACCGTGAATCTACACTTTGCTCCAACGAATTACGAAGAAGGTTTTAATAAATCTCAAAGATACTGCTTCTTAAAGAATTTTACTTGATCTTGTCTTAGGAGTACTTTTTAATATTCATAATGTTGCTAATAATTTCTGAATATTGCTTAGGCATAAAAGTTCTTAGTTTATAGTTAAAACCCCTTATGCCAGACTTTATCATAACGCCTGTGCTACGCCCAAAAAGATTGTAGAGCAGACTTTCTTTTCTTCTAATGTTTTTTCTATTATATTCGTTATTTTGTTAGCTTCATCCATATTGGAGTGTTTATTTTTGAAACCATATTGATGATTAGGCATAAGATTTTTTCTTTCTGTTATTAGTTTTAATCTTCTCAATAGAAGTTTTTCGAATAGTTTTGACCTCACCGGATGGAGTAATATTGGTCGATAGGATCTCACTTCATTAAAAGTAATGACTTCAGTCTTTTCAGAGTCTGGGGACATATCTTAATGTAAAAGTAGAATTTATTAGGTCTGACAGCTTACCTATGGCTTTTCTTTATAGATTTTTTAATATTTCTCCTGTTATGAGATCATATCCTGGAACTTACATAGGATGTCAACGTTATTCTTTCTTCGCTTTGGAATGGTACTTATCATGTCAGTTCTTCAACATCATTTTCGTTAGGTTTCAACGTGCTTTCTAAACGATCTGCAAATCGTTCTGTTTTCTGTTCGTTACTTCTAGCCTAATTGCCATTTTTCAACTTAATAGAAGGAGAATGAATAATTGGTTTCTTTATTCTTTTTGTTGCCTTCCATAACAAATAATATGTGTTCTGGTCAGCCATTAAATTACTTAAAAAGTAATTGAATTTTGTATATTGTGTATGTCTCTTTTAGTTTTTGTGCAGCATTATTTAGAGTAGTTTTGCCTAAGCTCTGTATTGCTGCCATTTTTTTGTTAACTTTCTTTTTTCTACTACCAGTTCTCTAATTTCTTTTGAATAGTTGTTCCCTTTTGTTCTAGAAGGTATTGTTAGAGTATTTACTCAAGCTACCTGTTGGATATTTTTTATATAAACTTCTAATTCGTCATCAAGTTGTCTCGTGTTTCTCAATGGCACAGCAAAAAAACTTTAAGATAGTATGCTTGATATCACCTGCATTAAATAAATGTATTATAAACTAATATCTTTATTTTTTTATGTTATAAGGTTTTGGTTTTTCCAAACCAGCAGTGAGGCCAGGCCTTAGTCCGGACAACATTGCTCTGGTCTATAAGAACATGATGCATCACTTAGGATTCCAAAAGTTCTACGTACAAGGCGGTGATTTTGGATCCATCATTTTGCGCAACATGGTAGTACTCTATCCAGAAGTAATCGAAGGTTTCCACTGCAATTTCCCGGTGGTTACAAGTACTCGGCATTATATAAAACTATTCTTTGCCAGTCTGTTCCCATCTCTTTCCAGCTGGTACGTTCGTCCAGAACACAGAGAAAAAGTGTTCCCGATCAAGGAGGAGTTCGAACTGACATTAAGGGAAACTGGATATCTTCATGAACAGGCTACTAAGCCCGATACATTAGGTAAGTAAGGTTCAATATTTTATTAAATATAGATATGTTTCGAAAGATCTCCGCGGTTAGCACAATTAAACCTAAAGCTAAGATTAATAATATTACAAAAATTAATATTAAACTCAACAAGCTTTCGGGTTAAACGGCGTCAAATATCCGTGCACCGAGCTTTCGACATCCTCTCTGGAGCCTTCTTCAGAGCTTCAGAGGTCTCAGTCTTTCAAGCCGTAAGACACTACTACAGTGATCACTAATCAATGACATCAATGCGCTACTGGTACTGTGAATATTGAACAGTTCATTAATATCGTAGATGGTGACGTGGTTTTGGGTGAAGATTGAGATGGGGTTTGCGCAAACATTTCTAATGGCGGAATTTTAATGGGTGGTGCGAACGATATTTTCTTTATGAGAGGTCTGTATGTTGAAGGTAACCGGATGCCGTCATCTCTTTTATTGAGACAATTTGACCTTTTTTTAATTTTTATGAATTCTCGAATATTTCTTGGTTTATAAAAGTGGATGGGGGCTATGGTTATAAAGTTTTCTTAATTAATTGACCTGTATGAAGATGCTTTTGATCTAGAGCTGAAATTTAATCGGAATTGCGAACGGAAATGGAATGTTCATAAATCCTATTTTGAATTCTACGATCTGTTAGGCCTATATTATAAGATCGGGGGCAGTTTGCGCAGACAATTTCATAAATTTCGTGTTGATCATTTGGAATGTTGTCTTTGATTGATCGGATAAAAGATGACAGTTTTTGTTGGGGAGAAAAATTGTCGTTATTCCTTTATTAATAGTTATATTATTTTTAGGTGTTGCTATGAATGAGTCTCCGATTGGTTTGGCGGCATATATTTTAGAAAAATTTGTGGCCGGGACAAACTATGAAAACGCTTTACTAGTAGAAGGTGGCCTTTCGGAGAGTTACACCTATGACTCTTTATTGGACAACATCATGTTCTATTGGCTTAATAGTGCGGCTACAACTTCTTTTAGGTTATATGCAGAAACTTTTAACAAAGCCAATAATGCTAAAGGTATCCTCCAGTAAGTATTAATATTTATCGATTATTTTTTATACATACTTTTAATTTATTTTAAATTTAACTAAGCAAATTATCAACAGGAAAGTAAACATCACGCTACTTCATTTAAAAACTTTTGATATCTTTAGTGTATATGGGAAAGGGGGGAATGCTGGCCGCTGGGGTAATGGTAGTCATGAAATATTTACATTTACGGCCTAATATTATTTCGCGTTTAATACCTGTTGCTACATCTAACAGAGTTTCGTTCAAACTATACCTAAAACAATGACGATGTTTTGCCGGCAAAGAAAGAATTTTTGAAAATGTCATATTTTGTTGGAGTTGATGTATTAGTGCAAGATTTTTAAAAGTATGTAAAACTATGTAATTAATTTTATTTAGCTGCATAATTAGTAGCCATTTGTTAAATTTTTGTCGTAGTTTAAAATTATATAAAAAGTTCTTGCTCTAATTTAATTGATAAAGTAGAATATTTCAAGTTTTTTTGACGAGATAGGCAAAAAAGAGGTTTTGTTGTCGTTCGTCGTTTAAAACGAATATCAAGCGAGATATTGTTTGTTTAGGTTTTGTAGAAAGAGGTTCTTAGAAAAAAAATTGCAAGTCAGGTATTCAATTTTGATACGTCGCAAATGGAATCTACTACGTTGTTTCGTTGTGTTTTGTTATGTCAGCGTTTTGTTTGTTTTCAAGTTATATGAACGAATTTTTAAGTTCGTCATTCATGCTTGGGTCGCCGAGCAGTTCGCTGTGTGGATCGCAAGATGGATCCGCAAATTCTCCGTCGAATTTGTGTTCTTCTTTTTTTTGGCCCCTTCAGTGGTAATATCTAGCAGTAAAAAAATAATTTGTGTGGTGTACCAGAGCATGGTATAATTTTGAAGCCATATATAGAATATCCCACAGCTTTGTTATCGTTTTTCTTGTTTGATCCACCTCATCTACGTTAGATCAGCGTTCAAAATTATGGAGATGGTCTTCTTTTGTTTCTGAGTATGGAAATGGTTCCCCTTGTTCCAGAGTTTCGTCCTTGCAGCTCCAGTCTCAGAGATATAGCAAGTTTCGGGGTTATGTGCGTGTTTATGAGTGAAATTCAGGTAACTTTTATTGTATGTTTAATTTTCAAAGTACAGACAGACATTTTTTTATAATAATTGCTTTCATCGCTTTGAAAAGGAAATTTTTTGTATTTGCAATAACTTTTATATTTGCCATACCTTATACGTCAGTAACATTAGTAAGTTTTCGTTACATCTCCTGAATTTGTAAATTAGTAAAACGCATGTAAGTTTTTTGTATTTTGCGATTATCGTGGTAATATTTTTGTATTTTTTTTTTTTAATATTCTTGGTTCTCTATGTTTTGTAACTGTTTGTGGTATGACACAAAAATAAATGTTAAATTTTGTTTTCTTAACATTTTATTTATTTTTTTTAACTAACCCTTTTTTGAGTCTTATTTGAAGAAGATATGTTTTGATGTTTTATAATTATTTCCCTAGTTACAACTAGTGGTTGTAATAGGCGTAATTAGGCACCTCAAGTGGCGCCCTATATTAAATTGACAAAATGGACAAAAATGAGGGAGGCCTATGTCAAGCAGTGGATTCAAAGGGCTGGAGGATGATAATGATGATGATAATAGTACAAATATTAAAGCTTTCAAAGATATATTACCAATTGAGAAATTGTTTTATTTTTAAAATGAGTCAGGTGTTCATTTGTTGACATTTACTAAAGTGCTCCTTTTTCTCCTTTCCTAACGATTTCCACCACTATTGATGAGCTATTTATTTTGCAATTGATGATTTGTCTATTGTACCTACTCAGAACTTTTTATTTACTTTTTAGAATAGTAATTTCTAATATTTAATTAAGTAGAGTTGTTTACTATTTCTGATGAAACTTCTTTTTAGGCACCCTATTAAAATACCAACAGCAGTTGCGAGATACGAGTACGACTTCTACTCACCAGATGGTGCTATCCAAGATATTTTTGTAAATTGTGTTCAATTTACTGATATAGACGGAGGACATTTTTCTGCTTTCGAAAAACCTGAAGTATTCGCCAATGACCTCTATGATGGCATTGAAAAAATCTTAAGATTAAAGAACTAGTTTTCCAAATATGTATTTTGTTTTGTTTTTTTTTTTATAAAATATGTTTTACCGCATTTTAGTTTTATTTCTAGTAAAATTTAGAAATAGTATATAATAGTAGTACAGCCAATTTACAGCAAATATATTAAAATATTTTTTTATTATTAAACGTGTGTCTAAGAAGAAAAACTGCGCATTTTATCAATTAAGAAAGAAACTAGCGTAAAGTTGAATTTTAAAAATAATTATTTAACTTAATTATGTAATTTAAGCACAGTCTATTAATTAAATCTTGCCCAAGTACTTTCGCTTTTTAGGGGCATCTGAAATAAGACAAAAACATTTTTTTTAACTGATGAAAATCAAATAACTTAGATAATACAGATAAAAAACTCGAAGTTGAAGGTTGATAAAAGTTTTTATGTGATATAAACTTCATCAATTTTGGCCTATCCAGCAATTTGTAGAGAATGTCATAAACATTAAATTGTACAATAAACTACACTATACAAGGACAAACAGTTTAAAATTTTTAAAAAGGAGAAGCTACATTATGGTTGGCATCAGGATAGAGAATGGCTCCCGCTCTTAACGGAAATGTTAAGGTGACATGTGACATATGACTTCTTGGATGAGCAGTCACAATGATGGTGATGTGATCTGCACATTTCAAAATTCTATGAAACTAAGTACTGACCAAAGGTCCAATTGACACTACTATAGGAAATCAACTGATGAAATATAAAGTTATATAGAATATTTTAAGTAGATAGGATAATACAGATCTCACACTCAAACCTGTCTATAATAATTGTGGGGTTAGTTTGAGGGCAATTTAAGTAGACGTAAAGTATGAATATAAGAAACAGACTAAGCAATCTATTAGACTATGGGTGGTTGACTACAATAAAAAAGTCTACCAAGAACTATCAATACTGTAGAAAACAAGAAATCTAACTATAACATTAAAATTAAAAATCAAAATTAAAAGCAGCGTGCATAGATGGGGTATAATCCAAGTAGTTCAGTTAAACCCACAGTCAATGGGAGAAACATAAAATTAAAATGTCAAAGCATTACTCAAGAGCAACTGACCAACAGTGGGAGATGTTGAAATATACAACTGAGATGGAATATCTAAAGTAAGTAGAGATATGGAGAGTGTAATTATCGCCAACTATAGATCAATTGAACCTGAGCAAGCTAGTTTTGTAAATTATTAAAGAATAAAATAGTAATGTTAATTAAAGTATGAAATTAATGAATTCTTAATGGTATACTCAGTGCAGGAAGTCTAAACAGCCAAGCTGGGTCCTCCTCGAAGTGAAGCTGAAATAAAGTTTTTAAAAGTAGGTTTAAATTTAGTACAATTTAAATTAATTTGAGTATTAAGACAGTGACAGTTTTCACTTGTTTCCCTTGTAATCTTCAAATCTTCCAATAAATCCAACTTTAAGTAGTTTTTCTTTCTACTAATGTCATGTAAGTAAAATGAACCAGTCTTGATGTTAAAATTGTGTTTACTGGATAATAAGTGTTGATCAAAACTTGAATAGTTTGGTCTTTTCAAATGTTTTGAAATTCTAGTAGATAACTTTCTAATGGTTCTGCCTACATCTTCTTCTTCACGTGCCATCTCCGCTACGAAGGTTTTCTATCATCATGGCAATTTTGACATTGGAGGCTGCTGCTCGGAACAATTGTATGGAAGTGCAAGCAAACCACTCCTTGAGGTTTCTCAACCATGACATTCTTCTCCTACCTATGCTGCGCCTACCTTCAATCTTTCCTTGCATAATTAGTTGTAACAGTTGATATTTATTCCCACGTGTAATATGTCCCAGGTATTGTAGTTTCCTCATTTTAACACTCAATACGACCTCCTTTTGTTTGTTCATCCTGCCTAATACAACTTGGTTAGTTATCTTATCCTTCCAGGAGATTTTTAACATTCTTCGGTACGCCCACATCTCAAATGCCTCCATGTTACCCATACATTGCTATTTAGTGTCCACGCCTCCACCCCATATAACAGGAACGAGAAAACATAACATTTAAGCATTCGTATTTTCAGCTTTAGGCTTGGGTTTCGGCTACACAACATTTATTTCATGTTGTTAAAGGCACTGCGGGCTTTTTCTATTCTTATTCTTATTTCTCTGGTGTATTCGTTTGACTCGTTAATATTTGTTCCGAGGTAATTGTAATTTTGTACTCGTTCAATGAGATTCTGTCCTACATGTAAGTTGATATTATTGATACGTTTCTTTGTAATTATCATGAATTTGGTCTTCTTTGTATTCAGTGACAGACCAAATTCTTCACTTGCTTCCACCACTTTGTTTAGTAATCTCTGTAGGTCATCAATATTTTCTGCTATGAGCGCGGTATCATCAGCATATCGGATATTGCAAATGGGGTGACCGTTGATCTTTACTCCGGCTTTTTCGTTCATAAGGCATCCAATCATCACATTTTAAGTTATAAATACTACTTTTGTCACGTGTGCTCATCCTATCTTTGGTGTTGATTAGAAAGGAACCTGAAGTGTTGTGTGACGAAGGAAATTTTGATGTTTTCAATTGTAGAAGTAAAAAGTTTGAATATTTTATTGGAAATGTTGCTAATATACATTGTAATGAATATGCAAGCTTTTCTGCAATTTTGAGTTTAGCTATATTTAGAAGCTTATGGATAATGTTGGGATCATAACCATTATTTAAAGCAATTTGCTTGAGGGTTTTTAGTTCTACTTTAAAGTTTTCATTAAAAAGTGGAAATTTAAGTAACAAATTTTAGCCAAAACCAAAAAAGTTCAGCGACTCTTCAAACGTCAGTTATGAAAGATGTACCGGGTGGTCCAATAAGCCGATCTCTCGGCTATATATCAGAAACTATTCATGTTGTAACTTTAGGATAAAAAAATTCAGTAAAAGTGGCCAAGAGAAATCGCTGGAAATAACTTTCAAGATTCTGGATTAACCGCTAGGAGGCGTAACCTGCGAAGAAAATTTTGAAAACCAGTTTTTTGAGAAATATGTCCAATTATACCAAGTGTTAAATAAGTAAACTAGAAAGAGGCATAAATTCTGCACAAAGTTGTTCAAGTACTTTTTTTTTATTTTTTTCAAATAAAGGGTGGGGGAGAGTGGGAAAGTATTTGTGGATAAATACCTATAACTTTGGTTTGGATCAACCGATTTTAACAAAATTAGTGTCATTAGAAAGAGTATGGATGAATTAATTTACATCTACTATAAAATAATTGCATTTAGTTTTAATTGTCGTAGGTAGAGGGTACTTTCGAATAGAAAAAATTAAAATTTGTTTTTTCTTTAAAATGTTTAATAGAAACACCTATTTATTGTAAATTATAATGGAACTGGATTAAATTTGTAACAAAACAGCGCAATCCGCATGTTAATAGCTTTTATCGAACTCGAGATATGAATAAAAACGCATAAACATAAGTAAGTATAGTATTGACACACCCTGTATTATAAAATAAATTAAAAAATAAGTCAGTAGGTACTTTCAAAATTTTTTATAGCAGAAAACTCTAATGTTAATACCTATTTTGACCATTGTTATTTCATATGATTAAAAATTGTTTTTTCGAAACTAAGTAGGCTACGACAATGAATTAGACAGGGAGTTCATATTGTTTATTTATTGACAGCAGTCAAAATATTGTTAAGAAGTTTTATATGTATTATAATTCGAATTGAAAATTGCATTCTTTTCAATAGATATTAATATTGGTAATATTAGTAATTAATTATCAGTACTAATAATTCGTGATGAGTATATCAAATTGTATGATATGATTGGAGTTTATCTCGAATATCATCAAAATGGTGCTATTGCCTCACGTATATATTCTGTAAGATATCCTGGCAGGAGATATTGTGGCAAAGAAGTAGAGATTTCGGACTACTTATATGTGGATTCTGTTGAATTAAAGCAAGAACATTGATTGAATTATCTTCGGTCATAACTCTACTACGTTGTTTAAAACAAGGACGAGAAAGAAAAACTACCATTTTCTCTTAATCTGTTTGCCTTTCTTTCAAATACTTCTTTGCCATAATGTCTCCTGTCACGATATCTCACAAAATATATACGTGAGGCAAAAGCGGCATTTTGGTGACATTCGAAATAAACTCCAATCATATCATACAATTTGATATACTCATCACGAATTATTTGTACTGATAATTAATTACTAATATTACCAATATTAATATCTGTTGAAAAAAATGCAATCTTTAATTCGAATTATAATATAGCACTTCTTAACAATGTTTTGACTGCTGTCAATAAATAAACAATATGAACTCCCCGTCAAATTCATTGTCGTAGCCTACTTAGTTTCCAAAAAACTATTTTTTACAAAATAGGTATCAACATTAAGATTCTTCTGCTATAAAAAATTGAAAATACCTACTGACTTATTTTTTAATGTAATTTATAATACAGGGTGTGTCAATACTATACTTACTTATGTTTATGAGTTTTTATTCATATCTCGAGTTCAACAAATGCTATTAACATGCGGTTTGCTCCATTTTGTTACGAATTTATTCCAGTTCCATTATAATTTACAATAAATAGGTGTTTCCATTAAAAATTTTGAAGAAAAACAAATTTTAATTTTTTTTTATTTGAAAGTCCCCTCTACCTACGACTATGAAAACTAAATGCAAATATTTTATAGTAGATGTAAATTAATTCATCTACACTCTTTCTAATGACACTAATTTCATTAAAATCGGTTGGACCAAACCAAAGTTATAAGTATTTATCCACAAATACTTTCCCACTCTCCCCCACCCTTTATTTAAAAAAATAAAAAAAAAGTACTTGAACAACTTTGTGCAGAATTTATGCCCCTTTCTAGTTTACTTATTTAACACTTGGTATACTTGACATATTTCCCAAAAAACTGGTTTTCAAAATTTTTCTTCGCAGGTTACGCCCCCTAGCGTTAATCCAGAATCTTGAAAGTTATTTCCAGAGATTTCTCTTGGCCACTTCTACTAAGGAATTTTTTTTCCTAAAGTTATAACATGAATAGTTTCTGATATATAGCCGAGAGATCGTCTTATTGGACCACCCGTACAACAGATTAAAATATTACTCTGCTGTCATCCTAGCCTTATGGTAGAATTAAACGGACATTTGTTCAACACATTAGGATGGCGATATTGCTACCATTTAGAGCGTACCAAGGGTTGTAATTACTTCCAATCCGAAAGACCACGCGCTGGCGTGGGAAATAAGAACACAAGCAGTTCAAACAATACGTAATTTTATAATTGAATGTTACTACAACAAGTTAATATCTAGCCAAAGTTTTAGCGCAAGGGCTTTATTGAACTAGCCTTGATCACTCTCTATACACTGGTCCACGACACACTACAACACGACACAAGCACTGATACAGATTAAATATTACTATTAATTATTACTTCAACTAAGGACGTTTTCTTATATATGAATAAACTTAATAAATAATGACCGTTCTGCTTTTAACTCTTAGCTATGTAACGATAACTAAAATGCGAGAGATAAAACTCTAAAACAATAAGCGACCAGCTTAGCTGGGATACAATTTGATACTGATTACGCGTGAGTCTAAAAACTCTTGAGCCAAAAATGCGTTGAATTATGTCGAATTCGAAACTAAGAACTAACTAATATGCGAGCGTCCAGATAAGCTGGGGTACAATATTATATTGACTTAAAATTCCGATTTTCAATACCTGACTATTGCAAGGGATTTGCAGATGGGTGGGGACAACGTACAGCTTGCCTACAGAGGTAGGTAAAAACCGACCTTTTGAATTCTTGTCTGGAAGAGAAATTTTTGGAATTGGTCAGAGAAAGTTGATCTATGGGTAAAAATATCTTTTGAATACATTTTTACCTCGACATATTTTAAGACTTGTAAGTTAATTGCTACCAGTGACATAGCAACACTTGGATACATTTCTTACAGAAATTTATCCACCTTAAATAGGATGAATACAGAAACAATTGAGTGAAGAGATTGTAGGTGCAGTTGATTGGATCTCTTATAAAATTATAAAAACTTGAAAATTTGTCCAACGCAGAAATAAAACTTAATGTTAAAAAAAATTTGATGACTTCAACGCGTTTCCATATTGTTAGTTTTTATACTGCTAGAAGTTATTTTACTTCCTCTGAAATTGATATTTTTAAACCAAAAATTATATTCGTTTTCAAGCGGATTAAGGAAATTTCAAACTTGGAATACTTGACAAAATTTGGGAAATCCAAATATTTATACTCTCAGCTCGAAACCAAGTTCTGTCGATAAACGTCACGAGGTGATTTGACGAAATGGAAAACGTCGCTCTCGGGAACATTTCCTTAAACTGTGATTAAACTTAAACTGCCTACAAGACATACCTTTACTTATGCCTTTTAAGAACAGAAACGGACTCATGTCAACTTCTTTAGAGTAATATTTCATTAATTTTAATTTATACTGAATACTTACTAGAAAGTAGTTTACTTAGTTTGTTCAATAACTTTTTTATTTGTGTTTATTGACTTCGATTTAAGTATAGCATTATTATTATCACATAAAATTTGAGGTCTTTTGGCAAGAGTTAGAATTACCTAATGACTCAAAGTTTCAGTATCTCTTAGGTAGTTTGTTTAGTAGCGGGAAAATGTGATCGCTAATTCGGAGACTCGGAACCAAGAGCTACACAACCAACAGCCAGGGTATGTTGCTTGTACAGTAACGTAATATCTTAACCCATTCAGAGATAGAAGTATCATGTCCATCGCACAAGAGATATAGTGACAAAATTCTATAGAGGTAACTACTCGTCAATGATCAAGCAAAATTACTTAATATAAAGGAAGAAAAACAAGAAAACGATCCAGAAACAAAATGTAAATTTCTTTATCAAAAAATATATGAAAACCAATATTTCCAAACCTGGAAGAAGATTATTTAATTAATTTTGTTTTTCTTCATTCCAGGGTTTTGTTTGGAATCAAACCGTTTTTTTCTTTATTTTTTTAACCGTTCTTTCTTTCGAATTATCGAATAAAGACCTTTCTTGCCAATCATCTCTGTTGTGGGGGTAAACCGTTTCTACATTGGTCCTGCGACTAACTCCAGCGCATTTGAGGTCTTTCTCTTAATCTCTTCGCTTTGTATAGGTTCCACATTCTTTCTTTATCTTCCATCGTTATTTTTCATTTTAATTTAGCTTTTTGCTCCGCAGCATCCCTTACTTTTGTTTTGTTCCGAATTGCGTTGTTTGTTTGTCGATATATGAGTGATATACCAAGCATTTGTCATTCGATGGTTCGCTGAGTTATTGGAATCTTGTCTATGTTCATTTTTGTGAATATCCAGGTTTGAGCTTCGTCACTTAGAACGAGAAGGATACAAGAGTCGTCGAGCATTTTGTGGTATTTTCTTGTCTTTTAGTATAAGGGTTTTCCGAATGCGGCTTCTCCCATTCTTGCTCTTCTATTTATTACAGTAGTTTAGTTTTCTTTGTTTACCTTGATATTTTGACCCAGATATATGTATTCTTCTACATGTTTTACTTTTTTCCTTGAATGATTATCATCGGTTGATCACCTTTTTTGACATGAGTTGCCGTAGATCACCTTCTTGTTAGTACTACAAATTTGGGAAAATATGGTTTTGTTTACTATGGATTAAAATAGATTGGAAGAAACTAACCTTACATTAGATGTCTTTAAATTGACCAATGACATAACATAAAACCGGAAGAAGAAAAAAAATTGGTACAAGTCAAGGAGTAGTATACTAAAGATAATCCAAAGATAGATAGTTTCTTGGTTCTCGAAAGGATTGGTGGTACAGTAGATACTAAGTTCTTGAGTTTGAGAAAAAGAATAGTGCCGATATATAACTTGTTATATTGTTCTGAAGCTATTTTTTTGTGGCATTTTAAATTAATTGCTATTTAACTGGGAATAAGCCACAAATAAAGATAAAAATACGTTTATTGACGTTTCAATTTCCACTTCGGAAATCGTTCTCAAAATACAAACAGTAAATTAAACAAATTTTGTTTTTTGTTACATAGTGGAAAATTCTTCTAATAATTTAATTTTATCTGACTCATTTATATTGACAATTCAGACATACATAATGCATTTTAAAGTAGACGACTTTAAAATGATATTGTCAATATTGTTGAGTTGCGCTCCTGGGACGACTTTACTTATAAGATAATTCATTCGATTACATGAAATCAACTTTATCTTGAGAATATCCTTCAGAAAAAAATCATAGCATATAATTCGTCTTTAAAAAGACAAACACATGACATAATGGCAGTAAAATTCTCCTGTTAGTGATTCCATAGTAAATTATGAGGGAAAAACCAGGAAAAAAACCTCATAATACTATCCCGAAATGGTAAGTATTTGTTCGTGTAATTAGTTTACCTTCAATAAACACCAAAATTCTGATTTTATATGTTTCGTTATTTAAAAAACATAAATGATGTATCCTCTATATGTTACTGACTTACTAATACTGATATTTTCTTATTAATAACTTCCTCTTTCAATATTGGTAACTAGATCCTACTACATTCTGCCGAGGAATTTGCGACGCAATTGGCCACATTTAGCATTATTAAAGCCGCTTCTTTGATTTTTCTTTTTTACCATCCGTCTCTTTTAGGACTACATTTGAATTATTCCATTGAACCCTATGTTCATTATCCCATGCGTGTTTACATATTTGAGATCTATCAAATTCTCTAGTTTTAATATAAGATTGATGTTCACTTATTCTAACATTTAATGGCCTTGATGTTTCACCTAAATAAAACTAATCGCATTCACAAGGTATTTTATAAATGCAATTCTTTATTTTATACACTATGTAACAAAAAACAAAATTTGTTTAATTTACTGTTTGTATTTTGAGAACGATTTCCGAAGTGGAAATTGAAACGTCAATGAACGTATTTTATCTTTAATTGTGGCTTCTTCTTCTTCCAATGGCGCTACAGCCCAAATTGAGCCTTGGCCTCCTGTAACTTCGGCCTCCAACAAAGGCGATCCCGCGCCACTCGTCTCCAAGGCCTGACGTTGTGCGCATCTGCTGTGACTTCGTTCTCCCATCTATTACGTGGTCTTCCCTTTGGTCTTCTGCCCTGCATTTTACCATCCAAGGCCTTTCTCGGCAATCTGTCGGCATCCATCCGTACCACATGACCAGCCCATCGAAGCCTTTGCACTCTAGCGAACTCTGCAATAGGTGCTTCTTTGAACAGTTGGTAGAGTTCATGGTTATATCTAGATCTCCACATCCCATTTTGAGTAATGGGTCCAAAGATCTTCCTTAGGATTTTTCTCTCGAAAACCTCTAATCTTCGTTTAGTTCTTTCTGTCAAAACCCATGTCTCGCATCCATAGCATACTATCGGTCTGATGATAGTTTTATAGACCTTAAGTTTCGATTTTCGATGTACCGTCTTGGAGCGGAATATGTTAATCAGGGAGAAATAGGCTTTATTTGCCTTCATTATTCTCTTCTGAATTTCGGCCTCTTCTGTTCCCTCCGTATTCATTTCGACTCCCAGATAAGTAAAACTCTTCACTGTTTCAATGTCATCCTCTACTTTGATTTGATTTCTTGTTCGCTTTGTCCGCGTCTGTGTTAGTATTTTTGTCTTCTGTGTATTTATTTCAAGTCCAATCTCCTTGGCCGTTTTTTTCAGCTGCGAATATGTTTCTGCTGCATCATCCACTCTGCGCATATGCGGCGAGCTGGATGAATCTGAAAACTGCATAGAAGACGCATAATTAGTGGGAAAATAACAGTCTAAGGTTGTTCTGCTTTTAAGGAAATTAAAAAATAGAAAATTGCAGAAGAGGACAGAATACCTAACAAACTCCTAAAGTACGGATGACCTGATCTGACCAAACAAACTACTAAAACTAATAATAATAGAACAAAATAGAATTTCTCAAGAATGGAGATCAAGCGTCCTAATACCACTTGTCAAAAAAGGAGACAAATTGGACCCGGAAAATTACAGAGTTTCTCTTTGCATTTCTCTTTTATATCTTTTCTAAACCAACCATGGTAAATTGTTGTTGTTTCGTTTGTTCACTATGACTTTGCGTTTTCTTAGAACTTCTGTTGCTGCTTCTTCAACGTTGTATTTAATTTTCCTTCAGCTCGCGTTTATATCTTCGATGTCGTCTATTTATTTCAGCTGTTTTTTTTTGTGCTAGCCTCCTTTGGAATATCTCTCTTGTAGAGTTATTTCACAGTGATTCTACATTGAATTTTTTTTTCGTTGATTTCCTGTAGAACATGTTTACCAATTCAACACAATAAAAGTAGAAGAAGAACCAACTGACCCTACTAAAACTGGCAATGAGACAAAACAGGCAGATACCTTGGATCCTCTTTTGTTTATCCTGATTATGGATGAAACAATAAAAAAGCTAAGAACTAATAAAGGATGCCAAATGAAAAAAAAAAACAACTTAAAATAATATGCTATGCAGACGACGTAATACTTCTCTTTCAAAGTGAAAATGGTTTACAACGTATGCTGAACCAATTTAATATAATTGACAAAAAATTTAACATGTTACTTTCTCCAAAAAAGATAAAATGCATGGTTATAACAGCAAATTTACTAAGATGTAAATTGGAGTTAAAAGGTGAGATAATAGAAAAAGTGGTGTAGTTTAAGTATCTAGGCATCACATTATTTAGGTACGGAAAACTCGAAACAAAAGTGAAAGATCAGTGGATAAAGCAGAGCCGCAGTTTGCCTGAATGAGATAATATAAGGAAAAAAATATCGGTAAAGACATGAAAGGCAGAATTTACAAAACAGTTATCAGATCAATAATCACTACAAAAATGTAGAAAATATGCGTATAAATATGCACGTGTTTACCCGAAAATATGCAAATATTTTACAAAATATGCATACAAATAAATAAAAAAATCGTAAAATAGTAACAATTTTATTTAAAAAAAAAAGTGTACATAACTAAATATTTCCTACTATTCATTAAGATTTACATTTATTTTAAGTAACTACATCATTTTTAAGTATGAATAAACTTATTTAGAATTATGGTAACAATAAATGACCAAAGTGGTGTTCAAAATTTTCTAACAAAAACTTGTGGCTTCTGCCTGAGTACATATATTTATATATGTAAAAACTTCGTTCAACATCAACTGATGTAACGGGAGCATTTTTCAAACTAACCAAAACATTTGGTTCTAAATTAATTGTTTCCGAAATATTTCCAGCTAGAACACTGACTACTTCAGAAAGAATATGGTAACCTTTATTTTTTTCCATAGTAGCTTCAAATTTTTTTAAAATATCTTTTCCAATATTACCTCTAACGTTCCGACAACATGACGCAAATTCTTTTATTAATGCTGTACTATCGAACAATGACAGTTTTGGTGATTCTAACTGAGTAATTGTTTTTTGAACAAAACTAAAATTTGATTTTATAAATGAAAGTTCTTGTTGAAACAAGTTACTCTGAAAAGTTTGTTTAGAATCCAAAAGAGATTGGGAACTTTCATCTTTTAACGTATCAATTATGTTCTTTATTTTAACAAAATGATCTGCATAAAAATTAGCTGCTTCTAACCATGTTCCCCATCGCGTTAAAATAGGTTGTGGTGGAAGAGGAATGTTAGGTAGCATTTCTTTATAAAGTTGAATTCTTATAGAAGATTTAAGAAATACTTTTTTGACACTGGATATCATGGTATTTACAAGGGGAAACTTTTTTCGTATTTTCTCTGCAACTCTGTTTAATCCATGCGCTACACAAGTAGCATGTATTAAATCTGGGAAAAATATTTTTAAATTTTGTGCTGATTTCACCATATAAGGAGCAGCATCCGATAAAATAAGCAGTAATTTATTAAAAGAAATAGTTGTCGGAAGGAAAAAAGTTGCTAATGTTTCTTGTATAAAACGCGAAATTGTTAAAGCATTTGTTTTCTCAAGTGCTGGCATGAAATAAGATGAGATTTTGGTAAGGTATCTTCTTTAAGAACACCAATCAATAAATGAGCAATATACTTTTCTGAGGAATCAGTGGTTTCGTCTACAGATATTACACCGACGAGTATAGCCCGTTCACATTATTTCTTCTTAGAGACCGATCACTTGGAACATTAAGTTTGCAATATTTTTTTTAGAAACGAACTAAAATTTACATTTATAATTTTGAAAGCGGTATGTTTGCAGACACGAATGCGCGACACAAGTCTTCATTAAAAGTTTCTTGCTCATCTAATTTTTTTGAAGAAGATTGGAAACATTTAGCCATTGAATTTTGATGTTTTCCTCCTATTTTTCCTTTTTTTGCAATGTGTGAAGCAGTTCTCACATGTTGGTCTATCTGAAATTTCTTCTCACATACTATCTATAAATAAAAATAAAAACCTTTATTTCAACCCAACCTTTAAAATATAAAAATATACAAGGTGTTTTTGGTTAATCAAATAACTGGTTTGGAAAAAAAAACACTCGCTAAGTGTTTTAAATGCAGTATTAATCCACAAATTAGTTTTTGTTACTAACCATTAGTACATCATATAACTTATTTTAAAATTCAACAAAAGTTTTTTTTTTGTTAATTCAATTACAATAAAAATAATTGTGTTTTAGAATAGCTGACTTCATAAAAAAAAAGTAAAGGTGAAACATTTTTCTAAATACACACCATTGTATTGTACCATGGACAATTTTTTCTCACTAAAGGAAGCAATTTTTCATTTAAAAACAACCTACGAGTACTAAATTTCAAGTAAATACGTTAATTGGTTTTAAAGTTATTGTTGTTATTAACTAAAAGAATTTAATTTTTTTTAATTTTAACACCCTGTATCTCGAAAAGTAAATAAGTTTGACCCCTCATTAACTATATCGTTTTGTTCAATTTTTTCGAGAAGTATCTACAGTCAAACGTTGTAAGTGTCATTTGGAAACACCCTGTATGTATGAAATATTAGATATTTAATAGAAAATATTCGATACTTACAATTTTGCCACAGACTGAACAGTAGATTTTTCCCATATCCATAGACAGCTCTTTATAAGGTTTAATCCAAGTTGAAGCACTGGTTGTTTTAGGCATTATAAAATCACAATCTTCCTTTTTGTTACGCACAACGAGTGTTTACGCTTTGAATATCAAAACAAAAATGATTTACAAATCTGAGCATCAAATTAGAAATGTTTTAGGTACCTAATTCAATAAACTGGGAGATTTTGGAAAATCCTAAATTAGGAACAAAACTATTAGCCGTTTACCTGCTGTTAAGATACAATAAATTATAGATAGATTTGGGGATTAGATCATAAAATGCAAATGAGCGAACCCTTAGCGATTATCCAATAACTGAATGCCTCAGTGACCGAGACTTTCTAAGAATGTTGAAGGCTACTTAAATTGATCTTCTTTGAATTTGTAAATGTTTTGTACCTGTAGAGATTACGTACTTAGATCATTTCTTGATTAAAATGACTACAAAATTTTATACAAGAATTGAAATAAATTGGTATGTTTAAAAATTTTCAAATACAGTATAAAAATCTGAATTTTTATGCACTTTATGCAAACTTTTATACAAATATGCCAAAATATGAAATATTTGCATAAAATATGCACAATATGCAAAATATGCAATATGCATATTTGCCGAAGTCTAAAATGACATACGTGGCAGAAACATGATCTGACACAGAGAGCACAAAAATAGTGTTAGAAACAGCAGAGATAAAAACACTTGATGGTAGAACACTATAATACAGAGCTATACAGCTAAAGATAGAATACAGATATATTAAGTAGATGCAAGGTTAAGAAAATCAAGAACTAGGTAAGAAATAGTAGATTGGAGTAGATTGGAACGATCATGTAAGCCGATTGATAAAAAATGGAGTAGTAAAGACGGCAAGAGATGATTCCCCAAATAGGTAGACGATCAGTAGAAATACCACGAAAACGATGGAACAACAACTTACTGAAGGCACATTAAAAAATAGACATATTCATGTCTACATAAAAAGACAAAAAAAATAATATGTATATTCTAGTTTATATCCAGGTCCTCATCGTAAACAGTTCTCTACTTATTTCTAGAACATTTTTTAAACGCAAATCGGAATCATTTATTTCTTATCGCCTGGTATTAATAAATCCGCGTGGCTGAGTTGTGATAAAGTCATAATTAAAGGTTTTTAAACAATTTAACGACATTAATCTTCTTCTATTAGTTGACTTAAGTCCGCATCTGCACATCCTCAAAGTCTGTTTGACAGACGACAGCCAGCGGCGTATTAAAATTGACTTACTGACGCGTATAATAAGGGCACCGTCGGCGAAAGGGGGCGGCTATTACGTACAAGAAAATATTTCAGCATCCCCATGCGGTGAAATTAATTACTACCTTGTTAAATCTCTTCTCGACGCCCCCGCACCCTCGCGAACCCCTTTAGGTAAATCCTGCAGGCTCAAAATTTTCGTTTACTACTTAATTAATAATTTTAAGATTAAGTAGATGAGTTTTTCACTGCGGTACAGGCTTTAGACTACAAAGTTTCGATTAGAAAGTCTAAAGTGTTTACTGTTTTAAAATATAGGTAATTAGAAACACTATGCAGCATCTGTATTATTATGGCAATTTTTGCGTATTAAATTTTGACAGTTTAATCACGAGACGTCAGTCGAGTAATTTTATCAAAATTTCATAAATGAGAATTGCCAAAATGCAACAAACTTGAATAAAACCAGGAGAAAATTTGCCGGTAAATAATTTTCTCTCAAATAATCTTCTACAAGACTATTTCACGAGACAATTAATGCACCATATCAGCAAAACATAGTCTTTATTTATTTGTTAACAATATTAAATGTACAATTATTATAATCTATAGTAGTTCACCCATTCTTTTCTACCAAAACATTCTTCTTCTTTTGGCATCATAACCCTGGATGGGTCTTTGCCTGTCTGGCTATGTCCTTCCATTCAGATCTCTCTTGTGCCCTTCTTCTCCATTGTCTTATGTTCATTATTTTCAGGTTGTCTTCCACTTCATCCAACCAATTTGTTCTGGGCCTTCCTTAGATATGTAAAGATATGTAAAGGCATTCACTTGTTCGATAGTATAGTTGTCTATTGTGATAGTCTTTCATTGTCAGTTATTCTTCTGACTGTCATATACTTCGCTTTTGCTTCGTTTAACGCTACCAAAACATAACTTTGTATATTATTGACCTGTAGCATTTGGAACTCAAAGATCCAGTTTCATTTGTTGTTCTGAGATTTTAGATCAACTTCTGATGGTGACTGGAATTTAGCTGCAGATAAGGTTTGAGAGAGCTTGCATTTGAGTGACCCGTTAATTTAATTAATTCCTGTTCAGAAACCCTTTTTTTGAACAAGGCTGACATAGCTGAAGATCAATGAGAATGGTTTGTTATTTTATGTTTTTTTGTGTCTACTCCAATTTTTTCAGCGACACTAGAATTGGACAGTTTTTGAACAAAGATTCATCCTTCCAATTGCGGTGAACGGTAAGAAAGAATAGGTATGTCTGATAATATCAAGAGAAATACTCTTATTAGGAGACCTAAATGCAAGGGGCGGGCATGTTTTCGACGCTGAAGTACCTGAGGGTCTTAAAAGTACCCTTGTTTTGGACGCTGCTGGAAGGATTATCGCAGGTACCAGATATTAGATATAATTAGGGTTTAATGATAGTCATTGAAATTTACTTAGTTACTAGTTATTAGTTTGTCAGAGAATAGTGAAAAGTGAACATGGAAATTTTAACGTTAGTAAGTAATCGTGGTAAAATTTTGCTCAAAGTGAACAGTTTTACTTTTTCTCAAGATAAAGTACTAAAATCGGGAGAAACGTAATTGGAGGTGCGTAAAACGGTCGTGTAAAGCGAAGATATCACGAAAGAGCCAGAAAAGTTAGTGATCCGAAGTAATCTAGAACATAATTACGAGTGTGATATCAAGACGCTTAATAGACAGATTGTGCGTAGCAGTGCCAAAAGGAAGGCTAATGCAGGCCATTCACGTTCCGACTTGTGGTACGACTAGTGGTCCAACTTCTGCAGTTGGATCTGAAATCGGACCGTGAGTGGCTAGTTGGATTAGTTGGACAACTAGTGGTACGACTAGTGGGACGACTTGAAGATCCGACTTCCGACTGGCGACCAAGTCGGAGCGTGAATGGTGAAGTTGGAAGTCGGATCACAGGTTGGATCGAAAATTTCCTCAGTCAGTTGACTTTCGGCACCTGTTACTTATGAGATTTCTATAAAATACTTTTCGCAAAGATCTCTAGTTCGCGAATATTTAATATAAAATAAACTTTCAATTGCACGAAAATTACCTTTTTGTTAGGGCAAATCATTTTCCTTTCTGTAGATCTATTTCGGACATTCCTATACAGGTAAATTTCCGATACTCCGGATTGGCTACGGAAGAATTATCAACAAACAATGAAAATTAAATCATAGTTGTAGCAAAAGATCCCTTGTTCGCAAAAAAATAATAGAAAAATAACTTTCAATTGCACGAAAAATTATTCCTATTAAAAATATACGACACACACACAACAAAATAAATCCCAGCTCCAGTTTAAAACAAATAAAATATAGATTTTATACCTATACAAAACAAAAAAGTCATAAAAATCAAGAGTTGAAAAAATTAATTAGTTCAGCCCTAGACAAATACCTAGAGAAACTAAACCTAATTTTTAAATTATCATAACATACATATAAAGAATAACAAGCACAGTGCTGTCATTTTTCTCCTCCTAATTATATTTTGCGTAGTGTTTATTCGATACATCCTAGTTGGACCGCTAGTTGGATAGAAAGTTGGAGCGTGAGTGGAGACGAACATCCAACTAGTAGTCCTACTAAGTGGACCACAAGTCGGAACGTGAATGGCCTGTCTAAGGATAATTTGACCGGAAGGCCGTCCAAAATCATACATAGTGCGTTGAAAGAAAATGTAGATTGCTTGAGCCACATGTCTGTTAAAGACGTTAATTTAATACGAAATCAAATATACAGTGAACGGCGAATGGCTCAACCGAAACTGCCCAAAAGTAAAGAAGAAACTATTGCTGCGGTAAATATTATGAATATCAAAACACTTAAAGACGAGAATTTTATATTTGCGGTTGAACTAAGTTCCAACATTATCATCTTCTCGTGTAACACTAACATGCGTTTTCTGTGCGGCAGTGAAATGATTTATATGGACGGTACATTTTAGTTACTGTGCTCAATATTTCAAGCAATTTTTTACCATACATGTATTTATCAATGGACATTATATACCATTGTGTTATTGTTTACTTCCCGACAAATCGGAACAAACCTATATAAAACTATTTAATGTTTTGAAACGCAAATGTGAAGTAATTGGTCTAAAATTCAATCCAAAAATCATTTTCTCCGATTTTGAAATTGCTATCCACAATGCTGCGCGTTTTGAATTTCCAAATGTGCACATTAAATGGTGCCGTTTTCATCTTATGCAAGCTTGATATCGTAATATCGGTAGTTGTGACTTAATTCGGGAATATAAATTGGCAGACAGTGAAATATCTAAATGGCTGAAATATATTTTTGGGCTGCCATTTTTACCTCCCTCAGAAGTCGAAGAATCTTTCATATATGATTTTATGGCTATTTAACCAAAGCATTCAAAAATTGAAAAGTTTTCCGACTACTTATTGGACAACTACATTGGCGACCACGCAACATTTCCGTCGGAGATGTGGGCTGCGATGAGTGAGAGTTTACAATTAACAACTAATGCTTGTGAATCGTTCCACTCGCGTTTTAAATGATAATTTTTACCATGCTCATCCAAATATTTTCCATTCTATTGATGTTTTAAAAAATTTTCAAACTAAAACTTACATTAAAATTAATAGTGTCTGTAATAGTGAAAGTAATAGACTTAAAGATCCAAAAAGTAGAAAAAAAAAATTATGTTCGTTAGAAATAGGATACATGAGTATCAAACTAACTGTATCGATCGATTCCATTTCGTAAAATGTATGTCGTATTTATTTCAAAGTGACAAATAAACCTTATCAAGCTTAATCTCTAGAATTGTATTACCTGACTTTCCATTTACATTTCAATTACACCCAGCGTCCAAATCATATATGCAGAAACAGGTAATTTTATTTTTCTTTTAGTGTCGAATTTTAAATTTAGCGTCCAAATCATGCACGCCCAATGCAATAATGGGCAAAAAAGTTAAATACAAAATAGTTGGTCAATTCGGAGAAGATACTAGAAATGACAATGGAGATAGTCCTATCAATATATGTGGACAAAACAACCTAAGAATACTTAACGGCTTTTTGCAGCAACGAGAAATACATCAATTCATTTGGGTCCAACAAGCAAGAAATTTAAAATCCATTATAGACTATGTGATCGTCCAACAAAATGGGCAACTCAATTTACAAGACTTAATAACGTTTATGTGAAGCACATTTCGAAGCAACCACTTCCTAGTAAAGGCTAAAATAATGCCCATACGACTAGCCAAGAAACAAGAACACAATGAGAAACAAGCGCAAAAAACAATAGAAACCAAATACAACTGAGGACAGCCTCAACCATAAAAGCATAAAGATACTGTATAAAAAGCGACTTGATGAAAAGCTCTTACAAGAAAACTTTGATAGTGTTGAGCACCATTACAACTATATAAAACAATGTCTCAAAAGTGCAGCAGAAGAAGCCCTTGGTAAATATGAAAAAACCGAACGAAGGAAGTCATATTGGAGGGATGAAGAAATCAAAGAAAAAATAAATTACACGAGATAAATACCGCAAACACTTAAATATAAATACTGATCAAAGTAACAACCAATACCAAACAGCCCAAATAAATGTACGAGGTACAATATCCAAGAAGAAAAACGAAAGCTGGGAATAAAACTGTTCCAGAATAAACACTTACTTGGGGGGTGGCAGAAGCACCGAAAATTGGAAAATATTTTGATCTATTTGACAAGATAATACCAAAGACATCGTCTTAACGATCAGCCTAGATAAATGGCACGAATACTTCGCAAATCTACTGGCAAAATTTTTAATTTTTTTTTTAATAATTATAAAAATTATGTTACTCGTGTTTGATGCAGATTTGATTACAAATTACATGACCCATAAACTTCGTTAAAAACATATTACAACCCCGCAAACGGTCACAACTCTTATCCATACTTTTAACTAAAAACTTCTCAACTCCCCGAAAATGCCTGCAGTAAAATTTAGAGCCACCTTAACGAAAAAACGTTTAACTAAACAGGAGAAAATACGTAGAATCTATAAATTATATAGAAGATGGAATGCGGAGACAAAGATAATAGAAGTGGATAGGGGATCGTCGTAGCACTGATTCCACGAAGAGATTGGCTACTCGGAAATTGGGTTTGTAGATTTCTTCGGATAAGAAAACGACTTTCCTTCGATTTTTATTAAAATGGAAAGAAAATTTTCTTTTGATGTCTGGCTGAAATTTTAACTACGGCATCTGCATGTATATAAGTAAATCTGTACTGCATATCAAGCAGTATGTTTTAGTCTCAAATATTTTCGAGCGTAATAATAAAAAAAAAATTTCCTTTGATCAAGTTGTATAAAATATTATTTTGCATATTTTTTATACACCAAATTATTTTTAATATTGTTCTGAAGCTATTTTCTTGTGGAATTGTAAATTAATTACTATTAAACTGGGAATAAGCCACAATTAAAAATACGAGATACGGGATAAAAATACGTTTATTGACGTTTCAATTTCCACTTCGGAAATCGTTCTCAAAATACAAACAGTAAATTGAACAAATTTTGTTTTTTGTTACATAGTGAAAAATTCTTCTAATAATTTAATTTTATCTGACTCATTTATATTGACAATTCAGACATACATTATGCATTTGAAAGTAGACGACTTTAAAATGATATTGCCAATATTGTTGAGTTGCGCTCCTGGGACGACTTTACTTATAAGATAGTTCATTCGATTACATGAAATCAACTTTAACTTGAGAATATCCGTCAGAAAAAAATCATAGCATGTAATTCGTCTTTAAAAAGACAAACACATGACATGATGACAGTAAAATTCTCCTGTTAGTGATTCCATAGTAAATTATGAGGGAAAACCAGGAAAAAAACCTCATAATACTATCCCGACATTGTAAGTATTTGTTCGTGAATTTAGTTTACCTTCAACAAACATCAAAATTCTGATTTTATATGTTACGTTATTTAAAAAACATAAATGATGTATCCTCTATGTTACTGACTTACTAATACTGGTATTTTCTTATTAATAACTTCCTCTTTCAATATTGGTAACCAGATCCTACTACATTCTGCCGAGGAATTTGCGACACAATTGGCCTCATTTAGCATAATTAGAGCCGCTTCTTTGATTTTTCTTTTTTTTACCATCCGTTTCTTTTAGGACTACATTTGAATTATTCCATTGAACCCTATGTTCATTATCCCATGCGTGTTTACAGATTTGAGATCTATCAAATTCTTTATTTTTAATATAAGATTGATGTTCACTTATTCTAACATTTAATGGCCTTGATGATTCATCTAAATAAAACTGATCGCATTCACAAGGTATTTTATAAATGTAATTCTTTGTCTTTTCTTGTCCATTGTTAGATTTGGTTTTGGACAAAATAGATCTCAACGTGTTTGTTGTTTTGAATTTTGTTGAAATGTTGAATTTATTTCCTATCCTTTTAAGTTTTTCTGATAGTCCTGTTATGTACGGTATTGTTATTTTCCTCATATTATTCCTTGTGTATGCTGTAGGATCTCGTTCTAAGTTGTTCTGTTCTATTCGATCGATTGTTGAAAATTCTTTATTTATAAACGATAAAGGATAATCATTTTTTAATAAAACAGATGTTAACAAATGTTTCTCCTCCAAGAACGAATTTTCATTAGAACAAGTAATTTTGGCTCTATCGTATATTTAATTATTCCCTTTTTTACATTAATATTGTGATTTGATTTGAAATTTAAATATCTATTGGTGTGTGTTGGTTTTCTATACACCTGAGTCGCATATCCAGGATCGTTCTTAGAGATTAAAACATCCAGGAAAGGTAGCGTGTTATTATATTCATTTTCCATGGTAAATGTTATTGTCTCTTCTTTATCGTTTATATCATTTAGGAATGTGTCCAACAACTCTGATCCATGAGGCCATATTGAGAATATATCATCTACATACCTCCACCATACTGTGGGTTTGAAATTTTGTTTAGAAATGATATTTGTTTCAAAATCTTCCATAAATATATCGGCTAAGAATGGAGATAAACTAGAGCCCATTGCTAGACCAAAATTTTGTTTATAGAATTCATTATTTAGTTGAAAATATGTATTATCAGTACATAATGTTAATAACTCCATTATAGCCGATATGTTTAGACTAAGCCTAATGAGTTATTTGCTAAAACTGTTTTTAAGAGTCATCCACAAAAGAATTTACAGGAAATAAAAGGAACAAATTGCGCCCAATCAGTTTGGATTTGTGAAGGCCATTGGTACGAGGGAAGCTTTATTTAGCGTGAAGATCTTGTCTCAGAAATGTAGAGATGTCAGCTGTAATGTTTTTGCATACCTGATTAACTACAAGAAGGCTTCTGATAGAGTCAGGCATAAGCAAATGATTAAAGTGCTGTAGAGGACTGGGATTGACGAAAGAGACCTAAAAATCATAGCTAACCTGAGAGCATGGTATAAAAAGACCTCAACACAGCTATTCTGTACACCAACCAACAAAGTCATCATACCCAGAATGATCACCAACATTCAGAACGGAGAGGCATCCTAAGAAGAAGATCTAGAATTGGTGTACAATACTGGGAAATGGAAACGCAAGATGGTAGAAAATAAAGGGCTATAGTGGATACTGTGAAAACTCACCCCGAGTTTTGAAGCCAATTAAGAAGATGGATGAGATAGATTGGCAAAGAGATTAGAACACAATGAATAAACTATACATAATTAAAGGAAGGTATGTGTTCAAAAATGGAAAGATCTATCTAGGACTTTTAACATAAGTAAAATGTTTAGTAAAACTATTTACGTATTATTATTGTTGATATGGTAAGATTTTCTATATTACAGGATATAAAAAAGTAAATTATAATATACAATGGTAATAAAAAAATACATTTACTTATCGCACTGGCAAGATATGAACTATTTATTGTTTTTATCATCCTACTAACCCGTTTTTTATGCTCACCTGTCAAGTTTATACTGATCTTTTAAGATAACCTCAAAGAATTCTTGCCGACAAAAAATGACAATTCAAAACATGAACTAATTAAGCGACAGGTTTTATTAGCGTCCACCAGTTTTTACCGTGCTCTAAAACAATAAACAGCCCCCGCAAATGTAATATTCCAATGATGACGAGAGCTGAAATGTGAACCTTGCGTGTGGCCTATAATAAACTACCGACACGGCTAACATATGGACAAGTAATTTTTAAGCCTTTTGAAGATTAATCTCGGGAAAATATTAAAATTGTGATTTCTGAATGACATAATGTGTTACGGTGGTTGTTAAAGAGAAAAATGTTAATAGGGGGATTAATGTAATTAATGATCGGACAAGGAAGTTAAATTCTGGGGTAAATAGGTTGGGCGATTGGACGTAGGGATGTCATTAATTTTATGCGGAGTAAAAATTATGGTTATTTTAAGCCAGAATATACTTTACTTCTCTTAATGACATTGAACTGCGACAATTGGCTAATACGACTTGGTCACTTTTTTATGTTTTAGATTTACGATTTACCTATAGGTTGTACGTTTATTTGTTGAACGATCATGTGTTGGAAAAAGAAATTTTAAGTTTATCTTTCATTTTGACGTCCAGGGGAAAGTTGTTATGGTCTGTTTTTTAACCAGGAGGAGTAATTCAAATTTTTCGCGCCATAATGCTTGTTTGTAATTGGTCCAAGCGTAGGCAAGTTTACTCCACTAAATTATGACATATTGACACTAATGACATTTGTGAAATTTTAAAATTCTAAATTTATATTGACGATTTTTTGTATTTTCTGCGTTATTCCTTACATTCATAGATTTTTCGTTTGCATTTATATAAAGAACAGTTCTTTTCAGAACTATTTAATGTTATTAAGATAACAATATGGATTCAATGCCAAGTACTAGTGGTAATTATTCTTCTCCACCTTAAAAACGCCGAGTTAGATTTGGGTCATTTATCAACAAATAAGAAACACTGTATTATAAACATGTATAAAAAAAATGAAAATTGATAATTCTGGATTGAAAATAAAAGCCACGGTAGCAAAAGTAAAATAGGCAGCAGGTTAGTTTTGCAGACTAGTTATTATTAAAATCAATACTTACTAAAGTAATTTGCTAATTTTAGGTGTTGTGAATTTAACTATTTACCAAACAATTAAAGAATATAAGCAGACTGGTGATATGCGAATATTATTTAATGTGATATTTTTATAGATGATATGTATACTAAATATTGTTTAAAGTGTTTATAAATTTATAAATGTATGTTATTTATATCTAATTATCATAATAAAAACGGCAACTGTCATTTAAATTTAGTGTACACTTGTTAAGAAGCATTTTCATTTTGTTTTCATCACAATAAAACAACATTAGTAAAATAATGTTGTGTTTTAGTTTGATTGTATTGATACAGTTGGTTTTGTTCTTCCTTGTTGTAGATAATCACAAGAAAACTGCAAAATTATGCTTGAATTTAACATAACAATTTTATTTATTGATAACAAATGTTACAAACTCAAGAATCCAAAACAAGAATCCAGCATTAAAAAATTGCAAGTACACACTTATTTATACAAAGTATCTTTTTGCATTATAGTGCTTCAAAAAGAACCTAAAGATATTGATACATAAGTTAAACAAATTTATCTAATGAGGTAACTGATTACCAAATAGGACCGCACCTATATTTGAACCATAATTTATTCTGTGATGTGAAACATGAAAAAGTGAATTTTAAGCAGTGAACGGGAAGGAGTATGTAAAACAAATATTCAGGAGATTGGATTATTAAGCTTAAAAATAATGATCAGTCAAAGTTAACTCTTCTGGTAAGAAAAAAAAACCTATATTCAAGAAATTAATCACATCAGAATAAAAATATGGTCTACACAGTTTAAAAGAACAGTATTTCAGAAATCTTTGAACTCTCTCTAACTTTTTGATACATGCATTTGCATAGCTTTGTTGGATACTTATTAGATCTATTTGCGAATTAAAAGACAAATTTATGTAAAAAACCAAACTTAGATGAATGTGAAAAATGTGAAAAACGTCCTTTTTTATTGTAATAATTGTAATATCTATTGGAAGTAAATTGAAAAAAAAATATTATTCAAACATAAATTAACAAAGTTAGGTTAGAATTGACGTGGAAGTTTGTCCGATATTGATTACTCGATTACCGCAAGGCCGAGATATACAACAAAAAAAGAAGATGTATTTGGTGACTTTTCTAGTAACTTTCTTGGGTGTGAATCTGTCTTTTTGGTTTACTCCTCCTGGTTAAAAAACAGAGTATAGTACAAATGTGTTTAGATAAAGGTGAAGCTAGTATTTCACATGAAAATAATGCAGGTGAGTGTTGAAATTTCGTAATATTTATTGAAAATAATTTTGAGGTTATAATGAGGATAACAAAATCTAAAAGTATCTATTACTTATCTCTTAGCAAATAAACTCTTTACTTAAGAAATAATATTAATCGCCCCACTTCTTAACCATCAACAGTAAGTGCTGCTGATACAAGTTAATATTCTGTGTAGATTTTTGTTATTGATCATTTTTTTGTTTTAAAATATAATACTTATAATAATGACATCAAATTGGAGTGACTAATAATAAGTAACGGTTTCAGAACATCATTCATCATCATTCCTCAACCTCTTGCATCCACTGTTGGATATAGGTACTCTCCATGTTCTTCCACTGTTCCCTATTTTGAGCCTTTTGTATCCAATTTTTGACTATTTTCCTCAAGTCGCCCATCCATCTTTTTGGTGGTCTGCCTCGGTGTCTTTTGTCTTCTCTAGGTCTCAATTCTATGAGTCTTTTGGTCCAATATTATCATTTAACCGTGCTATATGTCCAGACCATATCCATTTGACTTGTGCAATTTTTTCTATGACATGGGTCACTTTAGCCCTCTCTCTCTCTCACTATCCTATTTGGTACCATATCTCTTCCAGTTATTCCCAACATTGCTCTTTCCATTTTCCTTTGGGTTACTCTCAATTTATTTGCAGAATGTTTGGTTAAAGTTATTGTTTCGGAACCATATGTTATTACTGGCAGTATGCATTGGTTGTAAACCTTTTTCTTCAATAAAATCGGTAGAGTTCCTTTTAGAATATCTCGCATCTTGCCAAATGCTGAACATTTCAAGCCTATGCGACGCTGGATCTCACAAGTTTGATTGTCTTTTCCTATTCTAATTTTATGCCCTAAATAGATATAGCTAAAGACCTGATGTACTTCGTTCCCATCTACCCTCATAACATCACTTGGAACTAAATTGGTTATGTATTTTGTTTTTTCAAAGTTTATGTTCAGGCCTATTTGTTCTATTGCCTGTTTTAGTTCTTCCATCATTTTGTGAGCTTCATTTAAACTCTCGGCTATAATGACAATATCATCTGCAAAGCGCAAGTGGCTTAAGTATTCACCATCAATATTTATTCCCCTTTTAGCCCAATCTAGTATTTTAAAGGCATATTCTAGAGCTGCAGTGAATAGTTGGGGGGATATGGTGTCGCCCTCTCTAATTCCTCGCTCAATTCTATATTTATCGGTAAAGTCATGGAGTTTAACAGATGCTGTTGCGTTGTTGTATGTATGTTTTATCAAATTTGTATATCTATAGTCTACTCGGCTTTGTTCTAATGCTCCTAGTACTGCCGGTAATTCCACGGTATCAAAAGCTTTCTTGAAGTCTATGAAAATCAACATGAGTGGTTTATTATATTCAACACATTTTTCAATTAGTATTTTAAGTGCTTGTAAGTGGTCATTGCTTGCTCCTTAAACTGATAGAAATCTAATTTTCGTTCTAAACGTTTTGTGATTATCTTGGTAAACCATTTGTAGAGATGAACAGACTTATCGGTCTATAATTCTCTAGATCTGATATATCTCCTTTTTTGTGTATTAGGATAGTAATTGCATTGTTCCATTTTATAGGGACAATATCTTGGTTTAGAAATAGGTTGAATAGTTCAGTTACTACTTCCAGCACTTTCTTGTCTCCTACTTTAACAGCTTCTGTTTCTATTTGGTCATCTCCCGAAGCCTTCTTGTTTTTCATTTCCTTTAGATTTCGTTTCACTTCTTCTATCGTTATGGTAGGCAGAAGTTCGGATCCTTGTCTTCTTCTGTTAACTGGCTTTTCCTATTTTGTCAGCTGGAACCAGCACTATCGAAAGTAAATATACATTTTAAAATTGATCTTTTTATCCTAAACTAATATTTAAATTAGGTTCATTCAATACTACTCGAATGCAAGGATGTTCAACTACCACCGCTGATAATTAAAAAGAGAGTATCAAACATTGTGAAGAATATAATACCCCTATTGAGATGTCGTTGATAGTGGTTCAGATTTTTCTGCCGGCAGTAATTATAACTATCTTCCAAGTGGTGATGAAGGTTTATCGAATGTTGAATCAACTGATAGTGATGTACCCTTTTCCAAACAAGAGTGTCGTTGGTGAACAGCTAATCCTTCCCAATGGAAAAGAAATATTAAGAAGAAAAATGAAACGTCAAGTTTGCCGTACAAATTCATCGTCATTGCAGCAAAAAAAACCAAAATTGATTAGTTGCAACTCTTTAAATGCTACCTTAGTTTTAATTATGATATCAAAAACCAGCCAGGCTCGGAATTTTGGAGATTAGACTATACTCACCAAAAGGATAATATTCTCGGTTATGTTGCCAGAAAAAAACCTACTTGTAGAAGAGTTCGTTCTAGAACAGGTGTTCTCAAAACTATCATTTTTAAAACCAGGTTAAAAAAATTTGAGTTTGAAAGAATGTCAAAACCTGCAGAAAACTGCAGATCTTGACATTTTTGTAAACAAATTAAATGTTTTGGCGAAAGAGCTACAAATAATAGCTACTGGCTCTCTGTAAAAACTGCCTAGTAACTGGTCATCCCCCTTAGATCAGGAGAAAAGAGAAGATTATTGCTCTGTTTAAATCTGAAAACTCTTCAAATGTTTCGAAGAGCTTCTGTTCAATGTTTCTCCCCTATCACATCTTTAAAACCTATAAAAGATTGGTTCATCATCTTATATCAGCTGCATCCATAACAGACTGGTTTTCGCAGGAGCAAAAGTACCACCTCTCAAATATAACCCATTACATTAAAAACGAATATGAAAATATAAAAATCATGGATATTGCTTTTAACAGATCTCACCACCGTCTATGATGCAGTCAATCTAAGACTTCTAGGACAAAAGGAATAGACATTAGACGCATTCTTGGCATTGGGATATATTTGTTAAACTAAAAGATAATCGAAGAAGGTGTAGAATATAAAAAATGACATAATACAAGGCAGTGTAATGGATTCAAAAGGTACTAGCAAACGATACTGTGGACTTTATTTTGGTGATCATAAAACCATTGCCGTCCAGCTTAATATGTTTAAAAAGGCGCGGGTAATGGCTTTGAAGAGGCACGGAGAATAGTAGGGCGAGAACCAACTCAAGCTTACTCCAAACAAAGAACAAACAATGTTACTTTCACCTTCGTAACAAGTGTCGCTATACATTATCTGCAGAGGAATACAGCTGGAACATTGCTATAATCCTAAATACTTTGATCGTACCTTCGATAGAATTTTAACGTATAAACAATCCTGTAAACACCAAAATAAAAGTTTATGCTAGAAATAGTTTCCTGCTAGAATTAATAAATCCCGCAAACACTTAAGAATGTCTTTTTCTACTGATGGTTGATGTTTTTGCAGTCTAGTTTGAGACTGCTTATGCCCAAAAGGTAGATATAGTACTTAATGAAACGTCTAGGTTCATTACGATTGCCCCACCGACAGTTCGATAGGAGGCAAAAAAAAAAATAAAGTTGACAGGGCTGATCAATCCTCGACATAATATTTAACTGTGTCCACGTGGGCTAAAATTATGGTATAGTTTTCTAAGAGTAATTAGGGACTAAGCATATTAAATTGCTTCTAAATCAGGAAGATTTATAGCATCAAAATATCATCACCAGATGGCACCATTAGAAGAAATAGCATATAGTCATGATGAGTAGTAGGAAATCTGGAAATTTTTAACAGACTATAAATTGGGATTTAAAAAGAAAATGTCGAGTGATGGAAATATCACGCGCTATCTAACCTGTCATTCTATAAAGTCCATAGAATGTGGCATGATCTTATTATTACTCTACCTCCAATGCTTTGTCGTGGTGGTTTATGTTGCATCGTAATCGCTAAATTTGTGAGATGGGCGTAACCGAGTAAAAGGTCAAAGGATGACTCTATTCTGATTATCAAGCTACTTTTAGGTTTCATTAACACACTTTTTAATCCACGAAATACAGGATTTGCAAAAAAATGAACAGAACAGTCTAGGTCATGCGGAAACTATGTACCTAAATCCTGTTATCGTTTATACTTTCAAAGGTGAAGAGAAATATTGAAAATTCCCAATTAGCTTGTTTACGGTTTTGCTGAGGAAAAACTTGGGGAAGTACCAACAATATTTTAATCGTCGGTTTAAGAAAACTATTTCCGGAAGCAAAAAAGACTTAACAATAAGCTCTACAACTTAAATGGAAGCTACAAACTTCCTGTATACTATACAAAAAAAAATCCATTAGATCGCTATTCTTCTTCTTCTTCTTCTTCTTCGTCTAGCCATTCACGTCCACATCTGAACATAAGCCTCTTCAAGTCTTCCTTTCCATTGGTTTTTATTGTACGCTACTTGTAGCCAATTTTTCCCGGCAGTCCTTTTCAGATCATCTGTCCATCTCATAGGAGGTCTGCCTCTGGGTCTTTTGTGTTGGTATGGTCTCCAGGTTAAAATTGATCTGTGCCATTTGTTTAGATCGCTCCTAGCTACATGTCCAGCGTATTCCCATTTCAGCTTAATGCTTTTTGCACCACATCGGTGACTTTGGTTTTCTGTCTTATCCATGTGTTTGTTTTCTTGTCCTTAAGTGATATACATAGCAGTGCTCTTTCCATCGCGTGTTGAGTGACTCTAAGTATATTCATATTCTTTTTTGTGATTGTCCATGTTTGTGCCGCATAAGTTAATATCGGAATAATGCATGCATCAA
Source organism: Diabrotica balteata (assembly GCA_918026665.1). Lineage (NCBI taxonomy): Eukaryota > Metazoa > Arthropoda > Insecta > Coleoptera > Chrysomelidae > Diabrotica > Diabrotica balteata. The sequence continues at coordinate 204,125,804 of OU898276.1, read as the reverse complement.
AAACTTTAGATCTAAGATGTAATTGAATTGGTTGATTTCTGAGTATATAGTTCAGTTTACCGAATGCTGCCCAAGCTAACTTTCTTCTTCTTTTTATTTCTTCAGTCTGAATTTCCCTATTTAGGATTATTTTTGGTCCCAAGTATATATATTCTTCAACTTTTTCTATAACTTTATCGTTTATTATTGTCACGGTGTCTTCGGAGTGCATGACTTTTGTTTTGTTTAAATTCATTTTCAGTCCTATTTTAGAAGATTCGGTACAAAGTTCTACAAGCATGGTTTGCATTTCTTGTAGGTCAGTAGCTATCAGGATTATGTCATCTGCAAATCGTAGATTACTGAGGTAGCGGCCATTGATGTTTATTCCCTTATATTTCCAATTTAGGTTTTTAAAAAACGTCCTCCAAAACTAAGGTGAACAGTTTGGGTGATAAAAGTATCTCCCTGTTTGACTCCCCTGTTTAATGGTACAGGGTTCGTGTGTTCATTTTCATTTAGGTAGTATGTAGCTATAGCTTGGTTCATAGTTTCTTTTATTAAGTTAATATATCTGCTGTCTATTCTACAATTTTGCATTGCGTTTATTACGGCCGTGTGTTCTATGTATCGAAAGCTTTTTCGTAGTCTACAAATGGAAGGAAAACTGGAAACTTGTATTCGTTACATTTTTCTATTAATATTTTTGTGGTTAACAGGTGATCGGAAGATGAATGGCCTTTTCTAAAACCTGCCTGTTCATATGGTTGGTATTCGTCTAATTTCCTTGTTAGTCGAGTAGTTATGACTTTGGTGAGTATTTTAAACAGGTGTGACAGTAGGCTGATGGGTCTGTAGTTTTCCAATTTTCGACTATCACCTTTCTTGTGCAATAAGATTACTTTAGAGTTGTTCCAGCTCTTAGGGACTTTGCCCTGATGTAAACAACTGTCCACAAGCTTAGTTACAATAATTGCAATTAGTTCCTTACCTCCTTCTAATATCGCTAATATCTATGTATAGATCGCTATACATACGAAAAATTCTATGAGGCCAAAAAACTGCTCTACCTACAAGATATTATCTAAAACTCATATTAACACTATTTAAACAGCGTAATCTGCTTTAACTGATAAACTATAAACCGATTGCACGATTGTATTAAAAATGTTGAAGATTTGTCGTAGTTATTATATACAGTAATGTAAAACTATTAGTTGAATATTTTCCATTAAACCCATTTAAATATTTCTCTTTACACACAGTATGGCTACGATGGAGCGTCTCTCTCTCGAATTCTGGCCCCCGTTAGCAATATACTATTAATATCAGCTTCCTCGAGGGCACTATAACCGTTTTAGGTAAGCTTAAATGAGTAAGTGTTTAATATGTTCAAGTTCAAACAATAGTTAAAATGGAGCAACAATGTCCGTGTGGCTATGTGGCTCTGTGGCCGGTGGTTGCTAGTTTATGGACGTGGTCAGCTCAGCGGTGCAGACGGAGCCAATTTATAACAGACAATGCTCAGGATGGGACTAGAGACGATGGATGATATTCACTTATTTGTTCAAAGATTTAGTATCTGTGACGCATAAATCAGACATTTTCGGGATATTAAAAATTAAAGGTATTTTTTAATATTGTTTTTGAATTAACCAAAAATTATCAAAACTAGAAACTAAAAGTTTCTATTTAGAACAAACTATAAAATTTGAATTCTCAAAAAAAAATATTTTTTATTACCATTTAAAAATATCACATTTAAAACATTTAAATAAATGTTTTAAATGTGATATTTTTTTAATGGTGATTTACAAAAACATAATTTTAAACATAATTTAAAACCAATATCACATTTAAAAAAATATTTTTGAATAATATCAAAATTATAGCAATTACCAAAACGCCAAAAACGTATATTTTAGTATCATCAACAGTTAAGGAAAGGAAATCCGAATAAACTTCTACTTATTCATATGTTTATTGAAGTTTATCGATGTCTATGGATTTCTGATATCAAATTTACTATAACATTGTTACTTCTACATCCATATGTATTTTTTGCTTAAGCTCTCAGCATCCAGTTTTGCTTAAGCTTCCTCCAGTATTCCTCTTAAGTCCACGAGCGCATTTTTACCAAATTTTATCAAAACTGGTCTAGATCGTGGGTTGGAACATACAAATCGATAGGGAAAACTGGTTAAGGCAAGAAAAATAGGTCAAACTTGCCAACAAACCTGCAGGATTAAGTTTATGACAAAATAAATGAAGGAATGAGACAGAGGATTTTTAGAGACTTTTGAAACTTGCAAGATCATACAAGGCAATGGGACTTTATTGGGCAGCATGTGACAAAGGTAGAAAAAAAAAACTAAGTACTGTTTGTGTACACTGTCGTATTAATCTTTTTATTTTTCTCGGCAATATCGTTTTCAACTTGCGGTGAACAAAACCAAATTAGTAAAAATATGTTTTTAAAAGCTCTTGGTATTTCACTTGGGTAAATACATCATCATCACGTAGCGCTAAAACCCTGGGTGGGTCTTGGATGACCCTACAACTTTTTTCCAATTTGTTCGGTCTTCAGATTGGATTCTGTCTTTTATTTCTTCATTAACATCGTTGTCAGCAAAGATTATGGCCCCCAGATACTTAAAACATTGTACTCTTTCGAAATTGAAGGTGTTGACCGTCACATTTTGTCCTATTCTGTTTCTTCATGTTGTTTTATTTATACACATATATTTCGTCTCTCTTCATTAATCTTTAGCCCTACTTCACTCGTTGCTCATTCCACCTTGTTAAAGATGTCTTTAGGACAGATCTCTAACGAGATCTATGTTATCTGCATATGCGAGTAACAGCTTCAGACCTTGAACCGATATCAATCCTGTTTTATTTATGTCGACCTTATGGCTTTCATTACCGGACCAATAAACCAATTATTAAAGAAAAAAGAAGTCATTTAGTAATCTACTCCTTCCCATTACTTTGTACAATTAGTTGTTGTAGAGTTAAAAGTAAAGTTATTTTTTAGTTTAGTTACATAAACGCAATTAAACACTTACCAATAAGATGAAATTTTCCCATTTTAACAGGGATTGTTATAACTACGTACCTGTAACAAAAAAGTATATTATTGTATTGAAAATATAAGGTCTCCCAATAAGAATGTCCTGATGTTTTTTTTTTAACGAAACGGTAAAAATTGCTGTAAATCAAAAAAAGAAAAGTTTATTGCAAAATATAATACATAAAAATTATGTTCTGAATAACACATCATTCAAATGTCCCCCTCTACTACGTTTGCAGGAGCGAATCCGATGAACCCAATTTTCGGTCACTTTATGCAAAATATCCGCATTAATCTCACGAATGGTGTACTATACATTCCTCTTCAAGTCTTCAATGGATTGTGGTTTATTCACATAGACCAATGACTTAAGATAGCCCCATAAAAAATAATCCAATGGTGTTAAATCGCAGCTTTTTGGAGGCCAAGCATCTGGTCGAAGTTGCTGAATTCTCCTGGGATCTCTGGCATCAAGAGAAATCAATGTTTCCGGGAACTTTTCCTTTAATAAATCAATGGTTGGGGCAGTAGTGTGACATGTGGCACCGTCCTGTTGAAAAAACATGCCATCCAAATCCATTTCATCCAACTGAGGCCACAAAAAATCCGTTATCATCGTTCGATACCTTTCACCGTTAACTGTTACACCATGTTCGAAAAAATAAGGTCCGATGATGCCACCATGCCATAAACCACACCACACAGTGACTTTTTCTGGATGCAAAGGTTTCTCAAGAATCTCATGTGAATTATTTTCACTCCAAAAATGACAATTTTGCTTATTCACAAAGCCGTTTAACCAAAAATGAGCTTCATCGGAAAAGATTATTTTTTTGAAAAAATCGCCATCATTTTCGAGTTTGTCTAGAGCCCAATCAGCGAACAAACGACGCTTATGATGGTCAAGTGGCTTCAGTTCTTGAGTCAGAACAATCTTGTAAGGGTGTAGGCCTAAATCTTTTTTCAGAATTCGCCAAGTTGTCATTCTGGCGAGTCCAAGTTCCTGAGAACGACGATTTACAGACACATTTGCATTCTCCGCTACACTGGCTATTACAGCAGCAATATTGTCCTGAGTTCTTGCATTTCGGCGTCTAGTTGGTGGTTTCGTATCCTGCAAAGTAAATTCACGTTCAAATTTTTCCACGATTCGACGAATTACACGCACATCAGGACGATCATTTGGTCCATAACTTTCACGTAATGCACGATAGGTATTCACAAAAGAACGATTATTAGCATAAAATTTTAGGATAATTTCCAAACGTTGTTCAAGCGTATATCTTGCCATGGTAATTTGTTAGAGTATACTAAATACAAACGTCAAAAAGTGACAGTTCCATCATTTTCAAAATGGCCGCTAAGACATTTCAAAAACAGGACGTCCCTATTGGGAAACCCTGTATAATCTACTTTAATATATTGTTAAAAAAAAAACAAATATATTATCACTATCAATAGTTCTATGACCTTTGTAGCTCTTGGTCTATTTCATGATCAACTTTTTCTTTCTTAAAATTTGCTTTATTTTTCCAGTTTTATACTTATAATGTACTTTTAAAGTTTTACTAAGGAGGCAACTACTTTAATGTGACGTAATTTCTGTACAAATTGACGTTCAAATTAATCACAAAACTAACATTGACCTGTATTAATATTAACAATCTAAAATAAAACTCATATCTCTCCTTCTCAGTCCTAATCCCTTTTGGGATGTGGTGACACCATCAGGACTTTACAGTTTTTTCATGATTTCCCTCCATCCTTCCCTGTCTGGGCTCGTTTTTCGGCTTTCTGTAACCCTTGGTTAAAAAATATTTTTGTATGACCTACCCAACGGCTTGGAGATCTTCCCCTAGGGCTCTTTCCTTTAACTCTACCCTCCATGATCAATTTTTCCATCGTGCCTGTTCTTCTAGCAATGTGTCCAAAATACTGCAAATATTTCTGTTGTATTTGTTTAAGTAATCTATTCTTTACTTTAAGTTGTTCTAATATCATGATCAATCCAGGATATTCTTAACATGCGGTGGTATACCCACATTTCAAAAGCGTCTAGCTCTATATCTTTACCAACAAATAAATGTTGAAAGATTACATGACCAAATCGACAACTTTCAATTAATGGATATATTATTATTGATAGTTTTTATGATAGTTTTTTATTGATTATATTAATTGATAGTTCCAAAAGATATGGGAGTCCCGTAACAATAAAATGAACATAGTAAACTGTCTGATAAAATTAAAATAATTCTAAAATAAAGAAGAAAAATAAAAGTAGGAACTACAGAGAAGAATACAATACACAAACCTGTGTAAGACAATAAGGAAAAGTATTAAGGAAGACCTAAGAAAATATAATAAAGGACTGGTAGAAAATGCATTCGAAAACTATAAGAAAACAAGAAAAACATTAATCATTAGGAAGAAGCAGATCGTTGCTTTAACAAACAAAACCACCAGAATTACAGACAGAAATTAAATAATAAAACTCGTGACTAAATTCTACAGCGAACTATACAAAACCCTTAAAAGACTTGAAGCAATAATCAGTAAACAAGAAGATATACCAGAAGTTCTTCTGAAAGAGATAGAATCGTAGTACAAAAGTGAAAAGCCGTAAAGCGATTAAAATAGATGGCATTACAGTGAACTGCTTGAATATGCAGCCAAGAAAACCTAAAAAATCTTAGCACGAATATTTATGAACTGTCTCAAATCAAGATGCGTACCAGACCACTGGAATACAGTAAACAATAATCTCATTCATAGGAAAGGTAGTAAAGAGGACATTAAAAACTACAGACCTATACGTTGACTACCAATCATATACAAGATATTCAAGACGACCAACAATAAATTAATAAATGCATTAGATGCTGCACAGCCAAGAGAGCAACCTGGCTTCAGAAGTGGATTCAGTACCCTCGATTATACGTTTAGAGAACTAATAAGTAGAGCTAAGGCTTTCGATTCTATTATATACCTAGGTAGAAATAGAAGTTTAAACCAACCAAGGCATTGTGAAACCGTACATAGAAAACTTTTGCAAATTTATATAGCAGAGCAAAAGCTAAGGCAAAAATTTATGAAAACACCCAGCATTTCCCACAACCAGAGGTGTTCAACAAGGAGACGAAATATCACCAAAGCTCTTCACTTCAACTCCAGAAAATATATTCAGCCAAATGTAAAGAACACAGGCCTATCCATTGATGGAGAAAATCTCAGCCATGTAAGATTTCTGAAAAACAAGAAGGAATACTTGTGAACGGCGAAGTCATCAATAATTTGCGATATGCGGACGATACAGTACTCCTAGCTTCTAGTCAAGAAGATCTGAAAACACTACTTGATAGTGTCGTTGAGAGTTGTAGGGAGGCAGGTCTGGATCTTAACATAAGGAAAACCAAAATACTCGTAATAAGTAAACAACAAAATATAAAACCGTCTATATATGTAAATAATACCAAACTTGAGCAAGTTGATAAAACCATCTACCTTGGACAGCAATTAAATTGTAATCACGGCGAAATTAGATCCAGAATAGAGCAGGCTAGAGCTGCTTTTAGAAGGATGTGCAAGGTGTTATGTAACAGAGACCTAAAATTGGCATTAAGGATCCGCCTACTTCGCTGCTACGTGTTCTCGGTCTTACTTTATGCTGTCGAGTCCTGGACTGTGAATAAAATCGATCTAAATCGCCTTGAGGCTTTCGAAATGTTGTGCTATAGAAGAATTTTAAAAGTTTCCTGGGTGGAGAAGATTCATAACTCTACATTACTTGAACGTCTCAGCAAGACTACTGAGATCATAAAAAGCATCAAGCAGAGAAAGCTGGAATATTTCGGACATGTAATGAGAGGTCTCAAATATAGATTGCTACAAAATATCATGCAAGGAAAAATAGCAGGCAAACGCAGTCCAGGACGAAGAAGAACCTCATGGTTGAAGAACTTGCGAGATTGGTGTGGTGTAGATACAAGCATGCTATTTAGGGTGGCAGTGGATAAAATTAAAATAGCTATGATGGTAACCAACGTTCTGAAAGGACATGGTACATGAAGAAGAAGAAGAATCTAAGATTTGCAGACGACATTCTGATTGCTAATAATCCTGTTGCACTGCAACATTTTATTGTTTTAAGTGACATAAATGCAGCTAGCAAGAAAGTTGTCCTAAAAATGAACTTGACAAAAACAAAAATCATGTACAACGAGCTAGTGAATGTCCAAGATCTAATAGCAAACAAAACTGCACCTGAAGTCGTAAGCAGGTATATATTTCTGGGATAATTAATACATAAATCTGGCTCCGTACTCCCAGAAATCCACACAAGAGTGAAACTGGCTTAGGTATCTTCAAGACAACCAAGTTTAGAACGGAACTATTACATAAGAAAACAAACCAGTACAACATGGAACAGAAAAGTGAATATTAGACAATCATGGGCAGTAGTGAAAATGCGCTGGCAATACTGATGAATACTTCCTACTGTTCCTCTTGGCTTGAACATTTCTGACAGTAGAATTTTGATTGATGGGTAAAGCAGACGGTATTTTCTTTATGAGAGGTCTCTAAGTCGAAGACAATCGTATGCCGGCATCTCTTTTATTGAGACAATTTGGATCTTTTTTTTATTTCTATGGCTTCTCGATAATTCTTGGTTTATAGAAGTGGATAAAATGTTTGGTTCTGGAGTTTTTAAAATCAATTGTGTGACTTGTTTAAAAATAGTGTAGACCTAGAGCTGAAATTGAGTTGGAATAGCAAACAGAAATGGAATGTTCATAAATCCTATTTTAGATTCTACGATTTGTTTGGCCTGTATAGGATCGATGGAATGAATTTCATAAAGCTTAAATTTTGTCTATATTCCTCTTGATTTTAGAATTTTGTGGATTTTGTCAGTGACACCTTTAATGTAGGGAAAAAAGCTTTCGTATGATGAAGGTCTAAGTCTTTTGGTTGAGATTGAGTGGGAGATTGATGTCTGTGGATGCTCCCATTGATGTTATTTTTGCGGTAACCGTTTTAAGTGAGGGTTAGCTTTAAATTAGAGAGCTCAGCAGGTCTATTTGCATCATCATAATGGCGTATTGATCTGAAGACAAGCGTATTAATGACTAAATTAATTTGTGAAGGGAGATGATGAGAGTTAACATGCAAATAACAATTAATACAGGTAAGTCTTCAATAAATAGATTAATGAAAACCTTGGGATTAGTTTTTCTGTGTGGCAACGTCGAGAAACGGAAGAGATGAATCAGTTTCCACCTCCATCGTGAACTGGATACTAGGAGGTATACCTAGCGATGTGAAATTACGTGTAATTTCAGAAATTGTAAGTTACACGTGTAAAATTACCCAAAAATTACAAACCAGATGTAATTTATGTAACTTATGTAATTTATGTTCATTGTATTAAAAAATCAATTGTTTGCATTCATATTGAATATAATAAACACAAAGTAACTACATACTTATGAAATAAAGAAAAGTGGATAAGAAATACATACAAATAATAAAGAAATGAAAACATAGGTTCTTTAGTTTTGTTTTAAGCGGCTTTTATAAATCACAACTTCCTTTTTCGCAGACAACTGGAGACCTTCTTGTTATAAAACGTCGAAGTTTCAATTGTTTGCTCTTCCAATGAGCCTTGTGTAATTTTTTTTATCTCCGGCAAATCCAGAACTGCATCCTGAAATTAAATAGGAAAGTGTAAACATAGAGAGTAAAAATAATGGGTTTATAATATAATATATACAGATCTAACTACCTTGTTTTCGGCATCTGAAGTATCCTTCTCGACTTCCGTTTTTTTTTGGGGTTGTTCTGTGCCTTTACCCTGAAATTGATAATTTTGGAATATAAACAATAAATATGTATGTGTTTACACTAATTTACCGATTTCATTAAGACGTTTTCTAAAATGTTCACTTTGCTTTGTCTCAAAATGCGTGCTGGTCTCTGTTCCCTAGTTTCCATTCTTTGATCAATTTCATCATCGGTCATTGCAAAGTCAGCAAAATTAAAATCATCGTCGGAATTTCCATTTCCTGTTGTATTTGAATGCCATGATGATATTGTCTGAAAACATAAGATTTATAATTTTTTATTCGAAAACGGTGGAATGCATTGGAAAATCGGAAAAGAAGCAAACTGCATATATCACATGCACATATCACATATCTAAAAAATGCCTAAATTTAAAATTACCTCGTCTAATTCTTCCTCTTCGGAAATATGGTTTTCAATTACTTCTATCTCCTTCTGTAAGTTTCTACCTTCTATCGAAACGTTGTTCTGTACAGTCTCTTCTATAGGATATTGACTTTGTATGTGATGTTGTCGTGAACGTTTCAGCAATTTTGAATTATATTGTATATAATTTAAATTTGCTGCCCTTTGAGTTGTTAGGCGATTTCTTCTCTTCGTATGAATGCTGCTCTGGGAGCTAAAGCTTCTCTCTGTTGCCGCAGAAGTGCACGGCATTGTCAATATCCTGACTGCAACTTTGGAGAGGCATGAATGTCCACAAAATCCTTTCCACCATGTAACCAAAGAGACATTATCGAGTATGTTCCATAAAAATGTTTCGCCAAAAAAGTCTGTTTTAGCTAAATAGTTTCCTAAATCCTCAGTAATCTTTGACACTCCTTCATCACCAATCTCTATCGTGGTCGTGGTTGACATAGTAGTAATGTATTTCATCGCTTCAATCCTTTCGGCTGATGATAAATTTGCACCAACAGACCGAGGGTTTAGTAAGTCTGCGGCAAAATGGATCGGTTGAAGGGCGTATTCCTTCCTTGATATAAATTTATCCATCGCTTCTGTTTTTTCGCAATCCGTTAGTTTCACGCATTCTAAATGAGTAGATATGTTACTACCGATTTTCGCGAAAGTTTCACAAACCAAATGAATTGACGAAGAATCTCCTTCAAGACGTGTTATTGCTTCAGTAATTGGCTTAAGCAATTCAACAAGAGCGCTAGAATTTATCCAGAATCCTTCATCAAGTAAATTTGCTTTTGCGCTGCGTATTCTATCTTGAATTGTTTTATCTGGAGATATTGCTAGACGTTGTAGGACGGACTTGCATTTAGTCAGATCTTGAAGACATTTTACATGTGAACCCCATCTTGTTTTTACAGGTAGGCTAAGAGACACTCCACACTTCATCTCATTTCTTATTTCTGTGAATTGAGCTCTCAGTACTTGACACTGGTTAATAGTTTTAACGATATGTATAATATGTGACAAATGTGTCTCTATTGAAGATAATTTCAAAATATCGCTGCACAATAAATGTAATGTGTGCGCTAAACAGCCGTATGATACAAGATGGGGATACATCTCTTCACATTGTCTCACAGCCTTCCTCATATTCTTTGCGTTATCAGTCACAATAGCGAAAAATTTTTTAGGTCCATACTCCTCCAGAACTTCAACCATTAATTTTGTTATATATTCTGCGGTATGCTTCTCTGCTTTTGTTAGTACTGATTTGACAAATAACGGTTCGGGTGTTGTAACAATGAAATTAATTACACTTTCATTTCGCAAGTTGGACCAACCATCGCATTGCAATGATAAATTGTCAGCTTGCTTAATTTTATCATTAACTTGAACTTCAACTCGCTCGTACTCTTCGGTCAGGAGACGATTTGATAACATATATCTCGATGGTAAGGTGTATGAAGGTCTAATTTTTTTAAAAAACAATTTCCAATCTTCATTCTCGGTAATTGAATGTGGTGCTGAACTGGTGTAAATAGCTCTAGCAAGCAAAATATTCAATTCGTTATTTTGTTCGTGTGTCATTCGATCACAAAATGATTGTATTCTGTTGATTTTTGTGCAAACAGGTGTTTCCACATGAATGTTATCAGAAGCAGATGTTGATGCTGTGGAAACCGTTGATGATGTACAAGCAGCATCAGTGTTATCGTTATCCAATTTTGCCGATGTGATCTTTTTCATGGATGTTTCAAATGGAAATTTAGAGTGATTCCCCTTTGACTTTGGAGTTAAAATATTGAATTTAAGTTTTATCATATGCGGCACATAAGTGCATTGTTGAAGATGAGATTTCATTCTTGTAGCATTTTTTGCATGTACACTCTTGCAAAATTTACACCTCACATTTATGGTCTTTTGATTAGAAGAACCCGCAGGTAACACTTCAAAATAAAGCCAGATATCTGTCTTACGTTTCACCATGTTTTATGACCTAAAAAAAATATTCAGGTAGACTTAAACATTAAGAAGGGAAAAAACATTATTTTTCAAAGTATTTGATGGGCACGAGGGCATAAAAAATTGTTAGGCATCCTTAAATAGAAGAAAGATTAAAATTGAATCTGTGTAACAATTTAATGAAATTCGAATAAGCAGAATACTGGATCGGACAACTACATTATTTTGCCCTCAACGTTATCAAAATTTTTTATTTAGTAAGTTATGTCAGTGTAATTCAATTACACATGCTACATGCACAAGTACCCCGTTGCTCCTATCATTCTTATAGTTATTGTACAGTAAACTAATCTAAAAAATCGAATAAAACTTGGTAAACCGAATTCAGAATTAAGTACTGTAGCCACATATAAAATGACGCGCGTTAGATTTAACGTACAGTCGATATGCGATAGGCCCGCCCCTGTGTTTCCCAATCTAAGGTTGCTATGGACATCACCGGCACGTGTTTTGCTGTTTGTAGAAATAATATATTTCTTACCTTATAGTTTCTGTGCTTCCTTATAAATAAATGTAAAGTAACCAACGCTGCGTGAATGAATAGAGAAAGAACAGTCGAAAACTAACTTATACATACACATTACACATACAATAACAGAAATGTAAACATAACCTGCCTGACTCAGACTAAGGAACGACTAACGAGCGACGAGCGTAATAGCACCCACTGGTTCGCGCGCGCCGGCACCGGCGCACCGCACTTACGACAATTGCGCGCGCATAAGTTGCCATAATATATGTAATTTTACCAGTAATTACATAAATTACGGTAATTTATGTAAATTTATCATAAGTTACGTTAAATTTCATAAATTACGTAAATTCCAAAAATTACATAAATTACATTAAGTTACGGGTATCATGTAATATTACCGTAAGTTACGTGTAATTTATGTAACGTAAGTTATGTAATTTTACAACTCACATCACTAGGTATACCATTCAGATGGATTTAAAAAGACATCAAAGCATCCCTGCCATGTTGCTAAATGACGAATGTATCGTCAATATCGTAGAAAATATGTGGTTTTGAGCATTGATGTGGAAAGTGCTTGGGTCTGGAAGTCTTCCATAAGGAGATAGTGGGGAGTCAATTGGGGCACCATTTATTTGTCTGTAGAATTGATTTGGAAGATGAAATAAGTGTTGAAATACAATGTTCAATGAGAGATAAGTAATTTAGCTGGATACTCTATCTAGTTTTTAGAATGTTTAGGGTTTCGTCTATAGGAATGTTTGTAAAGGGTAAAACGATATAGAAACTTACTAAAATGTCTGACGGTAAGATTTTGTATTGTTTAAGAAGTTCGATAAAATTAAAATAATATTTGAGGAAGGATAAAGAATTTTCGGCTAGAGGTTGTAGAGTATTGGCCAAGTACACGGCCAATAGTTGTGTAGGGCAGTTGTATGCACTGACAATGGGACAGAGGAATATCGGGTTTGTGAATTGTGGAATTCCCATAAATTTGCCATGAATTTCGTTGCATATACTCTTAGTCTAATATCTGAATATCTTTATTTAAAAAGGGTATATTGTATAACACATTTGTCGCTATATGGTAATCTTGTTTTTAACTAAAATCCGTACGAACTGAAAATGTCATAATTGCAACATAGCAACGCAGGCAATGAAAATGATTCGTTAAGTCCGGCCCGTTTAAAACAATGAGATAAAATTGTTGAAATGCCTGGAAAGCTAAAGCTCCACTACCGTCCCACCCGTACGGTGGCATTCCTGATTTTATCCTTTATAGTTATTGTAGTAATTTAGAAGTAGTCCACGAAAGAAATTATCGCATTTTTCCTGGAGAGCGTAACTCGAAGTAGAAACTTGAAGTCGTTGTTTGCATTGGAACTTTCCAGCTGTTTTAAGACTGTGCACTAAACGACTATTATGGAATGGAAACTGTATAAAAAGTTATTATTGTAAAACGTTGGATATTTAACAAGACTTATTACTTCACGGCAATATTAGAAAGACAAAAGTAAAGCTCAGAATGAGCTAACTGTTGGCATACAGAAAGTCAGTAAAATTAAGAAATGTTTTGTAAGTTTTACCTTATGAAGGAAAATTAATTTTTATGACTAAAAATAAAGTAAGTTCTTATGTAACATTTTATTCGGCGTTCTTGTTTTGATTTTCTTCTACACGAACCATATCAGAATTTGTCTGACGTTGTTAATGACAATTGCGATGGTTCTCGACCTTCTGACACATGAAATATAAGGGGCCGAAGGGAAAAGTGCTACAAGCGGAAGTTTGTATAAAATGGGACAAGTAAAAAACACAATCCAGTACGGACATATGTCTGTGAGAAGTAAAAGCTCTCACCAATTTCTGGTAATAGTTTTCTGTATAACCCTTTCAGTCCCAGAGGTACTTAGAAGTACCAGTACCCGGAACCATCCTTATATCCCAGATAGTGATAACATAGAGATAATACTTTTTTAATGAATAGAAGATCCTATAAACATTTTTTAATAAATTTTAAACAATTTCATTTTCATAATTGATGTTGTGTTGTTACTAAAACAATATGGTACTGAAAAGTACCGCTGGGATAAATTGAGAGTGGAAAAAAATATTAAGGCATATTATAGTAACTATATATTTCAATTATTTATCTCATGATATTCTATGAAACAGTTCTTATTTTGATTAATACATAGAAAAACATTACATAAAGAGCAAATTGACATCGGTTTAGATTGTATTTTGTTCATACTACAAACTTCACATCTTCCCCTTCGATCAACAAATTTTGGCCAGTGATTTCCTCTGTTGGACAATCTTATTTCCGAAGAAACGCTAAAATTATGCCGTCGTTTTTTTCTTCTTGGAGTCTTGTTTATTCTGTTGGGGAAGCAAAACAGAGGCTACTAGTAAGGTCTCTACGAAAATCTAACAAATTTTTCGGAGGTGGCTCTAATACTTTTTTAGCTATAACGAAACTATTTACAAAGTTTATTTCTAGGCATGCCCAAAAAGTCGATGCCACCATTTATTAGATCTTCTGTCCAAACCGTAACATTGCCTTAGTTGGTCGTGATGGTCTACACCGCCCATAGATTCGTTATAATCTTTTATTATTTGGGGTGCTGGGATGTTGATATTTTTGCCATCACGTTGTTTTCGTTTCAGTGTGGTTGATTCACTCCCGTGAAAGTTGGAGGCAGTGGTGACTATGCGATTATCCTTCCACTTATAAAACGAAATCCCTGTATTAGAAATACGGTAGTCAAAGTCACCTCTAGCAAGTTTTTTATCTTCTAACAGGTTTTTAGGAAGATCCTTTCTATTAGCTCGGATCGTACCACAGGCTAAAGTAGTTTCAGCTTTGAGTTTCTCCAGTAATTTTATACTGGTGTAAAAGTTATCAAAAATATAATTTTATTTTTTCCCCAGTCTGCTTCTGTCAAAGATAAAACAACTCGTTAACCTAAATTATATTTGGAGTATTTCTCTTGAATTTTTTCGTTTTTGCCTTGATATACTTGAAATTTTTTTACAAAACCATTCACGTCAGAGTAACACCAAAGCTTATAACCTCTTTTTATCGGTTTCATCGGATTATATTGTTTAATAGATGATCGGCCTTTAAATTTTACAATTGATTCGTCGACAAACATTTTCTGTCCACCACAATAATTACCAAATTGAGAATTTAGACAATCAAGCAAAGGTTTAATTTTATATAACCGATCCGTATTATTTTTTGGTATTAGCGAGTTGTCGTTTACATGCAAAAATCTTAAAATGGTCTGAAACCTATTCCTTGGCATAGTTTCTGCAACAAATGAAACAGATAGATCTTCTTGAGTTGACCAATAATTTCGGACTCCAGGAACTATATGGTAGCCCATTAAAAAGTTTATTCCGATAAATGCTAAGAGTTCTTCCTTGGACATATTCAGTTGTTTTCCCTTTTGTGTGGCATAAAGGTTACTCTGATAAGTTATATCTTCTATGCTTTTATCTAAAAGCTTAACAAAAATATCTAAAGCGGTCTCACATTCTCTAAAATCAACTTCTTCCCAAATACAGGCAGCTTCTGCATATTGAGGAATTTCTGTGTTTTTTTTCCAATTTACTCCATTTTCTTTCTGGACATTCAGGTTCCATGTAGTTATCAGGCTCTTGATCTTGATGTTCATTAGGTTCCTGTATTTGTCGTTCGCTAGATTGGTCATCGTCATCAGGAACTAATTTGGGGTCTTCATTATTTGCCTCTTCTTTTCGATTTATTTGTAAACCTAGTCCAGCAGTAGAAATATCCAGCTCATTATCGACATCTGACTCAACATCAGTATCTTCTGAATTATCTAGTGGAGGCAAAAAATCATCAAAATAATCATTTTCTATAAGTTCTAACAATTCTGCATCAGTCAAAGCCTTTTTCTTTCGCCACTGTGGACAATGTCTGAAATGAAAAAAATATATTACAATTATGCCCAACGGTACTCTTAGGTACCAATGAAACAAATGTCGTTTTTAGTGACTAAACACTCAAAACCCTTTAAAAACATTACTTAGTTAAACAAAAAACTTACTTACCCTGCCATTTTTTATAAACAAAACACTGTAGACGTTATTTCAACAATAAAAAATACACTTTGAAGTAAGCACTTATAGACAGCCCTGACTACCATAACAATGATACAAACAAATGAAGAATTCGCACTGCACATCGCATGACAGTAGCTACAACCAATGAAATCGCGTTGTTCAAGGCTAGACTTAGATGTACCGCTGGGAAATAATCACTTAAAGCTAGTCAGAGTAGTTTTAATGTAAACTAAATGAAGTGGTACTTACGTGTACCGGTGGGACCTAAAGGTCGACAAATTATAATTTCGTCTGGGATTGAAAGGGATAAGTGGTGTAAGTGTACATGTCCCAATTTTTGTTTTAAACCCTATGTAGTTGTTTGTGACAGCCACGTTTTAAAAGTGCAAAAAATTAAGTGTGGGATATTAATAAAACTTGAAAAATAATCTTAAAATAATGCAAGGTAAGTCTTTAATACATTTTATATGTCTTTGTTATGTATAATTGTTATCTTATAGTGTTATTTTATTTATTTATATCTTCAAAAAGTAGTAGATGAAAGAAACTGATAGCATAACCTTAAAATGTGTTTTTTTTAGAATCTAACAGTTATTCAGAATATGACAATTCTTTTTCTTTTTCAAGTGCCATCTCTGCGGCGGATAGGCTTGGATAGTTCCATGTCTATCCAGAAATGGGATTTTGTTTTCTTGGTGCTGCCATTTATTTAACTTTCTTGTGTTAAACAGATCATATTTAAAATAGGTAAAGAAATAATAAATAAGACTTACTCACAATTAATTTAATTTAACTATTCAGACGACCGGTTTTGCTTTCTACAATATGCAAAGCATCTTCAGGTCTCGATACAAAGTTAAATAAATGCTGAAATAATAATAAACCCATATTAGGGTATTGTCTAATAAAGATAAACAAAGATAGATGATATAAATTACAGTAATTATACCAATATTACATGCCTGTGGTTTATCAAAATGAATAAAAAGTTTTAGCAGACAAGGTAAGATCCACAAATTGGTATAAAATAGTCTAGTTAGATTGTAATAAATGAATAAATGAACAAATAAATAAAACATTACTTACATGTCAGTACTCTTATAATTTGTGGTTGGAAGAACATGGTTCTAACTATCCTGTATTGTTGAATGGAGAACTAAAGTCTGCTATTGTAATTGTTTGACAATAAACGGGAAGTTCTTGAGGAGATAGATTTTATCCAATGAAGTAGAGATAGGTGTAATGTGATTGTTTGTTTAATGAAAGTGATGTTCTATACCATTGCATTATTTAAAAGGTATTTATATTTATTTAAGAGATATATTTATGAAATGTGTGTTATTTATTGAGATTTTTATTTTTATTTTTTTTTTGTCATACAACTGTCACCTTCATAAAATAAAAAAAATTTCAATCAATAATTCCGCACTTTGGTTCTCTTTGTTAAGTCTCTGGATTAGGCCTAGTTAGATATATTCCTTTGAATTTTGGTGTTACAGAAGAATCCTACGAATATCATGGATTCAAAGAATGTCAAACATGAAAGTAACTAGAAGGATAGGAAATAAGGCGGAAATAATATTAACTATTAAATGACGAAAACTTGAGTACTTGGGACATGTGATGAGAGGGCAAAAATGCGCATTATTACAACTTATTATGCAGGGCAAAATCCGAGGAAAGCGAAATGTGAGAAGACGAAGAATATCCTGGCTTAAGAACTTAAGGGAATGGTTTGAATGCAGTAGTGCAGAACTTTTTAGAGCGGCAGTCAACAGAGTCCGCAGAGCCATGATGATTTCCAACCTTCGATAGAAGATGGAACTTAAAGAAGAAGGATTCTAATATTCCTGGATTTGTTCTATCTCACTGGCGTTTATAGATATATATCTAGGCTATTCTGGTTTGTCATTATTTTTGTTTTTTTCATATTCATTTTTAGGCCGACGTATTGGGAGCTGGCTGCTAGTTCCCCCAACATAATTTGCAGTTCCTCGAATGTGTTCGCTATAATTACTATGTCGTCAGCGAATCTGAGGTGGTTTAACTTGTTGCCATTAACGTTAATGCCATAGGTTGACCAATTTGTAGTTTTGAAGACGTCTTCTAGGGCTAGGTTGGAAAGCTTTTAGGTTTTATTTAGCTAGGGCTACGTATCAACAGATACATAGACGCTTTGTACGTGAAATCAAATCTTTGCTGTCTTTTTCATTTTATTCGGATCTACTCGGTATGAGTACAAGAAATTAATTCGCTAAGGATTTCTGCTTAGTTGAGGAGACATGTCGTGGAATGCAAATTTTAGATTCTCCATGTCTCTTTTAACATTTTTATCAACGTCTGTTATACCTTGCAAATTTTTAAAAGGTTCAGATTAAAGCAAATATCTTAATAGTGTTTCGAAACTATTTTACAGATTTAATATAAACTTTGTTTTCATATCCAACGTAGCTTCTTAAATAAATGTTCAAAGAATTACGAGTATTTCTTTTATAAAAAATATTATTTATTTATTCACTGCTAGTAATATCTACCTATACCATTTTCACTCTAAACAATAAAAATAGTACATAATATGTATATTTTGTAAAAAACTTTCAACTGAAATGTACATGATTGTAAAAATTGCACATGAAAACATTAAAAACTTAATATACAAATAGGTAAAGAAATAATAAATAAGACTTACTCACAATTAATTTAATTTAACTATCAGACGACCGGTTTCGCTTTCTACAATATGCAAAGCATCTTCAGGTCTCGATACAAAGTTAAATAAATGCTGAAATAATAAAAACCCATATTGGGGTATTGTCTAATTAAGATAAACTAAGTAGATGTTGGAAATTACAATAATTATGCCAATATTACATGTCTGTGGTTTTATTTCAAAAAGTATAAGTTGAATAAAAAGGTATAAAAAGTTTTAAAAGTTAAAACAGATAAGGTAAGGCCCACAAATTGTTATAAAATAGTCTATTACATTGTAATAAATTAATAAATGAGCAAATAAATAAACATTACTTACATGCCGGTACTGTATTAATTGATGGATGGTAGAACATAGTTGAAACTACTATGTATGACAGTAAACGGGAAGTTCTTGAGGAGATAGATTTGATCCAATGAAGCAGAGATATGTGTGTGATTGTTTGTTAAATGAAAGTGATGTAATATACCATTGTATTATTAATAAGTAGTCTCGAATAAGTATAAATCACTTTTAATAATAATACAATGGTATATTACATCACTTTCATTTAACAAACAATCACACACATATCTCTGCTTCATTGGATCAAATCTATCTCCTCAAGTACTTCCCGTTTACTATCATACAACTACAATAGCAGAATTAAGTTCTCCATTCAACAATACATTGTAATTTCAACAATGTTCTACCATCCATCAATTAATAGAGTACCGGCATGTAAGTAATGTTTATTTATTTGCTCATTTAATAATTTATTAAAATCTAATAGACTATTTTATAACAATTTGTGGGCCTTACCTTGTCTGTTTTAACTTTTAAAACTTTTTATACCTTTTTATTCAACTTACTCTTTTTGAAATAAAACCACAGACATGTAATATTGGCATAATTATTGTAATTTCCAACATCTTCTTTGTTTATCTTTATTAGACAACACCCTTATATGGGTTTTTATTATTTCAGCATTTATTTAACTTTGTATCAAGACCTGAAGATGTTTTGCATATTGTAGACAGCGAAACCGGTCGTCTGATAGTTAAATTAAATTGATTGTGAGTAAGTCTTATTTATTATTTTTTTACCTATTTGAAATGGACTCACACAGGCAACACATTCATGATTTAACTTAATATACCTTGAAATAATAATAATACCTAATATTCACGAATGTTTTTTAGTCAAATAAGCAAGTGTTTTAGTATGGTCACGTAAAGAGAATGCAGAATAATAAATCAGGAGTACTAAGTAATTGGATCTGAATCTGAATATGAAATCTCTGGATTTATAAAACGACATCAAGACTGGAAATTGGAAGACTCCTATGAGCGGTATAAAACGATAATTTTATACTATAAATTAACCATGTACACACACTTTTTACCTTTCTTTGTCTTCCCGGATATCCCAGAGAGAATGAAAACAAAAATGACAGACACATTAGCCAAAGTTTTATAAGAGTGAAACCCTTTTTGGTTTGGTTTTATAAGAGTGTTGACTTATATTTATAATTTTTTCAATTATTTAGGCATACAAAAATAAAAAAAAAGTCCAAAATAATACAGTATAGTAAAACTGAACAAAAAATATCTCCTTCTAACCTCCCCTGTCTACGTTCACGGTCGATAACTCTCGAATATTGAGACATAAAGCAGAAAGTTGAAATAAGGTAATAAGACTCTTCTCACCACATAGATAAAAAACGAAGGTAAAAATTTCGAAGATAACAAGTCATGTTTGAAACGTATAAAAACCGGGGGAAGTTTTTTACACCCCATCTGTTCATTCGTTTAAGGGCTCATCAATCGCAACGACATAATGACGTAAGCGACGTAACGGTTTATTTGAAGTTCGAGAAAGTGGAGAAATGTGACTATACAAGTGTTGGGGAAGACACCCTTAAATAGTGAGTAGCATATTTTAGAAATAATTTTAATATCGATATTACAAAATTGGGAGCATGGAAAAATAAATTTTATTCTAAAAACGCATTGAAATCTTAATAAAGCTTTTATTTAAATAAATTTTGTTCAGCTTTTTATTCATAACCAGGTTTTCATCCCTTGTAGTAAGCCTTCAAAATTGAATCGTTTATTTTAGAAACCCATCAACTGACATTTTTATCAAAAATGAGGTTAATACTACAGGATCTGATTCTTCAAGTATAAATACAAATTTTAGTGCAGAAACCCGTCAAAAGGCATGCCTCTAAGTGGTTCATATGTCAACAACAATATTGAATTTAGTGCAACATCTTGTCAAACGACCTCACTTAACGGGTTTCTGCAGTAAATTTCAGTTTTTTACTTTGACAGCACTGGTTTGTAGAAATCCATTGCCACAGCCAACAGGATAGAGTTTATTTTTATTTAGGCGGACCATGAACCGATGGCTGACGATGAACCTGACGTAAAAAGAAAACGTGGTATTATTAGTTAAGTGAAGTGCTTTTCAGATAAAACTATCCACCTTAAATAACTTTTGAACGTCTAATTTTTTGGAAAAACGCAAAAACACGTCAATTAATATGTGAAGGGGGAGACATAATATCATATTAAAGGTTGCTGGAAAATGCACCCTCTCACCCCTGTATCAACCCTTTATTTTTTTTAATTACTTCCCCCTTTTTTATATTTGGATTCTCCTTTTTGTTCTGATTTCAAAAATGTTTATTACCTTTGGCTTGAAGTGACTAGTTTATCAGATAGACAATTTTCCTGTTAACAAGACAGTATCTCCCTCACCTCAATTGACTCTAACAAAATAGGCTGTAGCATAATTTAAACTCTTTAAATATTTAACCGTACTATTTGTAGTACCTTTAAAAACCAAGAAACAAAAAAATTCACTTTTTATTTAAGTTTTATCAAAGGTTTTCGATATCATTTTTACATTTGTTTTAATCGGTTAATAGCGATAATTTGTTATAACTTGTAAGTAACAGCTTATTTTGATACGTGTGCAATTTGATCGCTGAAATGGTGTACACTTTGCAAGAAAGAATCGAAATTGTAGGTTTATACTACAAAAATAATGATTGTGCAAGAGCTGCTGCTAGAATTTTTAATGAAACACACCACAATAGACATGCAACTCATAAGTGTGTGATTGAACTGATGCAGAAAAAATTAGATCAAGAGGGTCAGTTTGCAATAAAAAACATAACCGACAGGAACTTATAAATAAAAAAGCAATCCAAGTAGCTGTTTTAGGGCAAGTTAACTTAGACTCTTAACAATCACAGTCACTGTCAACAATAAGCAGAGCAATCGGTATTTCATCTTCTACAGCCTTCCGAGTCCTCCATAAATTTAAGTTTTATCCATATAAAATTAAATTAGAACAAGAGTTAAATGAAGAAGATTTTGATCGTCGTCCCGAATGTTGCGAATTATTGATAAAATGCATCATTAACAATCCACAATTGTTAAACAATATTTGCTTCTCGGATGAATGCTCATTCTCATTAAACGGTTTGGTAAACAGATATAATTGCCGATACTAGGCTGAGAGTGATCCACATATTCTACGCGAATTTCACACACAGCATCCTCAAAGGTTAAACGTGTGGTGTGGTATCCTACGTAATCACATTATCGGGCCCTTCTTTATCACTGGAAACTTAAATTGTGCATCGTATCTTGAATTATATAGGCAAGTGGTTGATCGTTAGAACAATAGTAGCAAATGATGATAACCTTTCCGATGATTTGGTTCTATTTCAACATGATGGAGCTTCTCCACACTTTGCTTTACCTGTGCGATAATTTTTAAACGAAACGTTTCCCGGTCCTTGGATAGGTAAAAGACGACAGATGATCGATTGGCCACCTAGGTCACCGGATTGAACACCCCTAGACTTCTTCTTATGGGAGTATTTAAAAACAAAAATTATGCCACTCAACCAGAATATCTAGATGATTTACAACAAAAAATAGAGGATGAATGTCGACAATTAAATGCAGACGTGTTAAGCAATGTCAGAGAAGAATTTCAAAATAGATTGTACTATTGTATGGAAGTGAAAGGCAGTCATTTTGAACAATTATTGTAAAAATTTTTAGTAGTAAAATGTTTGTTCTAAATATGTGTAATAAAATTGTTAAAAAATAATTTTTTTTCAATCCAATTTTCTTGCTTTTGTATTTACTTTTCTCATAAACTAATCACTTCAAGTATCATGTATTATACATTTCTGAAATCAATACAAAAAGGAGAATCCAAATATAAAATAAAAAAAGGGGGAAGTAATTTAAAAAAAATAAAGGGTTGATACAGGGGGTGAGATGGTGCATTTTCCAGCAAGCGTAAATATGATATTATGCCTCCCCCTTCAGATATTAATTTAAGTGTTTTTGCGTTTTTCCAAAAAATTAGAGGTTCAAAAGTTATTTAAGGTGGATAGTTTTATCTGAAAAGCACTGTATACGTAATATAATACGGAAATCAAGAGTATGTGGTGAGGAGTTTACTATAATAAGAAAGCAAAACAACTGTTTAAAATGACTCAAGGCAGAGACTTTTACTATGTTAATCGCTAAAGTTAAGAGTAGTTAATAAGGCGCTCAAAGAAGTTTGCTTGATAGTTTCCTCAATTTCTAGTATGTAATACGGTCTTGTTTACCTTCTTTATTATTGCTTCTCATAAAGATTTTCAGATTATTTTGTCCAATGCTAAGCAGACTTTGAAAATAATCTTTTCATCTTGCCATGATTGATATGAACCACACAACTGCTTATTTCTCTTATGCTTTCTTTTTTTGTTCAGCTATGTTTTGCTTTGTTTATACAATTTTTCTTCAATATAATATATTTCGATGACACTTTTTTATTTGTATTTACTTAGAAATTTTATCTATATATTGGAAAATTCTAAAATTACAAAATACTTAACATTCTGAAGCATTCGTACGTGCCATCTTTGGCTTTAACTTAAACTCCTCACGTTCAATACGATCTCTTAAGGAAGTAGGGGATGAATCCTTATTAATATCTTAACAGCGACGTCTTAGCGATATTAATGAGACATTTGAACCCTCGGGATGATTTTTTTAATTAAGATCAACACCCCAAATATTTTTACTGAATTATAATCGCACTGGAAGTTATAATGACCAAGGAAGACGTGAGAAGATTTAAATATTTGGTAGCTCGGTTTAAGCTCTTTTGATATTTAATTAATTACGAAGGTAATTGATCAAATACGTCTTAAACATTCATTTATTAGTATTATTTTTTTATCGTACTATCTTTTAATTCCATTCATATCTTTTTTGAGTTTTTTTCAAATTCAAATTTTAGATCAAATAAGAGAGTAGTATTTTGTTTTAGTATAAATTCTATGACAATAAATCCTTTACGACAATCTATTGGTCTTTTAGCATCTTAATGAATGATATGTTAAGAAGTATACACCTCAAGTTCGACTTCATGTATTTTGAGCATTAGGATAAGTTTATGCAAATTTTGATATTTGTATGGGAACTGTAATATATAATTATTTAAGGATTTAAATATACTAACAGTGTATATACTAAGGCAACTGGTCTGGATAACAAACACCTTCGAGTAATCAACAACATATACTACAACCAATCAGCAATCATTCGGGTGAAAGACCAACTAACAGAGGAAGTTGCAATAAAGAGAGGAGTATGACAGGGCTGCATAGTCTCTCCCCTATTATTTAACGTCTATTCGGAACACGTCATGAGCTAGACCTTAAAGCATATCGAAGAGGGTATTCTCATAAATGGTGAGCGCCTAAATAACATTAGATATACAAACGACACCATCCTCTTTGCAGACAGTCTAGAAGGTTTACAGACACTAGTAACGCAGTTGTGGAGAATCAGTTAGGAGTACGGGCTTGATTTTAACATCAAAAAAACCAAGTACATGGGCATCAGTAAGAAGCATATTCCACCCAGAGAATTACTGGTAGATCAGCAACAAATACTCCAAGTGCCCCGTGACTACTATTTAGGAACCACCATAAACGACCAATGGGACTACTCAGTTGAAATAAAACAGAGAACTGAAAAAGCCAGGTCAGCGTTTGTCAGAATGAGCAAGATATTGAAGAGCCACGACCTACCCTTAGAAACAAAAATCCGTTTATTGAGATGCTACGTGTTTACAGAACAGCTGTATGGGGTTGAATTATGGACAATAACCGAGGCATCCATGGGGAAAACTCGAGGCGTTTGAGATGTGGTGTTATAGACGGATACTAAGGATTTCCTCGGTGGACCGATTAACAAACATTGAGTTTCTACGTCAGATTGATAAGATTGATAAGACAGAATATCTTGGATATATAATGCGAAACGACCATAGATATAACCTGCTGCAACTCATACTACAGGGAAAGTTCTACGGAAAGAGGGGACCAGGAAGAAGAAGAATATCTTGGCTCCAGAATTTACGAAAATGGTTTCCCCTGACCACTTCAGTACTATTTCGAGCTGCAGTCAATAAAGTTAGAATTGCCATGCTAGTTGCCAACATCCGTAACGGATAGGCACCACAAGAAGAAGAAGAATAGTGTCTAAAATCTATATTTTCCAATTATTTATAATATTTTATAAAAATAAAAAATATGTAACACTCAAATTCATTCCCTCAATACTCCAAATAGAAAAATCGTTCAGAAAACTAGAGGCTCGGATATAGATGAAATAATTTCATGTTTACTTGAAAGAAAGACTGTATTAGGAATAGAGATCAAAGAACAGTTGGTTTGCACAAATTTCAACAGTGGAAGTTGCATATTTTGGTCTAACATGAAAAGACATTCGCGGAATAGCATACACAATTGAAGGGAAAAGTTAGCTAGAATGTCCGTTTCGTCATATAGTGTTATTAAGGCATACTTCCAGTCTATTTGCTTTTTGTACTTGATCTGTCTCTTCTTTGTCTAGGTGTCCATAGCTGAACATTGTAATTCCAAGGTATTTTATTTCCATTACTTGTTTAATACTGATGTCAATAAGTTCTATTTTACATCCAGTTGTTTCTTTTGCTGATTACTATTGTTTTAGTTTTCTGAGATGAGATTCTCATATTAAAATTTTTTGCTCATATGTTAAATCTGTGGACCAGTTTTTACATACTATCTTTATTTTGGGCTACCAATATTGCGTCGTGTGCGTAACAAAGTATTTTTATTTCTTTTTTTTCTTCATTCTGTATCCTCTTTCTTTATTAACGCTTTAAATGATTTCATCGATGATTAAATTGAACAGCAAAGGGTTTAATAAGTCTTCCTGTCTTATTCCGCTGCCTATTTCTATAGGTTATGCACGTTGTCCATTTATTCTGACTTCCATTTTGTTGTTTTGGTAGATGTTATGGATATTTTTGTGATGTTATGGATGTTTAGTTTGGCAGCATCTGAACAATTTTTATCAGTTGACGGTGATGATGACCTTGAGAAAGTTAAGCAAAACCTAATGGACGACCAAGATGAAGAATTCCTATTTTGCGAGGGGCCATTTTAAGCAGACAGAAGAGGGAGACCTTAGATTCAATGTCTTATATGCAACTAGGTTCAGGAGCTGCGAAAGACAGTTAGGTACGTTTGTAATTTGCAAATAATCTGTTTTACCAAATAAATTACCAAACTATGTTCTTTTTGGCTAAACAAAACATTTTTGTGTAATTGTTCTTAAGGCCCATATTTCCAGCACACCAAGCAATTTTAAATTGCTTGCTATGTGTAAATTTATATTATAAATAAAATATATTTTTCCGAAAGCTTTTTTTTAAATAACTAACTGTTTAGTATTATAAATAAGACCAAAACCAAGACCTAAAAATAATCAGAAATCATTACTGGAATAAGACATTGACTATGTGAAAATCATACGTGAAGTGAAGCAATGCTGTATTTTGTCTCCTCTAATCTTCAATCTATAAACTGAAAAAAAATTTATCGAATCTTTACACGAAACTGAAAAAGCTGTTTTACTAAATGGTTATCGGCTAAGCAACATCAGATATTCAGATGGCACCATAGTTTTTGCGGACAACTTAGAAGACCTACAAGTTCTTATGAACAAAATCACGTATTACAGTCAACAATATGGACTCAATATAAAGGTCAGGAAGACAAAACTTATAATAATTAGCAAGAACGGGATAACAGAAGGTCAACTCTATGTCAACCATTCCCCTGCAGAATTTATTAAAAAAATCTGTATTTGCAAAGTAAAATTTATTTTCCAGAAACAGAACATCCATACTTAACTTATATTCTTTTCATATTTCTTAGCAATAATTTTTCACATTCATAAATAAAAATTCACAAAAACAGAAAAAGAACTTCTTTATTCTCTAAAAATACAAATCTTACTTTAGAGACATATTTGTCAAAGCATCTACAATTGACTCTTCCATTTTACTACCCCTTAAAGTAAATTAAATATTTCATCCAGTTCTACAGCTATTTACTCTATTTTCTCGCTATAGCTTAAAAGTAGAGCGAAACCCTAAAAGTAAATTACACGAATCCAATTTGAAAACGATTGTCAATGACGTAAAAATTTTATTATGCAAAATTTCTCGGATCGGCAGTAATATCTTTAATAAAGCGATGAACTCGGTTCGACTCCTTTTTTTAAAGGGGCGTCGTGCGAAATTACTGAAAGCTGATACTTTTGGAAGTGTTTTCAAGGGTAATTGATTCAAATCAACAGTAAGGTGAAGATAATTGTAATAAACAATCTTTTAAGAAATATATTAGAGTTTTGCCTGAATTAGAGCATGGACAAGAATACACGACGTGGAATAACGATTAAATTAAAGATAGTTACTTGGAATTGTACATAAGTCATCATAATTGATATAAACACTGACTACATGTTCAGTGACAAAAGACAGCAAATATTTGATTTCACGCAAACAGCGCTTTTGTATCTGTTGATACGTATTTCGACCTAATGGGTCTCATCAGAACAGTTATTCAAAGGTGTTCTCAACGTGAAAGATCAATATTTTCTGTCTTTTAAGAAGCAACACTAAAATGGCTTTAATACGGACGCAATAGCGACATCTTTTCACTTTATTCGGATATACTCTGTACGAGTACTAGAAACCAATTCACTAAGGATTTCTGCTTAGTTGAAAAGACGTGTCGTGGAATGCAAATTTTAGATTCCCCACGTTTCTTTTAACACCTTTATCAACGTCTGTTTTGCTTTGCAAATTTTAGAAAGCACAGATTAAAGCGGAAATCTGAATTGTGTTTCGAAACTATTTTACGGTTTTATTGTCAGATGTCGCAATTGCGTCCGTATTGAAGTCATTTTAGTGTTGCTTTTTAAAAGACAGAAAATATTAATATTTCACGTTGAGTACACCTTTAAATAACTGTTCTGATGAGACCTATTAGGTCGAAATACGTATCAACAGATACAAAGGCGCTGTTTGCATACAAATGAGATACAAATCAAATATTTGCTGTCTTTTTACTTCACCCAAAAAAAAATAATTTCGTGCTCCTGTTGTAATACATTCAAAAGCTGTTACTTCAAGCATTATTTCTGAGAGAACGGTTTATTCTACGCAAAAAGTGCTAATAAACATTTTTGTTCAAAATTATCTCAGCTATACTTTTTATATGAAATATTTTTTTTACGAAGTACAGATTCTTAGTAAATCGATATTTTCTATTCCGCTATATGAGAGGGGGGTTTGGAGGGAAGCTTAAGGGCAGAAATGACAAACTTTCAATAAATTATTTGGATTTTGTAAAGAGCGGTTGCAAAAGAAACAAGTATAGATTGGTTTCATTTTTATCAATATAGGTAATCAAAAAATGTATCAGCATACTTGCTACATAATTTTGTCTTTTTGTAGCCTCACTGGAATATTAGAAAAAGCCGCGAAGACAATGAGACTGCAGGTTAACGTATCCAAAACAAAATACATGAAGGTCATGAACAGTACATAAATAGCTGCACCACAAGATCTGCTGACAGAAGCACACACATTCGAAGGGGTCGCGGAGTTTATATATCTAGGAACACAACTAAATAACAGCAATCTAGTAAGCGTAGAAATTAAAAGAAGAAAATACCTGGTGAACAGAGCTTAATTTGGACTAAAGCAGTTCTTAACATCACACATAATTAGCAGAAAATCAATATACTAATATATAAAACTCTTATTAAAAACTGTCCTGACATACGCGTCAGAGACATGGACTATGATAAAAAGCGACGAAGAACTGTTAGGCCGCTGCCGCTTTGAAAGACGAATACTTAGACACATATACGGAGGAGTACAAGAAAGTGGGATATGGCGCAGGCGCTATAATTTTGAGTTGTATCAATGCTATAAAAAATGCAACAGCGTCCGGTCTATTAAAATTAATAGACTAAGGTGGCTAGGACACCTTGAAAAATGGACACTGGAGACCCCCCCAAAGACAGATATTCTATCAAGAGCCAGTAGGAACCAGGAAGAGAGGCAGGCCAAGATCTAGGAGTCAGAAATTGGAAAGCCAGTGCGAAAGATAGGGGGGAATGGAGACTAATTCTTTAACAATCCGAAACCCACCCAAGGTTGTAGAGCCAAAGATGATGATGATGACGCAGCCTCACTGGAAGATAGATAATGTCGAAAATTAAAAATTATTTATCATAAAATAAATGCTGAAGTCATTTTTAGCGAAGCTGTTATTTTTGATTTTTGTATAATAAGTTTCAGCTTTTGAAACATGTAATATTTTTTTTGTCTGTACTCCAGCTGTTTTCTTAACGTCAATATTTGTTTCAGAGGTGATAAATCGACAATTTATTAGATTACAACAAATTAAAAAAAAAACACTCAAATATGGCATTGATACTAATTACATATTTATAGATTAAAAAACAGCCTACGACTCTGTGAATAGAAGTGAAATGTTCAAAGCAATGAAAGAGTTAGGAATACCAAATCAGTTTGTAAATTTAACAAAACTAACTCTTGAAAAAAATTAATGTACAATACGAATTCAGGGGAACCTTTTAAAATAAATAACGGGCTACGTCAGGGAAATCCTGTCTCCCGTATACTGTACAATTTGACCCTGCAAAAAGTAATACGTATTTCACCAATTACAACCATTGGTTCAATATACAGAGTGGCCCAAAAGCTTGGAAACGGCTAATTACCTCGTAAAATGCTAATTTTAATTGTACAAAATTTGAGGTACACCTATTTTGGGATACGGAGATTCCATATTTGATATTTACAATGTTGCCAGATTTGCAGTTTTTCTTATATTATTAGTAACTTTAGTTTTTCAAATACATCACCCTGTATATTCAGTCATTATTGGAATCTCCTATTCAATACGAGTTCAACTGTATGTAACACTTATGTTTTTATGTAGTCTGGAGGGTCATAAATACATAAAACCGAAGTCTGGCAACACCTAAATTGTTTCAATAAATTTTTTAATATTTTCAAATACCTATTTTCAAATACATTAAAATGTAACAATTGATAGTTTAGAACATTTTTTAACATAGTAGTTACGTTATTAAGTGTTTAAAATGTGCTCAATTTGTGACTTGACAGCACCCTAATCGATGGTAGAAGGCGTCTACCACATTTCTCCATGATTGTCTAGAAATTATTCGAGATTCATTGATAATTCATTGCCTTAGCTCTGCAAGACTTGCTGGTTAAGTTTTGTAAACTGAATTTTTTAAGTATCCCTAATAAAAATAATCTTTAGGATTAAAATCGGGTGAAGTGGAGGCTATTTAATTCTACCTTGTGTACCAATTTATCGTCCAGGAAATATCTCATCTAAATATCGCCGAACATTTACACCAACTATCTGACTTTAAATTTCTTTCGACAAAAAATGACCAAATTGAATCAGTAACTACTATATCTGACCATACATTTAATTTTTGTGGTCTTTGTGTATGATTTTCATGCATTAAATCTTCAGTGTGAATTTACGTCACACTAGTACCTTAAATTGTGTCGATTTACACTTCCACACAGTGTAAAAGTTGCTTCATCGGAAAAACATATTGTGTTAACGAAATTTTAATAATTTTCAATGTTATCCATCATTACCTCAGTAAACTCTAATCTACGACCAAAGTCATCTTCACTTAATTCTTGCAATAAGTTAATTTTGCATGATTTAAATTTATTTTTACGTAATAAACGTAAGACTGAAGAATGACCTATATCATGTACTTCTGCAACCCTGCCTGGGGATGTATGTGGATCTTCAACAAAACTTTTCTTATATCTGAAGTTTTGTTGTCATTGATAACTCGTTTCGGTGAACCTGATCGGTATCTATCTTTTACTTCTCCAGATTCCTCAAACCGCCTTACAGTTTTTTGTACCGTCGTCTTATGAATAGAAGAACGGTTTAGAGAACGGCATTTTAGAGAAGCAATTTCAATTGCAGAACTTTTTGAACCACAACTACTGTAAATTTTAGTTCATAATTTAAATGATGAACAAATGTCAAAATCACAGCATTATCCATTTAAATATTTAAATTTATTAAATTTTACATATGAACATATGGTTGAGCTCGTATTGAATAGCTGAACTCGTGTGAAATTCACACTGAATGGGTGAAAACCATACTCAAAGACCACAAAAATTAAATGTGTGGTCAGTTATAGTAGCTAGTTATTTAATTGGGCCATTTTTTATCGAAAGAAATTTAACGTCAGATAGTTGGTGTAAATGTTCGGCGTTAAGGTCGATTCAGACACATCAGTCACGTCTTGTCACCATCTCGTCACAGTGATTGCGCCGAATCGAACAATCCGTCATACAAAATATTCTTTAATACAAATATGGCGCCGGCATTCACACTCATCAGTTGACGAACAGTTTGCCAGCTGTCAGATAGTTGATAGTTCTGTGACCAAACAGGACCGGTTCGGTACCGTGACTGTGACGTGACTGATGTGTCTGAATCGACCTTTATTTAGATGAGATATTTCCCAGACGATAAATTGGTAGACAAGGTAGAATTGAATGGCCTCCACGTTCACCCGACTCAATGCTAAAAATTATTTTTATTAGAGTTACTTGAAAAATTCAGTTTACAAAACTTAACCAGCAAGTCTTGTATAGCTAAGGCAATAAATTATCGATGAATCTCGAATAATTTCTAGACAATCATGGAGAAATGTGGTAGACGCATTCTACCATCGATTGGAGTGCTGCCAACTCACAAATGGAGCACATTTTGAACACTTAATAACGTAACTATTAAGTTAAAAATATTCTAAACTATCAATTGTTACGTTTTAATGTATTTGAAAATAGTTAGCATTAAAAAATGTAGTGAAACAATTTAGGCGTTGCCAGACTTCTGTTTTATGTATTTAAGACCTTCCAGACTACATAAAATCATAAGTGTTACATATGGTTGAACTCGTATTTAATAGGAGATTCCAATAATGACTGAATATACAGGGTGATGCATTTTAAAAACCAAAGTTACTAGTAATATAAGAGAAACTGAAAATCTGACAACATTGCTAATACCAAATATGGAATTTCCGTATCCCAAAATAGGCGTATCTCAAATTTTGTATAATTATGTCTAGTAATTTACGAGATAATTAGCCGTTTCGAGACTTTTGTGCCACTCTGTATAATAAATTAGTGCAAATTCTTGTATATGTTGATTATATCATAATTGTTGCTACAGATGCTATTTTGGGCTCAATCTCCTCCTTAAATCGACAATTATATCCAGAAATACAAAAATAAAACTCTGCAAAATAATAATACACCCAGTCCTAACATATGGTTCACAGACCTGGACTATACCAAAAATAATAAAAACATGTTGAAGTGTTTCGAAGTACTAATGCCAATTTACGGAGCAGTAAATAATAATGGAGTGTGGAAAAGACGATACAACTTCGAACTTTATAAAATATACCAGAAACCTAATATCGTAACACATATGAAGATAGGACGTCTGAGGTGGATAGGGTATGTAATGCGAATGAAACAAAATGGCCCAGCTAGAAAAACGCTCCTTGATAGACCCATTGGTCCAATGAGCAACATTACTTGATTACATCGATGAAGACATAAGAAATATGGGAAAACGTACTTGGCGGAGAAAGGCGATGGATACGGACAACTTTAGAGAAATTCTTAAGAAGGCTAGGATCCAAGCCCGTTTGTAAAGCTTAAATGATGACTGCAGAAGGGGTCTTAAAATACCCAGGATGTATTTACCTGGCTTATGCTATCCCAAAGGCTGTAACTGTTTGGGAATTAAAGCGTATTGATGCTACACCATGATGAAGCATGGCAATGAACAAAAATTAATTAATACTTTCATATTTTTGTAGTTGTACAGAGCTGCTTTGTGCACTGGAAGATTAAGAACTTAAAACTGTGTAAAATAGATTGAGAGAAAATTGTTTATTAAACTTCTATTACGGCAGAAAATGGAGTGAAAACAAAACCGAAGGCATTAGAACAGAATTTCAGAGAATCGTTACCAAGGCAAACGAAACATATGAAAGGAATGTTACAAAAAATAGTTTCGAAGCAACTATAAGCAATTCCAAACAGAAACAGAATTGGATAGTTTTTATATTTTGGTGGAGGAAATGAGAATAGTACAGCGAAAAATGTTACGTGTATTCTAGATTTATTTGCAAAGACCTTGGACAACAAAATCACAAAGAAAACATGTAATATAATGTAAAAAAATCTAATAAAATTTAATTAAAAATCCTTTGTAATAGGTATATTTTAGTTTTTGTTGAAAGTTGTTCTTCAAGTTAATAGGAACATTTCCTGGTGTTTTAATTTTACAAAATGTGGGGAAGACCTGGTTGTTTATACATTGAGAGATGAACCATATATCCAGCTTCAGGGTGCATCTTTTGCGCATGTATTGAGAAGCCAAGTTGACCATACCGTCAAATAAAATCCACAAGGAATCTACGTTCCTGTAGTTGGCTGTATACCATGTATTAAAAATTTAATTAAAAATCCTTTGTAATAGGTATATTACATTTCTAAAATATACCTATTACAAAGGATTTTTAATTAAATTTTTAATACATGGTATACAGCCAACTACAGGAACGTAGATTCCTTGTGGATTCTAATAAAATTGATTATTACAGTACACTTTAATTCTCAAACAGTTACAGCCTATGGGAATAAACCAAGTGAGTATATCCTGGGTCCCTTAGGACCCTTTCTGCAGTATCATCATTCTACAAAGTCATTCTGGCTTTACAACCCTGCGTCGTTCCTCTCCATCGTCTTCCTCCGCCAAGCCAGTGTTCAAATATGTTTCATGTCTTCATCGATATTATCAAGGAACCTTCCTTGGGTCGTCCTCTTGTTCTCTGACCAATGAGTCTAGCAAGGAGAGATTTTTCAGCTGGGGCGTTTTGTTCCAGCCGTATTACATGCCCTATTCACCTCAGACGTCATATTTTAATATGTTTTACCATATTAGGTTCCATTTTATTTACATTTACATAAACCAAAGCAATTACTTTGATCAACCATAGGACGTTTTCACAGCACGTTTACTCTAAAGAATAACACGCATCCACAGAGACATCGTAAAGTGCGTACAGAAGAAGTTGTTACTGCTGTAGAGCGCAGCATAGAGAAAGACTCGAATCAGTCTTTCCGTCATCATGCACAGCAGTTCGATACGTGTCCATTCACTTTATGGAATATTTTGCGGAAAGATCTTGGCTAACATACTAACAAATTCCAACTCGTGTAGAAATTGGAGCTACACGATCATCTATCAACGCGTAGATGCGGTGAATGGGCCCAAAACGAAATTGCTATTGATCCCGATTTTCATAAGTAAATTCTGTTTAGCGACGAAGCTCACTTTGGTGGAAAAGATAGTCAGCAAGTGAGGATAATCTTCAAGTCTATGTTGACAAATCATGACATCTAAAAAACTGACTTTTTGGTGTGCTTTATGGGCTGGTAGAATCATTGGTCCCTACTTCTTTAAAAAAGATGCTAATTAGAACGTAATATTCAATTATGGATCGCTATAAAGCCATGATTACTGACTTTTGCATTCCTCAATTGAATAACCATGATATGCAGAAGCTGTGGTTTCAACAAGACGTCGCAATATTTCACATAGCTTTTACCACAATTGATTTATTAAAGAAAACGTTTGGTAACTGCATAGTTACATGTTTCAGATCCGTGAAGTGGCCTCTAAGATTGTGCAATTTAACACCGCTAGTCTACGCCAATAAGCCTAAAACGATTGACCACTTGAAGAGCAACATTCGCTGCGGTATTGCCGATATACCGAAATAAATATTGTAAAAAGTTATCGAGAATTGGACCTCTAGATTAGATTACTTCAGAGCCAGCCATTGCAGTCATATGTCAGCTATCATATTTAAATTATAATGCCAAAATACTATCTTTCGAATAAAGGCAATTTTATGTCTTCTTCTTTCTTCGTGTATGTAGGCTTTAAAGCCTGTTTCTTTTTCAATATTAGCCTCCTATATTATCACATTATTTTTTTCTTGGTCTGCCAATACTTCTTCGTCCATTTGGTGACTTATCTCGTGCTATTAGTACTATCCTATCCCATGCCATTCTACTAATGTGTTCGTTCCAGTCCTGTTTTCGTTTTGTCACCCATGTGTTTTGTGTATGGTGCCAAGTATTGCAATATTCCAATCTTTGGGGGGATTTCTATGTCCCTATTTCTTTTTTAAGCTGCTTACCTAATCTCTTTCGTCTTTCACGTTTTCTTCTTCTTTCTCAATATTAAGTACCAGGTTAAAGTGTTCCACCCAAGTAGTCAATACATCTTTCCTTGTTTTTTCCTTTTTTCCCACCATTTAACAAATCAGCCGATTTCAGTTTCTAACAGACTATAAAGAACTTTTAGAAGTTCAGTCAAATCCACTCAAAGTCACACAGATGCCAACTCTTCTAAAAAATATTTTATTTCCATATTTGTTTCCGTTTTTATTATTTTATCATATAATAAAAGTTTTTCTGGTCCTCCTAAATAATTCATTATTTTTTCGGGCCACGAACTAAAATGACATCAATTATTTTAAAACGGAGAATTCCGCAAACAAAAAGTTTTGTTCGATAGTATCGTACCTAGACAATATATCAAAATAGGGTTGAAATTTCACAGCAAACTTTTTCTCGTACGTTATAACCCTCCACAGACCTCAGAACGACCGGTAATTTCCTACTGCAATAATAAATCCGGCGCTCAAAGACTTCCTTTCGATATATTTTCCAGACATGACCCGTTCAACGTTAAGTGTCTTTTATATCCGCGAGACGCCAAGCAATTCTACAAATCTAAAGACCATATTTCATCCATATTTATCGTCGATTTTATTCAGCTAAACATCGCTTTCCACCACCGACACTATATTATCATCCCCGATTGTTATTTAACGAAAATTCGAACATAATTTTGCTTTTATCCGTCTCTTGTTTTTCGAGCAAACACACAGTGTTCTGTTGGTGTAGAATAATTTAACGGAAAGCGCTGTTGGGGTACTACCAATTACTTTGCTGTACAGAGTGCGTTATCTAAAATTTTAAATTGGTCAAAATTCTTATCACTCATAAAGAAACATCTCGAACTTATTTATACTGTAGTAGGAATACACAAAATAAACACTATTATAAATTAAATCTAGCCGTTATATCTGAAGTATAAAATAGCTTTAAAAAAATAATAATTTCGACAATTACACGTCATTACAACAAGTGGACAGAAACTAGAAAATTTGTTGCTATTTAATTTTGAATAAGCCACAATTAAAGATAAAAATACGTTTATTGATGTTTCAATTTCCACATTGGAAATCGTTCTCAAAATACAAACAGTAAATTAAACAAATTTTGTTGTTTGTTACATAGTGAAAAATTCTTCTAATAATTTAATTTTGTCTGACTCATTTATATTGACAATTCAGACATACATTATGCATTTTAATGCATGAAATCAACTTTAACTTGAGAATATCCGTCAGAAAAAAATCATAGCATATAATTCGTCTTTAAAAAGACAAACACATGACATGATGACAGTAAAATTCTCCTGTTAGTGATTCCATAGTAAATTATGAGGGAAAACCCAGGAAAAAAACCTCATAATACTATCCCGACATGGTAAGTATTTGTTCGTGCATTTAGTTTACCCAAGTCTAGTATTTGGTTGTTATAATTAAAATAATACCCTGGTAGCAGTGACATCTATAAGGAGCAACAAGAAGTCGGGAGACTCCTCTTAGATAGCGAATTAGGTGAACCGCAAATTCAAAGCTTCTTACACAGAGGATATTACAGCTGATACTAGGAATAACCTGGTGATATATGGGTTATAGTATAGAGGTAGAACCCTTAATCGGAACGACCACATCGAGCGTCATAGACGGAAGATGGTTTTTGATAACTGGTCCTCATAAGACACCTTACTCGCACTTATGGCTTCACGTGCCACACTCTGGGCAACTGCATTGGTCTGCAGGCTAGACTACGGTCCAGATACAGATTAAGTCTGTGAAGCGCATGACAGTGGAAACGGAAACACAGGTGGATTTGTGAAACCATGACAGTACTCAAACCCGCTACCGCTGAATGTGAGCACAAACTGACGCTTGGCACAACCCTTCCGGGGCAATCAAGGTGACGAGCCTCGAAGGAGTCGATACTTTTGCCGACTTTTAGGGGCACGCTCGCTACCACTGGCCTGAAAGGTTCTTCATAAAGACAACCACTGAAATATCGAACCCGCTGGACTACGTATTCTCGGTCTTACTTTGTGGTGTCGAGTCCTGGACTGTGAATAAAATCGATCTAAATCGCCTTGAGGCTTTCGAAATGTGGTGCTATAGGAGAATTTTAAAAGTTTTCTGGATGGAGAAGATTCGAAACTCCACAATACTAGAACGTCTGAGCAACACTACTGAGATCATAAAAAGTATCAAGCAGAGAAACCTGGAATATTTCGGACATGTAATGAGAGGTCCCAAGTATACGTTGCTACAAAATATAATGCAAGGAAAAATAGCAGGCAAACGCAGTCCAGGACGAAAAAAAACCTCATGGTTGAAGAACTTGCAAGATTGGTATGGTGTTGAGACAAGTATTCTGTTTAGAGTGAGAGTGAATAAAATTAAGATCACCAACGTTCACCAATGTCTAAAAGACATGGTACATGAAGAAAAAGAAGCTGGACTCCAAGTGCGGCGTTAAGGTCGTAACTCTGGAACAAAATGATTCAACAATGACCCACCCAATACAAAGATTATACCGGGACCGCTACCCCGACCTTCCCACCCTTGAAGGAGACTTGAAGGTGTTGGAACATTCCACAACGGTTACATGAGGTGGGAAAAGGAAAACAAAGACAAAGAAAGTTATTAAATTACAAGCCGGCACACCCGAACAACTTTGGCGCGTTCTTGAACGTGTGAGAGAAGAAACGAATCCGCGGCTAAATCTCCTGGACCAGATCGTGTGTCACCAGAGGCGATAAAACTATTAACTACATTACAACCAGAACTAGTAAAAGAAATATTTAATCAGCTGCTGACAAGACAAGACTTCCCCGATCAGCTTAAACTCGCGAGACTTACACTTATACCTAAATCCGGCACAGATCCGGATGAAGCCAGCGCATATCTGCCGATTTGTCTACTTGACTGTTTAGAAAAACTCTACAAGAATCTTGTCAAAAATCGCTTTGAAGACGAGCTGAGGGAAAAGACATGATCTCAACTAGACAATACAGATTCAGAAAAGCAAAATCAGCTGTATATGCGGTTACACATATCACAGATACTGCCAGGACCACAAGGAAAAGATGGGCCGTCTTAGTAATGTTTGATGTGAAGAATACCTTTAACTCTGGCAACTGGTAGCACTGGGAAGCAAATTAGAATCTGCCAAAGTGTCGGGATATTTAATAAACATTATAAAGAGATACTTAAATAATAGATATCTTTCAGTGGCTAGAAACACAAAGATCAGATTAACATCCGTCGTTTCACAAGGCTCCGTATTAGGCCCGACGTTATGGAATGTACTATATAATGGGGTACTAGATATCGATTACGGTAGAAATAGCATGGCAATAGCCTATGTCGACGACCTGGCTATATTAGTAACTAGTGACATGTATTGCGAAATCGTAGACACTGTAAATGACTGCTTTAGTAAAGTAAATAGGTGGATAATGAATAACGACCGGAACTTGCAGGCAACAAGACTAAAGCGGTTATCCTAAAAGTTCCGAGAGCCGAGCTAGATTTGATATTTCACCTAGGTAGTAATGAGCTAAAATCAACGAACTATGCTAAATATTTAGACATTGATTTAGACAGAGGCCTACACTTTACAAAACATCTTTCGAGAGTGGTTAAGAAGGCTTACGAACAGACAACAGCCATCCAGAGAATAACACCCAATATAGGTAAGCCTAGGAGTAACAAGAGAAGATTGTACCTACACGTTGTACAATCGACCCTCCTATATGGAACCCCCGTCTGGATAGATGTACTGAGATATCAAAAGTACAAAGATATGATCAATAGAGCACAGAAAAAACCCCTTCTCAAAGTTACGATTGCGTATCGAACCACTTCTACACTGGCCCTACAGGCAATCGCTGGTACGCTCCCCTTTCACCTCTTGACCAAAGATCGGCAGATGATATATGATAACCGAGATAACAGAGATAACCGTACGAGAGCAACTGCTCGCAGAATGGTAGAGGGAATGAAAAGCACAGACTACAAAAGCTCATTGGACCAAAACGGTAATCCCTGATGTGGTGGCTTGATACAGCTGCAAGTGTAAACGAGTGAATTATTATTCTACACAATTTCTGACCGGACATGTATATTTTGGGTCTTACACATACGGTATCAAGAAAACCAACGATAACATAAGCTCTACATATGGCGAAAGGGATGACGCTGAGCATTGCATCTTCTGGTGTAATATTTTCACTCTCGAAACAGGATACGGTTTATTTGTATCCTGTTACAGGCTTCGTAACAGGATATGGTTGACAACGCCCAACAACATTATACAGATACAACATTATATATGAAAAACAAGACCATAATTTAAAGGGCTGAACAATCCGGGCGAGAAAGGTCTTTCTCGGCCCACACAAGGAGATACCTATAAATAGGGAGCGGATGAGTTGGAGCATTTAATTCAATAAAGCGATAGCAGCCTATATTACCTATATAGTAATTTAAGATAAGATTTAGTGTAGATAAGAATAGAAAATTGTTTGGCAAACGACCTTTTCCATTTCCAATAAAATTATTAAAAAACCCCTTTGTTTAGAATTAGAAGACATTTTACCTGTAAGTTAATCTTTTCATTGTTTGTATAATCGAGTATTAAATGATCATATTCTAATCTTTTGAAATATGTAGGATTGTGTATTGACAAAACCAATTTTAAAGAAAGCTATTTAGTTTTTCTCTGAAAGAGAAATTAAGCTTTTACAAAATCATGGTAAACACAATTTGAGCTTTTGATTAGACGGTCGTTTTTTGAATGGGAATTTGTGAGCCGATTAGGAGGACCGGAGAGGTTAGTTATAATTTGGTCATCGAAGGAAACAGTCGTTTGTCTCAAGATAGGGTATGGTTCGTGAGTTGGATACCGGCATTGTGAAAAGAATTGAATAGTTTTGTAGAAGGAGATAACAAGTAGATTAAAAGAGGTCCTTGTATCTACCGTGGATATGTGAAAGTAGTTTTACGACATCAAGTTGACAAAAGGAAGTCCTTGTGTCATTAATACGTAGCTGAGTTTTTGGAGAAGTAAATCAGGTGTTTTCGGTTAGTGCAGGAGGTTTGCAGAGACGTTAGGAAGGAGCTGAGGTGCCAAAAAGAAGAGATCACATATTTGAGCAGACTGAACTTTTCTGGATACGTTTCACCATATAATTCAATAAGAAAATAAGCTGCAAGTGTTTTGTACAATTAAAATTATTATCTGTGAAGGATCTGTGTTGACATCATGGTCATTAGCATTCAAATTTAAGAACTGAGGTTTGTCAAAAGTTTAAAGTTTTGTTGTTTTTTTTAAGTAAAGGAAAATTTAAGTAAAATTGGTTTTCACTGAATATAAATTTATGTAGATTTAAAATATTATTATTATAAAATTTTCATTTATTTTCTTGTATGCTGATCGATAAGATAACGGCATAATTTGATAATTGTTTTATTCGTTCATATAAAATAAAGAAACGTATTTTTCTTTAATTTAATATTTTCTTTTATTATTATCCTTTCTCCCTATCCCGATAAAGGACAACTAGAAAATCTTTAAATCCTTCGAACACAGGTAATATAAGGAGTTTTATTTTACATTTGATTTAAGTTGCATTATTTTGATTGGCTCAATAAATTAAAATCAAAGTAAAAATAAACAATGATAACAATATGTATATATATATAAGACGACAGTTTTATTTAAACACTGGTTATAGTTTTTTCTTATTGCTTCATAAATATATTTACAAAAATCGAATTTCTTTCTCGGCTCGGCACATCCTCAACCAAAAGCGGAGCCGTTACACTAGTTAATAATTTATTCACACGAAACAAAAATCTAGTTACCATATTTATGCCCGGAATTCACACATCTATCAATACAGTGTACACCACCAAAGCTCCCGTCATCGCCATTTTCATAAATCCAATATCCCAAACAATATTACATTTGCATAATCTTTCGATTATGTCTGTTTTCCTTATCTTCCGCTCGTCGATATTGTATTTGCCGGCTTTGTTTTTACCGGTTAGGCCTGTAAGTGGACGGTTTCTGCTCAAAATTCAAATTTACCAATTTTAAATAAAGTTTGTGTCGAAAGTATTTTTAACTTAGTTATGTAAATAGACCAAAGTTTAGATAATGTATGGAATTATGTGCAGCGGAAAATTGCCGCAAAGAAATCACCAACAAAGCTAATGTAGTTGTTTAAGCTTCATGTGAGGATTGAAAATTTTATGTAAGAAAACGATAATTTGCAAATATAATAACTTTATATTTAGTTTAAAATGAGATTCTTGTACAGATTGCTCATTAAACTGCTTAACACCCTTTAGAGCAATAAGCAATATATATATATATATATATATATATATATATATATATATATATATATATATATATATATATTCAATTTATACTAGGTGTTATAGTTTTAACTTAAAATATAATGATTTTCATAAAAATATGTATTTATTTTAGAGAGTATGATCAAAAATAGTATCGACCATCCTAGGATTAAAAGTAGATATTTTCCGAAGCATCTACAGAAAATCCGAGTTTTCCCAACAGACAGATGTGAGTGTGGAACATGGCTGATCTAAATCACATTCTCAATTCCTATCCTCACCTTCACGAAGTGTGGCTTGGGCTGCACGGGTGAACCCTGGAAAACCTGAGCAACCTTTCTGGAGATTGAGTAACCAACCCCAATAGAAGGCAGGGTCATGGCTGACGAAGAAGGGAGAAGTGGTCCTCTGAAAAGGGGGTTGGTGAGCATAGAACCGAACAGAAGCCTGGGAATTGGACGGATACACAGATGAAGAATCACGCAAGAAAAAGGACAAAGACCAAATAATCTATGAACTGGCACTTGCAACATCGCATCGTGGAACAAACGGGAACGGAAAGTTGTGCAGGGATTCGAGCTCCATAAGATTGATATATGTGCCCTGAACGAAACAAAAAAGAAGGGGAAAGGAAGTGCCAATAGAAACAAATTTATATTCCTGTACAGCGAAGTAGATAAAAGCAAACGAGCTCAGGCAGGAGTTACCCGTTGTCCTAGGTGAGCGATAAAAACGACAACGCGACACGACGCGACGCGACGCGAAAATATCAAGTAAATGGTTGTATTTGTATGTGGCCTACGTTTTCGGGTTAATCAGTCTACAACAAGACGCGACGAAGTGCGAACTTGTTTTGTTCGCGACGAGACACGACCAACGAGCTGTCAAAACTGTCAGTATTGACATTTCGCTGGACACCACACAGAGTGAGTGAAGAAGTGAGGTGATTAAGCAAATAGTCGTGTTTAAGTTTTATAAAAACATGGATCTTCTTCTTCTTTAAGTGCCGTCTCCTTTAAGAAGGTTGGCTATCATCACGGCTATCTTCACCTTTGACACTGCTGCTCTAAACAGCTCAACAGAGTTACAATTGTACCACTGCCTCAAATTGTTTAGCCAGGATACACGTCGTCGGCCTATGCTTCTTCTGCCCAGTATCTTTCCCTGTATAATGATCTGCAGCAACTCATATCTCTCACCTCTCATGACATGACCCAGATACTGCAATTTTCTTATTTTAATTGTATTTAATATCTCCTTTTCCTTGTTCATTCTTTTTAAAACGTCGTTGTTCGTAACCTTATCGATCCAACTTATTTTTAAAATTCTTCTATAAGCCCACATCTCAAACGCTTCTATTCTGTTACTTATATCTTTTTTAAGCGTCCAAGCCTCCATTCCATATAATAACACAGAAAATACATAACATCTAAGCATTCGTACTTTAAGTTGCAGACTCAGATCATTGCTGCAAAGTACTTTTCTCATAGTATTGAATGTTGATCGGGCTTTTCCTATACGTGATTTGATTTCCTGTGTGTAATCGTTGTTTTCGGTTATGATTGTTCCCAAGTATGTATATCTGTTCACCTTTTGAACGAGTTCGTCCCTAATCCATAACGTGTCCTGTTGTTGTGTCTTTGCGATGGTCATGAATTTCGTCTTTTTGATATTTAAAGTAAGTCCAGCCTCTTCGCTACTGTCTACAATCTTATTTATCAGAACCTGCAATTCTTCAACTGACTCTGCGATTACTAAAGTATCATCGGCGTATCTGATGTTATTTATAAGTTCTCCGTTGACTTTAATTCCACTTGATGTTTCCTTTAGTGCCTTCTGAACTACCTCTTCTGAATAGAGGTTAAAAAGCAGCGGAGACAATATGCATCCCTGCCTTACCCCTCGTTGTATTTCTATTTCTTCTGATAGTTCGTTGCCAACCTTTACAGATGCAACTTGATTAAAGTAAAGGTTTGATATTATTCTAATATCTTTCATATCCAGATTTTTATCTTGAAGTAGCTGTAGGAGGCGATTATGTCTGACTTTGTCAAATGCCTTATTGTAATCAAGGAAACAGACATAAAGAGGTTGGTTAACATCCATACATCTTTGGGCCAATACATTCAGGGCAAACAAGGCCTCTCTTGTACCCATTGCGTTTCTGAAGCCAAACTGCGTGTTACTAATATCTTGCTCCAGTTTTCTGAAAATTCTTTGATGTATAATTTTCAAGAATATCTTTAGAGTGTGGCTCATTAAGCTGATGGTTCGATGGTCACAGCATTCTCTAGCGTTAGCTTTTTTCGGTAGAGTCACGAACGTCGACTTAAGCCATTCTTTTGGAATGACGCCTGTATCATATATGGTGTTGTACAAGTCTTTTAGTATATCTATTTGATCTTCTGCGATTAATTTTATAATTTCCGCTGGTATCTC
The DNA here is from genome assembly GCA_918026665.1 of Diabrotica balteata. NCBI lineage: Eukaryota > Metazoa > Arthropoda > Insecta > Coleoptera > Chrysomelidae > Diabrotica > Diabrotica balteata. The sequence continues at coordinate 204,081,621 of OU898276.1, read as the reverse complement.
ATCAGGACCTGTAGCTTTATTATCTTTTGCCAATTTTACTGCATGCATGACTTCTTCTTTTGTTATACTGGGCCCCGTTTCTCTACTGTTGTATAGTTCTATGTTTTCTGGTTGTCTCTCATCTTTAAATAATTCCTGTATGTATTGTTTCCATCTTTCTATTTTCTTGTTGTTATCTTGTTGTTATCATGTAAACATGGATCTAGAACTCCTTATTAATGCAGTGCGAGAACAAAAACTATTGTGGAATAAAAAACATAAAGATTATAGAAATTGTTTATTGGCAAGAAGAGCTTGGAAGGGTGTTGCTGATGGGCTTGGGTGCACTAGTAAGTACATAATAATTGAAAATTTAACTAATACTCGTAATAAAGGTGAAATCCAATAATTCATACTAGTTGTCTTTAAAAAAATTTAAAAATAAATCTCTTGTCTGTAAAGATTCTCGTGTTGAAGCATTATAACGCCGTGATCTTCGAAGATATTGTTGTCTCTGAAAAGTAGTTGAGTATGAAGTTTGATTAGAGGGAGCTTCAAGGTCACGTGCAATGTTATGAATTATAGTTATAGCTTTTACAATGTAAATTGCATTATCGACATCAGTAGCTATAGGTCTGCTAAGTATTTCAAATTTTGACACTATAGATCCAAAGGAACACTCCACAACCATTCTGGCACGTGACAATCTGTAATTAAAACGGTCTTTATCATCTTCTAGAACAGTGTTTGCGTCTGGAAATGGTTTTAAGAGATAAGTTTTTAACGGAAATGCAGAGTCGCCAAGCAATATGAACGGAGCTTTAATATTGGAATTTGGCAAAAAATTTTTTGCTGGTACTTTTATTTTTCCACATTCGATCGCATGACGGAACAAACCTACATCAAATACTCCGGCATCATTATCTTTATCAATTTGTAATTGGTGTCTGTAATGGCTAATAAAATAATGGAAAAAAATCCTTTGTAATTGTAATACATGGAACCGCTTTTTTTCGGTTTTTCAATGCGGATATGCTTCCCATCTATGCAACCAATGCAGTTTGGAAATTGCCACTTTTGCCAAAAATCATTAGCTATATGCATAAATTTGTCCTCTGTTGGTACTGGCATGTGTTTTTGCAGTAAAGTCTTCCATATAGTAACGCAAACTTGTTTTACAATGTTGGCTACTGCTGTTTTTAATATGCGAAAACTAAATGCTAGTTTTCTAAATGGCGTACCAGTTACCAAGTACCTCAAATAAATCTCTATTATTATTTTTTTTTTATTACAGGTGCAGATGTCCAAAAAAAGTGGAAAAATCTACGTGATTCTTTTGCTAGAGAATTGAAAAAAATCCCTAAATACGATCCTGTGCTGACGCTGAGAATGGTGGGAGGGAGTACAGGGGTGACTGGCCATATTTTGAGGCGATGAAATTTTTAGAAGTAGTTATAAAGTCACGTACAAGTGCTACAAACGTTCCTAGTATATTGTTAGATGAAACAGATATGTTTGATGATGACACAATTATGTCCGTTTTGTCAGATTCCCCAGTAGTATCGGGTGATACAGATACTATTACAGAAAATCAGACTGAGACACAACATGAAGATGACAGCAATTCGGTCGCTTATGCTACTGAAAGTCAATTTGCTCTAGAACAGGATGCCATGGAACCAACTGAAAATGATAATTTAACACCTAGAAGGTCCCAGACTAATCAGACAGTTCGTACGTCACATCCTCAAACCCGTGATAATCAATCTGAAGCTGCTGTTGGAAAAAAGAAGAGAAACCCCACTGATATTTCAGAAGAATTTATGAATCTTGAGAGAGAGAAAATTAAGTTATTAAAGAAGGACATGGACGTTCAGGATGACGATGACCTGAATTGGTTCAAATCCACATCCCCATATTTAAAAAAATTGCCGCCCCTAAATAATCTTCTGTTTCGGACAAACGTACAAGAAATGCTTGTGAATGAATTAGCAAAATTCGAGACACAACCACAATCATGACCATCATCCCAGACTTTGTCACGCACCATTGCTTTTTTCAATTCAAATTATGCTACGTAATAGTGTATTTAAATAAATAAAATTAATAGTAATAGTACCAGTGTTTTTTTATTAACATACTATGCTATGCCGATGATACAGTACTAATTGCTGATAACGAAGATTACCTACAAAGGCAGCTCCTCACCTTCGATATCACAGCAAACAAACTTATTATAAGAATATCAGTAGAAGAAACTAAATGTATAGTGATCAGTAAAGAGCCGCATAGATGTAAACTAGAAATGGACGGTAAAATTGTAGAACAAGTAATGAAATTCAATTACCTAGGAGCAGAGATCACTAGTGAGAGGGATATAAGAATAAAGACCACAAGGCAAGCATCAAAAGCGGCAAGAGTAAGTGGTTTCCACCGAGAAACCATATGGAGAAACAATTATCTGACCATGGAAAGTAAAATGAAAGTATACAAGACAACAGTAAGACTAATCATATGTAGCGGAGACAAGGACCGATACAAGAATGACGAAGCAACAAATCAACAACATCTAAATGAAAGTATTAAGATCAATAGCGGACATATTATTAAGAGACAAACAAACTAATAGAAGTATACTGTAACGAGTTCGTTACTTAAATAACCACTTACCTTTTTGTCACTGGAATCTTTTAATTTAATTATAAAGTAAATTCATCTTTGAAATATTCTTAAACCAAAAATTTAAAACTCCAGTAAATTTTATTTTCGAAAGTTGGCATTAAATCCCGCCCTCTGTCTAAGACTCTGAAAGTACATCGTCGTGACAGCCGAAGTACCGTCAGTTTGTCACTTGTTGCTGGAATTTCGTCGAGCGAACTTCGTTTGTGACAAAGTAGAGTGGCTGGGGTGCCATGTTTCCGAATTTGGTTTAAGTTTTTTTTTGTGTGTGAAGATGTTATTTTAGAAGGAAACTATTTGTTACGTTGTTGTTTTTTTTTTTTGGTGAACATACTTTAAGTTGGATTACTCTCAGCCGGTAAGATGAATTTATAAATAAATTATATGAAAAAACATGTCAGATCATCCGCCATTGTTGGTAAAATTCAAATTAATTTTAATCCTTTCTCGATAGATATTTCACACATCTTATATATGTCTCATTTTACTTTATTTCATTAATACCTAAATACATTAAGTATTAGATTTTATAATTATTTCAAATTTTATTTCTTTTCAAGGATGAAAACAAACAATTATCTATTTCAATTCCAAACCGTTTAAACCGGCTAATATTTCTTTTTTTTTTCTATTCTATAATATATACAGACCATGCCTTCCGTAAAACATTCTATTTAATATGATCCTATAATATCATTGTCATACTATCCCAAGGTCGTTATTTACTGAAACCCATTAACAGTTTTTATTTCAATTTGTTGACCTTTCTTGGTTTTTTCCTTACTTTTTGTATGAACAAAAGACCTGGAGTAACACAACTGTTCTTTTTAGCCTACTCCAGAAATCCAGTGACAAGTCAGGGAAGAAAATCCTTTTTCAGTTTGTTTTATGGGGGAATATTTATTGGGACAAGGGGAAGAAAAATTTTTAAGTTAAGGGAGTTAAGAATTTGAAGGACTTAATTTAATACCTCCTGATATAGAATCCAGGTTTGGAGTAATACCCACCTGCACCTAGTTCTTCACCGGATCATCTCCAGGGAAACCTACAGAAACCGGCAGGAAGAACTGATTTTTATTACATCCTCTTCAAGGTTTATCTTTAGTTCACTTTAATTTCAATGTATATATCATTAATAATAATTACCTTCAATTTTTCTAAAACAATAGTCATTGTAACTAAATTTAATTATTTATTGTCTACCAAGGGATGAGGTTTTATTTCTCCCTTGAATCTCTCTTTGTCAGGTTATTGTGTGCACAAATATCCGGAGAGTTTCATTTCATTTGAAAATTTAAACATTTAATTAACGAAAACTAAATTATTAGTGAGTAGTATTTTTTTATATTTATTATTTATACAGTATTATTGAGTATAACCTTTGTCAACATTTAAAATTAAGAAGTACATTAGGGGGGAAATTGTTTTATAATTGTATTCGGGGATTTTACTGTAAATATAGATAAGTTAATTGTACATAAGAGGTGGTGGGTCATAGATAAGTATTTAACATAGTCTGTACATAAATTTTGGGTAATTATTAAAGTTGTGGTTAAAAATTTAATATTTCAATTAGTACCCAACTTTTTATATTTCAGCAATACAAGATATCTCGGAAGAAAACATTTAACTTCCTGGAGCCCAAACATTCAGTAGAGCAACTTTATCTTTCTTCTGTTTATTTCTTGGTAGTTTCTAGTCATTAATTCTTACATCTTACGGTCTCTGTAGGGCATGCAAATTGGCCGAATCCCTCTTTGAGTGTCAAGTGGTCATTCTCCTGCATAGTCGCTAGCCAGCATTAATTTTATTATATTTTAAAATTCCTATTTACCCTTTATTTATTTCTTTCACATAATTTATTTCTATCTTCTATCCCTTCCATCTTCTGTTATTCCACATATTAGTTCATTGGTGTATCAAGGTACATTTTAGAGTTTACCCTTTTGCTACACATTCCTCATTTTTGTTACATTTCCCTACTCTCACATTTCCTGTTACATTGTTTCACCAGAAACAAAATAAATTCCATTCTTGTTATATTGGCGCTCCAGCCAATTCATTTTTGTTACAATACGCGAACAATGCAAAATTCAAAATATTAAAGGTTAAATTATTAGGTGGATAAAAACAAAAAAAAACTGGAACGAACATGTAAACCTAATGGGACCAGATAGATTAGCGAACATCTGTAAAAACAACAAGCCGTATAGTAGAAGACCCGTAGAAAGGCCGCCAAAAAGGTTGAAAGATAATATACAGTCAACAACTACTGAAACAGAATAAGAGGTAGACAAACAGGAGTAATCCTAGTCGCACGAAGAAGAAGAAGAAGAATCAATTTGTAATCAAATTTTGCCTGTCTAAATTTGCTCTACCAAAAACCCATTAAAATTCCGTTCAATAACCGGTCTAGAAAACCAAATACAAGACCCTCAGAGTTTGACCGAAATAAAAACACGCCGTGATTGAAAATATATTTCCATTCGCCCCATTGCGGAAGAGCAGTTTATATTTTTTGGCATTCGTGTTATATTTCAGAGTATGTGCGAGGAATGCCAAAACAGTCCGACTTAATCGAAACCTATGGTTCAATTTTCCAGGGGTAGTTTGCTTCCAGCTTTATAGTATAATAACGGAATTACTGCTGTGATTCGACGAAAGTTTTGCGGGGATTATCGTTAAAATAGAAAAGATGCGAGTTGCGGTTTGGCTGTGCTATCTACTGAATAATAAAACTCGGAAAGAGTCTGGTCAATTCAGACGGAATTTAATTGGAACAGTTTGATCTTAAACAAATTACTCGAAATATGAGGTTCTGAAACTCGAATTATTTTTCAAATCTAGATTCTTAGAAAGATGATAGTATTACTGCACATTAAACAATTTACAATATCTGTTTAATGATCAGTTTGAAATTGGTTCATTAAATCCTCGTTTAACTATCTACTGTAGAACCTAATGACTGGTTAATAATGTTTATTGCATTAAGTTTAAGTTAGTGCGTTACGACAACTTTCCTTCGGATTTTTATCTTTAAATATGTGGTATTCGCCAAAACAAACACTAACAAAATATTTTCGTCATTTGTCATTAACTGTCATATTAACACTACTCTATTATTAAAACGCCGTGAAAATGTTTCTCACAACTAACTACTAATTTTTATTTATTTTTTATTTATTTACTACCATTTGTAAATTCCTTGGTATAAATTGAAATCCCCTCGTATATGCATCAAAATGTCAAAGAATATTTTTCATGTATCTGTGTTGCTATCGAACCCAAATAAGTTAAGTTGAAATACCCAAAAGTGTTTTCAAATCTTATTTACGTCGCCGAGGTTGATTATAAATCATTTTACAGTTTGTTTATATTTCACAGATGCGTATTTTATCGGTATTTCTTGTGATCGACCCTTTTGGAATATTCTGCGTTTCAAATAAATATTCCACGTTATATGTATTGTTTACACTAAGTTGGGAAGCGAATGATTTTTGAGAATTACTCACTGTCGCTGAGGAGCTTGTCAAGAGCGGTTGGCTTCACCGTTTGTCCAAATTTTACGTCTAATTTGTAACGTTTTCTTGTTTTCCGTCCTATGTTATGGAAGATTGGTAGTTTTGTGGCAGTTATTTGTGCAGTACGTGTAGTTAAAGTTTTAAGTTATGAGGTTTTGAAAGATAACCACATGTTGTCATTGTATCCAGTTGTACCTATTTCTCTTTTGTAAGAAGCCAAGCCATAGTGCCACTTCAACCTCACGTTTGTTTGTCCCTGGTCGTCGTTCCAGACCGTAGATCCTTTTGTTTGTCTGTCAGAGTTTGAGTTTGCAACTCAAGTTCGTTTTAGTGAAATCAAGGTAACTGTTTTTGTTTTAAACTTTTAAAGGAAGAATAAACATTTTATATAATAATTTGCTTTCATAACAATTTAAAAAGGAAATTGTAATAATTAAAATTAAAAATCTCAAGGCGTGGCTAAGTTGTCATTTTAATTGTTCTGTTTTAAAATTTAATATTGACATATGACAGTTAGTTTTATTATTATTTACACTGGTTTGTTTTGTTTTTAAAAAAGGTTAACCTCCATGCAGTAATATTTGTAAGTTTTTGTAGCATCTCCAACTTCTAGAGTTTGTAAACAACTAGGACATAATAAGTGTTTCTCTTTGTTATTTTTGTATTTAGTTTTGTGACTATTAATATAGTATATTGTATTGTCTATTTTTGTAACTCTTTGTGATGAGACAACAATAAATGTTAAATTTTTTTCCTAAACCCCGAATTTGGCACCCCGAAGCGGCGTCAATTTTAAATAGCTAAAGGTCTTTTTTGTTATTTTGTTTGCCCATTTGTTCCTGGAGACTTATGTAAGTACCCCTTTGTTTCATTTTTTGTAGTTGTTCCAATCCAGCCACCTTGCCATTCACTTATCCACGACTTAGCTACTCCAAATAAACCATGAGTGCCGTTCGCATAAGTTTCGTTTATTTTGCTTGCTCTATCTCTAGTTCAATAGTTTCTGTCCCAACATTTCAACTCTCATAGTAATATCCTATCTGGTAGGAAAAATATTTCGGTTCAATTTAATATACGGTATAACCCCATTTACAATTTAAATTACAATATACAATATCACAGCTAGGATTTAAAACTTGAAATTACCTATAATATAAAATCAATATTAAAAAGTTTCAAAAATATGACTAAAAATCTTTAAAAAAAAACACAAAATATAACAAAAACAAAATTTAACAATCGCAATATATATATCACAAAGCAAGATATCTTTCTACCTGAGTTAAAGTTATATTGAAAATATCAAAATGGAGAACTTTTAATAGCCCCATATATCTATCCAATACCAAAGATTGTTCTGCGGAAAGGAATATTGAAAACATTATGGTAACGTAAAGCTTAATGGAGAACATTAAAGTTAATCTGGCTTAACGGATTTAGATAATAGATCCATGTATGATCTTATATATAAATATAGCTCATGACATACCATGACGGTTCTTGAGTGAGGGTAAAGAAAATGAGGGTGACCAAATAACTGAACTATTCAAAATTCCAAATATTCCAAAATAGTTCGAACTGAGCAACAATCATCATCATCAGTGGCATTACAGCTCGTCATGAGCCAAAGCCTTCTTCAGAACAATCATCCATTCGCCCCTGTCTCTGGCAATTCTTCTCCATGCTTTAACTCCGATGGATTTTAGATCATCCTCTATGTTATCTTGATACCTAAGTTTTGGTCTTCCTCTGGATCGTCTTCCCACTGGTCCTCTTCGGTTGAAATTTTTTCTGATCGTTGCATCTTCATCTCGCCTAATTACGTCCTATCCATCGAAGGCGTGCTAATTTAATAAATTTTACAACGTCAGGTTTCCCTAAACTTTTGTATACACTAAGCAACAATACACTAATCTTATTGAATCAATGAATGAGTACTTGCAATTTCTAGTAACCAGACCAAGAAGTTTAGATGTATTTATTGAAATAGAGTTGATGTGGTCACAGAAAGAAAGCTTCTCATCGAAAATAACATCCAAATCTCGAATACAAGAAACATAATTCCGTGGCTGATTATTATTGATAAAGCTTGTTCCAATTCTATTAAAATTTACGAGAAAAACTTATAGAACAACATTTTTTTACATTTAAATGGAGTTTGTTATGATTACACCAATTTTGTAGTCGGTCTAAGTCATCATGTTACAAGGCAAAAAGTACCAGATGTTACAGACAACCTATCTTGATTCTTTGACTTATACCAGATGAAGAGTTTTTCTTCATTAAATACACCTGACATGAAAGCCTACATTTACCCAAAAGTTATCTACAGGATCAAATGTTTTGGAAAAATCTGTGTGTATCGCATCTACCTGTTTACGGTCTTTCATATGAGATCACATTGAGAGCAAACCAAGTTTGTTGTTGTGAATTTTTTGCTATGAAAACCGTGTTATGATTGAGATATTAAGCCTGTATATAGCCAAAAAATTGCTTTGCTATAACACAGTCAAAGAGCTCAGGAATTGCAGATTGTGTGAAAATGCTACGATTATTTTCAATGTTGTCTTTCTGACCATTTTTAAATATAGTAGCAACATATCTTACTTTCCGTGAAGAAGGAAACATGGAGGTTTCCAGAGATTTATTAAACAATATAACAAATAGCATTACAAGGGTACAGACACACTTTTTTAATAAAAAATTAGGTAGTTCATCTGGGGTCAGCAGTAGTCTTATTGGGCAGCTCAATTATGCCATTTAAAATATTAGTCAAGGTAATCTTAGAAGGGCAAATATTTGTAAAAAAGTTGCTTTTTAATTGATGGATAGGTACGTAAAGGTCCTTGTTATTTGGTGAATACACAGTTTGAAAGAATTCCATAAATAAATTAGCTACATCTTGACCATTTGTTGCAGATTGGAATAAATAAAATAAGGAGTTAGGTAGGTTATTACTATATCGCTTATACTTCCAAAATTATTTTGGATCATTTCTTAGGCCAGTATCTACATTTTTAATATAGTTGCTGAAGCAAACTTTTCCAGTTACTTACATTCAGCTCTTAGATGGAAAAATCTAATATAGTCATCATCAGAACGATTATTAACATAAACATAGTGAGCATATTTTTTGTCCAAATTCAGTCTTTTAAGATCCGCAGAGAACCACTTGGGAAAAGTTGAAGTTCTATAATTTTTCAATGGCACAAAGTAAGCAATTCCTATAGAGAGAACTACATAGAATAATTTTGTGGCAACATCAATATCATAAACTATACATGTTTTGGGCATTGTCTTGAAAAAGACAATGCCTGAAGGTTTATTTATATATATATATATATATATATATATATATATATATATATATATATAGATAAATAAAACACACATTTTGAGTAGAAAAAAACTCAGCTTCTCAGAGTCTTTTTGACTTTTACAGAGTCCTTCTAGCAAGGAGCTCTGGGGCTACCCGCTAAGGGTAAAACCGTACTGACTGTTGTCCGAAAAATGTCCCATATTTAAAGTAAAATTAACTTTTATATGAAACTTTTTCAATTTTTAACCAATTGAATTTATTAAAATCTCCAGAAGGAAGGACGATGCACATCGAGGTGCGTGATTGGTGGCACCTGATGACACAATGATAATTGACACGGTTGACAACGATACTAACAAAAATAGGTGTATCCCCGTTTTTGTACATTTCAAACCATCCATTTAAGACATAACTAGTTGTTTCCAGTCTTTAAGTTCACTCTGTATATTATGATGTCACGTTAACCTTAGTGTAAAAATTCTATAATAATTTTTAATAATAATTAATGGAATCGTAAAACCCTTATCAAACCTGCCAGACTCACACTAAAAAGAAACTTTAACACTTAACGTTTCTGAAAGAGCGCGAAAAAATTAATTGACAAGAATAATTTCGAATAAACTTATCACTTCTCTTCCATATTTTACGGTTTGACCCTTAAACTTACAATGTATACCTAGGAAGATAAGCGGAAAGTAAAGCAGAAAATGTTCTTTTTTAAGCCAGTAAGAGTTTCATAATATAACAAGAAGGGTCATAAAAACGAGAAATGAGTTTTGCCTTTTCTTTTCGTATCTTTGCAGCGTAGAGCGGAGCTCGATACATTTTATAAAAGGATAAGAAAAGAAATTCCTCAATAGATTATTAAACGTCAACGGAATATTCAGAAATTGAGCAACGCATATTTCTTAAATCATAAGTTTTTACTTTTAATCAGTTTAACAAAAATCAATTAATCGAGTTGTTTACAATTTTATAAATATATAAATATATTAATAAGAACGAAAATCAGAGAAGTGAAAGAAAAAGTAACAAGGGAAAGATGCGAGGAAATTGAGATTCTGCAGTCAAAGTACGATAGTCACAATGTACCTAGGAAATATTGTTCTGGAGCTATTTTCTTGTGGCATTGTAAATTAATTACTATTAAACTGGGAATAAGCCACAATTAAAAATAAAAATACGTTTATTGACGTTTCAATTTCCACTTCGGAAATCGTTCTCAAAATACAAACAGTAAATTAAACAAATTTTGTTTTTTGTTACATAGTGAAAAATTCTTCTAATAATTTAATTTTGTCTGACTCATTTATGTTGACAATTCAGACATACATTATGCATTTTAAAGTAGACGACTTTAAAATGATATTGTCAATATTGTTGAGTTGCGCTTTTGGGACGACTTTACTTATAAGATAATTCATTCGATTACATGAAATCAACTTTAACTTGAGAATATCCGTCAGAAAAAAATCATAGCATGTAATTCGTCTTTAAAAAGACAAACACATGACATGATGACAGTAAAATTCTCCTGTTAGTGATTCCATAGTAAATTATGAGGGAAAAACCAGGAAAAAAAACCTCATAATACTATCCCGACATTGTAAGTATTTGTTCGTGAATTTAGTTTACCTTCAACAAACATCAAAATTCTGATTTTATATGTTACGTTATTTAAAAAACATAAATGATGTATCCTCTATATGTTACTGACTTACTAATAGTGGTATTTTCTTATTAATAACTTCCTCTTTCAATATTGGTAACCAGATCTTACTACATTCTGCCGAGGAATTTGCGACACAATTATTGGCCTCATTTAGCATAATTAGAGCCGCTTCTTTGATTTTTCTTTTTTTACCATCCGTTTCTTTTAGGACTACATTTGAATTATTCCATTGAACCCTAAACACGCATTAAATTATTAAATTATTCCATTTTAAACACGCATGGGATAATGAACATAGGGTTCAATGAAATAACTCAAATGTAGTCCTAAAAGAAACGGATGGTAAAAATAGAAAAATCAAAGAAGCGGCTCTAATTATGCTAAATGAGGCCAATTGTGTCGCAAATTCCTCGGCAGAATGTAGTAGGATCTGGTTACCAATATTGAAAGAGGAAGTTATTAATAAGAAAATACCATTATTAGTAAGTCAGTAACATATAGAGGATACATCATTTATGTTTTTTATCAAGGCTCTAATTATGCTAAATGAGGCCAATTGTGTCGCAAATTCCTCGGCAGAATGTAGTAGGATCTGGTTACCAATATTGAAAGAGGAAGTTATTAATAAGAAAATACCACTATTAGTAAGTCAGTAACATATAGAGGATACATCATTTATGTTTTTTAAATAACGTAACATATAAAATCAGAATTTTGATGTTTGTTGAAGGTAAACTAAATTCACGAACAAATACTTACAATGTCAGGATAGTATTATGAGGTTTTTTTTCCTGGTTTTTCCCTCATAATTTACTATGGAATCACTAACAGGAGAATTTTACTGTCATCATGTCATGTGTTTGTTTTTTCAAAGACGAATTATATGCTATGATTTTTTTCTGACGGATATTCTCAAGTTAAAGTTGATTTCATGTAATCGAATGAACTATCTTATAAGTAAAGTCGTCCCAGGAGCGCAACTCAACAATATTGACAATATCATTTTAAAGTCGTCTACTTTAAAATGCATAATGTATGTCTGAATTTTCAATATAAATAAGTCAGATAAAATTAAATTATTAGAAGAATTTTTCACTATGTAACAAAAAACAAAATTTGTTTAATTTACTGTTTGTATTTTGAGAAAACGTATTTTTATCTTTAATTGTGGCTTATTTCCAGTTTAATAGTAATTAATGTACATAGGAAAGTTTAAAAACTCACAGAGGGACTAAGAAGAAGGCAGAAAATAATTATAACTTATTCTGACGGAAACATCACCTTGGACTTCTTCTTATGGTGCCCTATCCAATTCTGGCGTACTCCTCTCGATCATGTGTGGCTCTAAAGAGTGCATGGGCATCGAGATTTGTCCAATCTCTTATGTTTTCCGTGAGTATTTCTTTCTTCGGATGTCCCGTTTTCCTTCTATCTTCCCCTCTATAATAAGCTTTAACAACAGGTACTTGGAATTTCGAAATATTATTATATGACCCAGATAAGCAGTTTTTCGTCTTTTTAATATTGGCAGCAATTATCGTTCTCTGTCCATTCGAGTTAATACTTCGACATTTGTTGTGTGATCTGTCCAGGGAATTTTAAGTATTCTTCTAAATACTCACATTTTAAATGCCTTAATCATCTTGGATAAACAGAGTAAAATAATAACGTGGAAAGAATATTTAGAAAAACTATTTGTAGACCAAAGAGATAACAGCTTTGATTTGGAAAAAGAGGTAAATGATGGACCAAGAATATCACAGCAGGAAGTTTATTCCCCAATAACACAATTAAAGTATGGCAGAGCGGTAGGCCCTGATAATATACAAGCAGAACTACTTAAACTAATGGACAACGAATTAATAGCAACAATCGCAAAGGTATTCAACAACATATACAAGCACGGAGAAATACCAATAGAATAGCTAAAATCTGAGTTTATTGCACTTCCAAAAAAACTAGGAGCCAAAAAATGCGAAGATTACTGTACTATAAGCCTCAATAATCATCTCCTAAAATTGATCCTAAAGATAATTCATCAGAGAATCTACAAGCTCTGTGAAAGTTAAATTTCCTCCAAACAGTTCGGGTTCACAAATGCTGTTGGTACTAGAGAGGCTTTGTTCTCAGTACAAGTCTTATTTCAGAGATGCAGATACGTCAACTGCGACGTATAAGCATGTCTGGTTGATTACGAGAAAGTGTTTGATCGAGATCAGCACGCCAAGATGATGCAAATACTTAAAGAAGCAGGAATTAAAAACCAAGATCTGAAAACAATCAGAAATCTTTACTGGAATCAGACAGCAAATTTCAGAGTTGAAGGTGAATACACTGACTATGTGAAAATCATGCATGTAGTGAGGCAAGGCTGTATTTTGTCTTCTCTAATCGTTAATATGTAGTCTGAAAGAATATTTATCGAAGCTTGGCACGAAACTGAAAAAGGTGTTCTACTAAATGGTTACCAGTTAAACAACATCAGATATGCAGATTATAGCACAACCAGAATATTAGAGCATGCATCGGAAAAACTAGATCTACCTTAAATCGGATGGAGGTCTTCTTCAAGAGTCACAACCTTTCTCTTGATACAAAAATAAGAATGCTGCGATATTACGTCTTCTCTGTCCTTTTTTATGGTGTTGAATCGTGGACCTTGAACGAAGATATGTGCAGAAAACTGAGAGATGTTGCTATATCGGAAAATTCTTAAGATCCCGTGGATTGACCAAGTCACAAATGAGGAGGTCCTCAGAAAAATGAATAAGAACCGAGAGTTACTGACCACCAATAAATCTCAAAAGTCACATTTCTTCGGACATATTATGCGAAATGAATCCAGAAATGCTCTGCCTTAAGCTATCCTATAAGGAAAAATATTTGTAAAACGAGGTCCAGGAAGAAAAAGAACATATTGGTTAAAGAACCTCAGAATCTGGTTCAATACAACATCTGTGCAGCTTGTCCGCGCTGCTGCAGATAAGATAAAGATTGCCATGATAATTGCCAACATTTGTAACGGATAGGCACATCAAGAAGAAGAAGAATATATACATATGCAAAAGATTAACCCTTTAAGCAAAATCTGGTATTGCTTTGTTGAATTGAATACTCAATTATATGGCCCTGGAGAACAAATTGGTTAAACTTTCCGTGCTTGAATCGGTATCAATAGAGTGATATGACGCTATTTTAGCATACCTGTTTCGTCCTCGATGACAAAATTCGGACTTCCACACTGAAAGCGACTGCTCCCACGACCGGTCCATCCGACCGGTCCCAAAATTGTTATTTATTTCCAGCGTAAGTATCTAATAAGCGGAAAAAAGATTAATTGAAAGAGCAATTCAAATTATTATAAACAGACTCGAAAATGTTTATATTTCCAATCTCAGAGTCGCAAAAAGGTTAAGAATCTTTTTCAGTGCTTTATCACATATGATGTGAAACGAATATGCTACAATGTTACTATTCCAATAGTAATTTCCGTCTTTTTCTTTCTTCTTGGGATGCCTGTTGGCGATCATTCTGGTTATGATGACTTTGTTGTTTGCTTTACGGAATAGCTGTCCTGAAGTCTTTCTATACCATGCTTTAAGGTTAGCAAACCAAGATATTCTTCTTCGTCCTAAGACCCATTTTCCTTTAATTTTACCCTGCAAAATGCATTGGAGTAGCTCATATCTGCCTCGATTTCTCATTATATGTCGCAAGTATTTCAGCTTACGGCCCTTCACGATATTTTGATAAAACTATGAGAAAACATGTCTGTCCTTTTGGCTTTACCAGTGCCACTATACCTAAAAAAAACTTCACGATGTTGACCAAATCTGCGATTGTGTTCATCTTCTGTAGTATTTCTTCATTGGTGACTTTGTTTGTCCATGGTATCTTGAGGATCCCTCTGTATAATCATAATTCAAAAATTTGAAGTTTTGATAGACTTTCCGCCATCAATATCTACGTTTTTACTCCATACAGAAGCACTGAGTATACATAAAATTTAAGGAGCCTTAATTTTGTTTCTAGAGTGAGGTTATGGCTCTTGAACACAAAATTCATAATCAAGATTGCACTTCTTGCCTTTCCGATGCGACAATTAATCTCTTATTTATTGCCCCACGACTCATTGATTAGTTCCCAAGTAGTTGTACTGTAAGACATGTTCAATTCTCATTTGGTTCACATACATATTTGCTCCAGTTATTTATTCCTTGCTGATGGTCATTAGCTTTGTTTTGCTGGTGTGTGTATCCAGTCCATATGATCTACTTGTTGTATGGTATTGGTAAACACTATTGTATCATCTGCATACCACAGGTTATTGAGCTTGACTCCATTTATTGAGATGCCTTTATATTTTAGAGCCTTATCAAAAATGTGCTCCGAGTACAGATTGAATATTAGTGGTGAAATAATGCATACCTGTCTTACCTGAATCTGATTGATTCCACTACAGCGTAGCTATTATTGTTAGGTCTCTTCCGCCAATCCTTGTCCTCTTCAGCATTTCCATCATTTGATCATGCCTGACTCTGTCATCCACGATTTTTGTTTCTCTGTATTTTTCTTCGGGTGTTGTTCTTTTATTTCTCTCACTGTTTCTTGTATTATGGTCAGACTTTCCTTCATAGCATTTCTGCATTTTATCACCTTTTTATATTGAGGTTTTCATTACTTACTTGTAACCTTCTTCATTCTAACTTTGAAATTACCTACTACATGTCTGTCCCCAGGTATGTTCCTATACCTCTTATTTACTAGCATTTAATCTATCTGATTTCTTACAATCCATCCCACAGACTTCTGTGGAGATTTCTAGGTGTACAATTTCTTTGGTATAGCTTAAACGAGGTGTTCATTATTACTAGTTGATTTGCTTCCGCAAAAATCTCCAATGTATCCCCCCGATTGTTCCGGTTTCCGAGACCAAATGATCCAACTTCATATGATGTTTTGCGGGCCTCAACTTTAGCAAAGTCGCCCATAAGAATTGTTAGGCCTTGCTCTTTCAACCTTTACACGACTTGATTAATGCTATGGTATACTTCTTCTACCCCTTTTTATGAGCACTACTCTTGCTGAGATTGGGATGAAGTTGTCATCAGATTTTGCTTGTTCTTTTGTCAATATAATGTCGACAACTAATTCACATTTGCCGTTATCTGTTCCAGAATAGTTAAATCTTTTTTTCCTTCTCATTAATCTACCTTAGTGTACTTTTTTGTAAATCTTTTTCTTGGTTTTCTAATTGTATTAGTTTTGAGTTTATTCCTGTAACATTTAAGCCAAAGTCATCAATTTCTTTAACTCCGCAATATGTCATTTAGCAATACATCTACTGTGTGGTAGAAAGTATTTTTGTTCTTCTGTGATTAGTACTTCTTCTAAAATTTAATTCGTACACATATTTTTATGATTTGTACCATAGATATTCTGCATAGTTTCAGTTTTTGTTACCTTTTTCTTCATCTGCATTTATCTGCTTCAAAGCAGATAGAAGAATTAATAATAGTCTTTCTTCGTGAATAGTAGAAGAGTCAACTGGTCCAATGATGAGATCCAACTAGAAGGACTGAAATTTGTCATAGTGGAACCAAACCAGAGATTTTTAGGCGAAAGTCAATTATTTATGCTTTCTTGTACATAATATGCCGCCTTCTATAAATAAATTAATAGAAATTTGAATTTTAAATTATTATAATGTTTAAAAACAAATTAGAATGTTTCTAAAAGGTAAAGATATTTTACAAATGAGTACATCAGTTAAACAATTCCACCCTTCGGTGCTGCCACTGCCCTTGTATAACATTTTTCCGCTCATCTGTAACCTGGATACTTGCAACATTCTCGTAAACTTTTAATGGAGAATTTTATAAGATGATAATCAGTTTACGGCGTTGTTTTTTTGGAAAATGCGTGGAATATTCAAAGCATCCGTAATGGCAGGCTGGGAGGCCGTGTCAAAACAGCCAGTCATTGTGCATTTTTAAAAAGCTTTTTACAATTTCTGTTTTTAACGTGACACAATGTCACCCTCAGTGAAAATAATCCGTTTAATTTCCAACGAAAACGATAAAAAAGATAAGGCAGTAGCTATAGGTAAAACGTATTAAAATGTTCATGTCTGTATAAATCTATTTGATTCATTTAGCATGCTATTTCTAATTAGCATGCTATTAATTAAATGTATATATATATATATATATATATATATATATATATATATATATATGGATGATAACACCATCTGTTTAGATTGGTATAGAAAAACTACCAATTCAGGTAGATACATACCCTTTAACTCATATCATCCCATGAAACAGAAAGTTAACACCGTTCTAGCAATGAAAAATAGAATATTAAAAATCTCACATCCAACTTTTACTGAAAAGAACTTAAAACTGTTGTTTGACACACTAATATGTAATAATTATCCAAAAAACTTGCTTAACAAACTGTTGTATTCACACACAGAAAGCAGTGCACGAGGCGATATTTCTATTCATGATCGATCGACATCTGATGACGTCGTACAGGTGAAGTATGGATCATTACCTTACATTGAAGGTTTAACGCAATCTCTAACTAGACTTTTTAGACAATTCAACATCAAAATAGCCAATTATAATAACAAAAAACTCAACTTGTTCTACTCTAAATTAAAAGATCCTATTCCACCAGATAAAAACTGCAACGTAATCTATGGTATACCCTGTGAATGTGGCAAAATATACATAGGCCACACAAGTCAACGACTTAGTAAGCGCCTAGCCCTTCACAAAAGTGATTGTAAACACAAACCCCTAGCAACAAGTTTGAGTATCCATGTCAACGATAATGACCATCGGGTCTTATACAATGAAACTATAATTCTAGATAGAGCTGAAAAAGAAGCTCATCGAAAAATCCTAGAAATGTGTTACATCAATAATTGTTCTAATTCATTAAACCACAAAAAAGATGTTGATAACTTGAGTTCCATCTATACTTATGTTTTACAACAGAAATTCACTAAAAATAAAAAACTACCACCTTATTACACAAGAATTACATAACATTGCTGATCCACACTTCACTGAATCGTACGTTTGATGTATTTCGACCTCTTATGACTTAGTTGATTGCCTGCACTAATTTTATACTTTTATTCAATTTAACTTACAAGTCAATATGTTAATAATTTTAAATAAAAACAAAAAATTTTACAACGTAACGTCATATACAAAGAATGTTTTTCCTTTTGTATATTTTTATGTTCAGTCAACTAGACTATATTGTCTATTGTTAAATCTTAGCATATCTGTAAATGTCCGACCCTTCTTTGGACATATTGTGTTTATACTACTAACATAAATGAATGTAAAAAAACAACGAAATATCTGTGATATACACTAACATCTATCCGGATGTATTACCTCCCTTTTGAGAACAAGTTTCAATTTTTATTTTTACATCCATCAGCATCATGATACACTTAGTTCTCTAACAGAAGGTATGTAATACATACATCTTACCGGAGTGTTGACCACTATATACAACACTAAATACAAACCGAAAGAATTTTAAACATGATATGCTCATATAGAACGGGAACTATATACACACGTATGTGTGTGCATGTGTATATATGTGTATATGGGTATATATATGTATATATGTGTGTATACATATATTCAATTTTAATTGTGATTTTAAACAAAATTCATTATTCAGTCACAATAATGTGACTGAAGAAAGGTAGTGTCTTATACCCAACAAAAAGAAGAATTAATTGAGACAGGTGCCGTATCGATAAGTGACAGTCGATATGACACATGACTTAATTAATCATTGTCTTGTCAAAAATAATACCGGCCACATGGTGATTAAAATATAACAAATTTAATAATTATTTAATTTAAGCTTTGTTTGCCGTCTTCCTCTAAGTAGGAGATGCGTTTTGGTTTGTATTTGAAAAACAATGTGTAGTTCCACATCTATAATAATTTACACTAAGAAATAGTGTCAACGTTAAGGTAATATTAAAAATAACATCTTTAATTACGATAATTGTAAAGAATGTTTTTCCATTACAGCAAGTTCTGATGAAACCCAAAAATTATGTGGCGAAAGCTTGACTACTAATAAAAGACACTCACTTTGAAGCACCTGTTTTTTATTGCTTCCTTAGTATTGGGTCGTTCCCGGTTACCTTCTATTGTCTGTTGTTTACCAGTAACCCGTTACTGTCCTTGATATTTTTATATATATATATATATATATATATATATATATATATATATATATATATAAGATTAAGAAAAAAGAAGAAGTACTTGTAACTCGTTTGGAAAAAATATATAAAAATGTTTTGGATGGGTTGTAGTCAATAAAAGGGGCTATTGGTTAACTATTGTTTATCTCGAGCTTTCAATCGTGTTTAAAATTATTTTCAAGAGCTGCTAAAAAATACAAAATATCTTACAAAGTGGGACTAAAAAAAATGTTTAATAACTCACTACATAAAATTAGTTTTGTTAATAAATTGCTGCTAACATATTTTAAAAAACTATTCTAAAAATGTTCTTACGTAATAAAGTTTCCCTGAAATTTTCTAATATAATTTTGAAAAACTTTTTTAACACAAAAACAATTGAATTTATAAATAAGTTAGAAAAGCGACCAATTACAAATAATCCTTAATGTCATAAATGCCAGCTTAACATTTTCATTTTTGACAATTACCTATATTGCCAAAAATAAAATTTTGTTTAAAAAAAATGGTTTTTTAATTCTAGAATCACTTTTGTGGGAAATAATGCGATTTGACAGATTTCTTCCTGTCTCACCAGCATACTCAGCTTCACACTAAGTACAACTAATGCTGTATACTACATTTGTTTTATCTAATTAAAAGATTAAAAGTTTAAGATTAAAAGAACGTGTTTTCAGGCTTTCTCATCCAGATTATCTACAAGAAGATCTTCAATTGTTAAAAAATATTTTAATTGAGAACTCGTATCCTCCAGAAATGCTACATAGGATGCTTTTTTCTACTATTGTTAATATAAATAACTTAACACCATTGTTTGCTAAATCTCAGAACATTGTATCCAACAATCAGAACATCTGTTACCATTCACTACTTTTTATACCATCATTAACACCTAAATTAATACAAACACTAAAGACAATACAAAAATAACAACAAAGAACATCAAAACTATTTCATCTTTATATTCCAAAACTAAATATCCTATACACCAATTAGATAAAACAAATGTAGTATACAGCATTAGTTGTACTCAGTGTTAAGCTGAGTATGTTGGTGAGACCTGAAGAAATCTGCCAAATCGCATTATTTCCCACAAAAGTGATTGTAGAATTAAAAAACCATCTTGTGCTTTAGCACAGCATGTAATCGACCAAGACCATATTATGGATTTTGATAACATTAAAATTTTGTGTAGTGAAAGTAATAAATTCAAAAGGACTTTTTTAGAAATGAATTTTTAGAAATTTGAATGAATTTTTAGAAATTTTCCACACACTTGTTACATTTTTTCAGGCATCTATCAATGATGAATAAATCTTTTTTATTACTAAATTAAAAAGAATTTTTAAACAAAATTTTATTTTTGGCAATATAACTGTCAAAAATAAAAAATTTAGGTCGGCATTTATGACCTTAAGGCTTATTTGTAATTGGTTAACTTAGTTATAAATTCAATTGTTTTTGTGTTAAAAAAAGTTTTTCAAAATTATATTAGAAAATTTCAGAGAAACATTTTTAGAATAATTTTTTGAAATATGTTTCAGCAGCAATTTATTAACGAAACTAATTTTATTTGGTGAGTTAATACAAATTTTTGCTCTTTATTTATTCATAAGTTGACGTTTTGACAGGCATTCCATGACTTTGTTAAAACTGTATCCAAAATCCATTGACTATTTTTATCATACCTAGTATTTACAAAAAAATTCATAAAATCTTACCATAAACGTAAATTAGTTCATTTGTCAAACAAAAACAGTTTAACATTTTAAATATCTTACCTATGATTGTCTATAATATCTTCTTCTTCTTTTTCCTTCTTGTGTGTAGGCCTTAAATCCTATTTCTTCTTTAATATTAGCCTTCTAAATTGTTTAAATTATCACGTCTTTTTTGGTCTGCCAATACTTCTTTGTCCATTTGGTGACTTATCTCGTACTATTTGCACTATCTATCTTTTACCATTCTACTAATGTGTTTGTTCCACTCCTGTTTTCGTTTTGTCACCCATCCATTTAGTTCTTCTATATTAAATGCTCCTCTTATGTTTACGTTTCTCCCTCTATCCAACAGACTTTGGCCTGATATTCGTCGGAGTATTTTCATCTCTGTTGTTTCTAATAGTCGTATCGTTTTAGATGTGTCAGGTGTTGTCTCCGCCGTTTTTGTTTATATAGGTCTAATTGCTGTTTTATAGATTCTTGTTTTTGTTTCCTATCTTATGTCTTTAGTCTTTCCAGATTGTGTCATTAAGAGATCTCGCTGCTTTATTTGCTGTTGTTGTACTTCTTCTTCAACATCTACGTGTCTAGTTATATCTATTTCCAGAGATCTGAACCTTGCTTCCAGCTTTATTATTTTCCCATCAATTACGATTTTACATAGTGGTGGGTATTTGGATGTTGTCATACATTTGGTTTTTCTGGTGATATTATCATATTGTATTTCTTAGCTGTTGTACTGAAGATATGTGTTAATCTTTGGAGCTCGTCTTCTGTCTCAACAATTAATGCGTCGTCGTCTGTATAGCATTATATATTTTTATTTCATTATTTCGCATTCTATAACTATGAACTTTGCGTACTGCTTGTATTATTTCGTCCATTATAATTTTAAAGAGAACCTGGAATAACGAGTGACCTTGTCTGACTCAGTACTGGTAATTTGTACTAGTGTACACCAGTAGTTTGTACTGGTATACACTCTGTTACCCACTGCACTGGTTAATTTTTTATTTATCTCTATCTTTGGATCAGTTACAAAATGTGTAATGAATCATATATTTCTTTTTTTTTTGTGTTTTGTTCTACTTTAAAAATTTTTATTATTAGGTGTTGACTTGTTTGACCAATATAAACTTCTTGACAGTTTTTATTTGGAATTTCATAGACTATATGCATGTTTGGAAAATAAATATTTGAATTATTTAATTGTACTAGTTAGGAAAAAAGATCGTACAAATTTTGTATTGACTTTCGAAAAGTAAATGACCTATCAGGTAAGGACGCATATCAAATATTTAAAATGTGGTACGGGGAGACACTTTAAAGGAAATCCTATCTCCACCTAAAACAGATAGTACTTAAGCAGACAATTTTGAAAGCAGAGCTCAATGCAATCAGCAATTAGAAATGAAAGGCATTGTAGACATTCTCGAAAAAAGAGCCTACATGAAACACCAGAAGGATCTGGGCTGCCTGTCACACGAGGGAAGGAAGCAGAACGCATCCATAACAGCTGTTAGTTACGTTTATATCCCCATCAAGAAAGCGCCACGCGTCGGATACACTGACAGGACCTGTAGCAACAGCAATGAAAACCCATGGGAGCCACAATCTGGAAACGATACTGGTGGAAAAGGGAACAAAATAATTCCGAATGACCTACAACAACAGCAAAAGAATCAATTTATATACACGCACTCCCACTATCCCACTACCTTCTGCCACATGGATGGGCGGAGGAGATGGATTACCATCAATGGTTTAAAACAAGAGCTGTCCCAAGATAAAATCGAGTTTTATCAGAGTGAGCTAACAGTTACAAATTTTATTAAAGGGGACCTGCATACTACCTGCATGAAAGCATTAATATCTATCTTTTTTGTCTAAAAATCTATATTTGTTTTCACTATGACAAATTTTATTCCTTCTAGTTGGACTTCAACATTGGACCAGTCGGTTCTACACCAGTCACATCTGCTGTTTTCTTAATTTAAATATTTGTACAAATATATTTTTATATTTATTCTAAATACGTAATATATAGGTACAATTTAGTTATTTTCAAAGGTGATAGACAATGGATAAATTAGTAGTTGCCGGGCAAAGATCATGGTTTCTACTTTAAACAGTTAATTAATTTTATTTAACGATTTTATTGTCGTTCAAATACCATAAATAAAATCTTTCTAAATCACTTTTAAAAGAGTTCAAATAACATAAAATACATAAAATAAATGGAAAACTATAATGTTTAACTAAAATAGATAAATTCTTCGACGTCTTTTCAGTCAAACCGTAGTTTATGAGTTCATCGCCGCACCCGACACAAAAGCCACTTTCATCTAACGCCATCTTTCGTGACAAATGCAAATGACAATCACAAATACATTTGCTTGATGACTACTTGGTATTGGGTAACTTCTTTATGGTGTTTACATAACATTCTTTCTTATGGCATAATAACAATACGAAGTAATAGGTGCAACCACCCTAGTGTAAATTATTGGTGGAACCAGTGACGTTCAAGGTACAATGTTTCTTCAGATGTAAATATCGAAATTAGTAATAAAAGCTCACTAATTAAAAACAAAAATATGTATTTTTTACATGTTTTTGAAATTCGCTGATAAAAAAAATATTTAAAAATATAAAACTATTTATTTATTATTTATTACATCGGTCAGATAGCCAAGCGGGCTGGGCGGCCGGTTCTCATTCGCTTCACTGCGAGTGGTTCAGTGGATGTGGGTTCGATCCCCAACTCGGTGTACAGAAAAAAAAGGCTAACGTAGCAGTTTCAAATTCTAGATGAATCTGCGGCTTAGTCTAGAATATGCTGGTGTCTGATCGGCCTATGGTGGAGCAGTATGGTAAGAGATAAGGGCTTGCGGCTCGGTGATACTCCTCCATAGATCCCTACCGGAAGGACGTGCCACCTAAATACTGGTGTATATATAAAACTATTTATTATAAGAAAAAAATATATAATATTTGAGTGTCTGAGTGTTTTGCCTATTTGACTAGAAGAATGATTTTCTTATTTTATGAGCGATAATCTATAGGAAATTTACAATAATTTGCGGTTACGTAATTATTTAACATACATATTTTCCAATAACAAAAATCATAGAAATAAAAAATGAAAAAAACGTCATCGTCCGAGACAGAAAGGAAATAAGCGGGGCCATTGAAAAATTCTACACTAAATTATACTCGGTAAATACACAACCACAACAACGACGTACTGAAAGAACAATAATTAACACCTCTCAGAAGAAATACCGGACAAAACCGACTATGAAATAAGAATGGCCCTAAATCAACTAAAAACGAATAGATGTCCGGGAGAGGATAAAATTACAGTTGAAATGTTGAAAATTGGTGACAGAAAAATGGAACAGGTATTAAATATTTTATTTAATAAAGTAATTAATAAAGGAAAGATTCTTCAAGAATGGTACAACTCCGATGTCATTCTACTTCTTCTTCTTAAGGTGCCGTGCATTTCTACGTAGGCGTCCACCGTACATCGTCTTGTCAGGTGAGATGGTAAATATTCTGGATTAAATAATTCTGTTTTTAGCAGCATTGCGAAGCATTTCATAGCTGTGGATTCCTGTCCATTGTCGAATATTGCGCAGCCATGACATTTTTTTACGTCCGAGACCTCTCCTACCCTCTATCTTCCCTTCGAGTATCAATTGCTGAAAAGTGTATCGTTATCCTCGTATAATGTGCCCCAAGTATGCAGTCTTCTTACTTTTTACATAATTAAAAAGTTCCCTAACCTGTAAGCCCGCTCTTCTGAGTACTTCCTCATTTCTGACCCTGTCCGTTCATGATATTCTGAGCATTCGACGCAGGCACCACATTTCAAACACTTCAAGTTTGTTAATGGAACTGGCCTTTAACGTCCATGTTTCCATTCCGTACAGGAGAATAGGCCACACGTAACACTTAAGCATCTTGTATCGGAGGTTGAAGTCCAATTTGCGATCAGTCAGAAACTTACGAAGCCTCAAAAAAGCATTTCTGGCTTGTTCAACTCTGCTCTTTATTTCATTCTCGGGGTCCCAACCCTCATTCAGCAAACATCCCAAGTATTTGAATTGCCTGACTTGTTCGATTTCTTCTCCAAAGACATATATCTTTGCGTTGGGGTAATCATTTCTACTTATAATCATTGATTTTGTCTTCTTGATATTTATTTTAAAACCCCGACCTTCACTTGCAAGAGTTAGATCATTTAAAAGGCATTGAAGATCTTCGATGTTATCTGCCACTATGGCTGTATCATCGGCATACCTGATGTTATTAATAAATATGCCGTTAACTTTAATACCCTTATTAGAGTCTTCCACTGCTTCTGCGAAGGCTTTTTCTACGTATAAATTGAACAGCATTGGGGACAGTATACAACCTTGCCTTACTCCTTTTTTAATGGAGAAATCTTCTGTTTCGTTGGAATTTTGAAGACGTACTGTTGCTGTCTGATTCCAATACAGATTGGCGATGATTCTTATATCCTTTGCATCCAATCCCAGCTCTTGTAGGTATTTTATCATCAATTCGTGATTTACATTATCGAATGCTTTCTCGTAATCGATCAAACAGATAAAAACATCCTTTCTTTGATCTAAACAATTCTGTATCAATGTTTGCATACTAAAGATCGCTTCTCTGGTGCCAAGTCCATTTTTGAAACCAAACTGACTCCATCCGCTGACCTCTTCACATTTCTTAAACAATCTAGTGTGAAGTATTCTCAGGAAAAGTTTTAAAAAGTGACTCATTAGGCTTATTAGTCGGTGGTCCTTGCAGAAGTTCGCACGTGGTGTTTTTGGTAGGGCGATAAATGTAGATCGAAGCCAATCTTTTGGAATCTGGCCCGTAATCTATTATTCAAGAAAATAGACAAAGCATACATCGAGAATAACTGACAAATATCCTTGCTATCACATATGTATAAATTACTAACTAAAATCATAACCAACCGCCTAACACATAAGCTCGATTTCTATCAACCAATCGAGCAGGATGGATTCAGAAAACGTTTTAGTACCATAGAATCCTTGCACACCATAAGAACACTAGTATAAAAATGCACCGAGTATAATGTTAGAATTCATATTGCGTTCGTATATTCCATAAAGCATTCGATTCCATCGAATTATGGGCAGTGCTTGAATCTCTAGAAAATGCACGTATAGATTTGAAGATACACTAACATAATTAAAAACATATATGAAAATGACATCATGCAGATAAAGCTGGATGAAAACACAAACACTAATCCCATAAGACTACAACGGGGAGTAAGAAAAGGAGACACCATCTCTCCCAAACTATTTACCCTTGCTCTAGAAACATTTTTTAAAAACTAGAATGGAACAACAAGGGTATCAACGTCGATGGATCATATTTAAACCACTTAAGATTCGCAGATGACATAGTTTTAATAACCGGTAATATCCAAGAACTAAATGATATGTCAATCGATATAAAATGATATGTTACAACAATTAAAAGCAGTTTCAGGAGTGGTAGGCCTAACAATACAAAATTATACCATAGAAAATGTTGAAAATTATGTATATCTAGGTTATATCATTAAACTAGGAAAACCAAATCAAGATGCCGAAATTAAAAGAACCAAATTGACATGGGGCTCTTTCGGCAAACTAGCATATATCTTGAAAAACATCTCCATTTCTGTAAACTTAATGAAAAAGGTGTATAATAGTTGCATACTACCAGTTTGTACCCGGTTTGGAGACAGTAGCACTTACCAAAAAATCTGCTAACTCCAAAAAGTAGTTTCACTATATTCATCAATAAATTGTTATTTAATAAATAAAAATACAGAAACTTATTAAAAAAAGAAACAAAAACATCACTAACTATAGGAATTCATAATCCCATAAGCAGAATATTTAGTAAAAATGCATAAACAAATTATACCTATTTGTAGATACTTTATTATCGATAAACCTTCTGCTTTTTTTTTAATTTTGTACAACAATGATTAGTAGTTGTTACTTATTACCAAACCCTTGCTATTTTCCCTTCGTCCCATTCTGAGCCTACGACTTTTGCGTTGCAGCTGGCTCATATTGGAAACGTGTCCTCTTTTTTACGAGTTAATTCCACGCACTTTCGTCGATAGTTTAGTGGAATCCAACACGCGAGCATTCATCGGTATCTCGATTTACGCCATCCAGAAACGCGAAATTCCTTTCGATCCCAAACCTACTGGATACTCTCGAATGATCTGTACTAGACGTAAGCTTTTATATATATATATATATATATATATATATATATATATATATATAAAAGGTTTATGTGGTTAGTAAAATTAAAACTAGAGCTAAGATGAATACTATTAGAGAAATTAATATTAAACTCAACAGTCTTCCTGGTTGAACTGCGTCGATTATCATTGCACCGAGCTTTCGACATCCTCTTCGATGTCTTCATCAGGGCTTCCAGGGTCTCAGTCTCCCGAGCCCCAAACACTACTATACTGATCACTTACCAATGCATTACTTGTACTGGGAATAGAGGACGGTTCATTTATACCGTCCATGATGAGGTGGTTTGGTTAAAGGTAGATTGGCGTGGGGCTTAGTGTGTTGATTAATGCGACGATTGGCGCGAGGGTTGGCGCAAACATTTCTGACAGTAGGATTTCGATTGATGGGTAAAGCGGAGGATATTTTCTTTATGAGAGATCTCCAAGCTGTATAAATATTGCTTGACTATTTTGTTATGCCGTGGACTGTCTATCCTATATCTCATATCGCAGTAATATGAGAAATATATTATGCTAATATATCAGTTAGTTTGCGGATGACTCAGTTACCTCCAGGGTCATATTTGGAGAGCTGAAAGATACGAATTACTCCAAACCATATTAAATATAGTAGGTGAAGTACAGGGAATAGTTGAATGTAAAATAGAGGATAAAATACCAGTAGAAAGTCGCCAGAACTCATGACTGAATGATCTAAGGAGATGGTTTAACCATTCAATAACAGAAATCTTTTATAAAATAATTTCCAAATCTACAATTGCCTTTTCGAGTGCTAACCTTTAAAAGGAGAAGGCGGACTAAAAAAAACATATTATTATCCGACGCAGTCTTCTTTTTCTTATTATTATTATATAGACATGACTCTGCCTGTTTTTTAATGTGCCTCCAGAAAGTTGACGTTCTATCGTTTTCGTGGTATTCCTGCTGATCGTCTTCCAATTGAAGAACCGTCTCTTGCCGTCTTTACTTCTCTATTTGTTGTCATTCGGTTTATATGATCGTTCCATTCTACTCTTCTATTTCTTACCCAGTTCTTGATGGTTTCCATGTTGCATCTACATCGTATATCTACTTGTAACTCTGTACCATATAGTTTTACCATCAACTTTTCATCTCTCCTGTTTTTAATATCCTTTTTGTCCTCTCTGTGTCAGGTCTTGTCTCTGCAGCTTATGTCATTATTGGTCTGATGACTATTTTGTAAATTCTGCATTTGGTTTCTTTTCCAATATTTTTATTTTTAAATATTGTTTTATTTAGGCAGCCTGTTACTCTGTTTGCTCTATTCACTTGATTTATAAAATATTAAACCCCGATATTATCATCTTCCCTCTGACTTGATCTACGACTTGTTGTAATTGGTCATAAAACGCTTCTCTTGTTGTTTGAGGCTTGTTAGTTTCTTAGCCGTATACTCCGATGATGTTCAGGTCTTTCTTGTCAATTCTTATCTTTGCTGTTACTATTTTTTCTGATATATATTAACACTCTGATGAAGTCGAATTATGTAACTACAGTTAATGGCAACGCCTTTAACGAGATATTATCATTACACGATTTAAAAACGTTGTCTGAATGAGATTAGTTAATGGAGATGCAAAAAAATAATTCTTTAATATTGTTTTGTCTAAAATATTCAAATACAAACGAATGGTTAGTGTCTGCATAATCCAACACAGTAATAATCTTAAGTTTATCTTATCTATTAGCTCGGGTGATATCCCTCCGGGGCCTGCAGACTCATTATTTTTTTATTTGTTTTATGTTGTTTTTTACTTCTTCCAATGATAAATTTAGTTGTTCCTTTGTATTTGTTGTTTATTGTTCTTTTTCCATGAATTTTGTTCGCATTTCTATCAGGAGTTCTTGGTAGTAATCATTTCATTGTTTTTCGCTCGTGAAAGTAAAATGTGTTTTTTTCCTGTGTGTTTTTTTTTCAGAATCTTTATCACTTTCCAGGATTCTGAGTTCTTTGTACCTCCTATATATTGTTCGATGTGCATACATGTTGATTCGCAGTTATCATTTTTATCTTTTGTTATTAATCTTTTTACCTCTCTGTTCTTCTCTCTGTATCTTTCTAGGTCCACTTGTTCTTTTGAGCTTAACCATTTACGATATAACTGTTTCTTCTACTTAATACGTTCTTCCGTGCTTTCTGATAGACGTTGTCGATATCTATTTGTTCTTCTCTCTTCGCAACCTAAGGCTTCCGCTTCTGCTTCCTTTATGCAGTATTTTATATGTTCATATGTTTCGTCTATGTTCTCAAAACTAAACTCCTCCAGTTTTTGGTCTAACCTTCGTCTGTACAAGTCTTTCACGGATTCTTTCCTTAGCAAGTGTAGTTTGGACTTCGTTTCGGCCTGCGTTTGAATTTCATTTACTACTGTTCTTTTTGATTGATTTGTGGTTTTCCAAGGGAATCGCATGTTTGCTATCAGTAATTTGTAGTCAGAACCACATTCCGCTGCCCTTTTAACTCTGACATTTGTAACTCTGATCGATGTATCGATTTTTATTATGAAGTAGTCAATTATAGCTCGAAGGTTTCTTGTTTCTTGGATTCAGGTGAATTTGTGGATATTCTTGTGGCGGTAGAATCCGTTTTTAATTTTCAGTTTGTTTATTTCACATATTCCGATTATTTTTTCTCCATTTCCATTTTTATCTAAGTTTATCTTTTTATAACTTGAAATATTAGAAAGGTGTTTCCAATTTAAATTGATCACACTGTACAATGTAAAGATATTTGATTATTTTTAGTTGGGGCGGATTAAGTTTTCAAGTAAAAAGTTGCTACATAATTTGTAGTATGAATGCATCCTAGGAAAGCTTCTAAAGATTCCAAAAACATATTTTCAAAGGCGATAAGAGCTCGAGTTATGAACGCGGCAAACTTTGATTAAATTCTACACTTTCAACTTTGATGGAAAATTTCTTCTTTCGAATACCTTGCGGCTGCAGAATATTGTTAAATATTCTGATTAAAAAAGTTTTCATATACTTTGTCGAGTACTCGGTTGATTTATTCGATACAGCGGTTTTTCGTTCGTTTGGATATTTTGAATAAAAGGGACGACATTTCTTTTATATGACAAATTTAGATCTTTATTGATTAAGGTGTTGTATTTCATTAACTTTAATATTGACAATAATATTATATAGTAAGTCATCAATCGCTATATGATCCTTATTCGATGTTAAATTGCAGTAACAAACTATGAGGTGCCGTAATTTCGGGTGACTTTGGGCCATCAGGGTGACTTTTACTCATTTTGGGAGAAAAAGATTTTAGTAATTAATGCGTTTTTACAATATATTATCAAGTAAATTTTCATTACACCTCAACATCAGTACGATAACTGTAGGAAAATCTTAATAAATTAAGGTAATACTTATTATTATTATTAATATTCAGAAAAAAATAAATTTCTTGACTTTTTTGACCCGGAAAAATTGCTTGGCAAGCTGTTGTATATATACGTGTAATGTAATGAAACTTGTGTTGAATGTATTTTATGTTCCTTTATTTCACTAATTAAAATATGTGTGTAGTAACCTATACATAACATATTATATCCGTTAGCAATAATGTGTGTAATGTCACATGACATTTGTCAACGTCCAAGTGTCATGTCGTGGATCTACTAAATGTCAAGTACATCAAAACTCTCCTCCTCCTAAGAAAATGCTAAACTTGTAAGGTTAATAAATTTAAAAAAAAAAACATAATACCTACAAGTCCACCCTAACAGGCTTTTTTTACCCGTTAGGACCTTCGTAGTACGGGGGCGTCATCTGAGCTAGCTGCAGTATTG
Organism: Diabrotica balteata; assembly: GCA_918026665.1. Lineage (NCBI taxonomy): Eukaryota > Metazoa > Arthropoda > Insecta > Coleoptera > Chrysomelidae > Diabrotica > Diabrotica balteata. The sequence continues at coordinate 204,050,330 of OU898276.1, read as the reverse complement.
GTAGTATCTAGTATTTTTGGTGAGCAAGTTGAAGTATTATTTGAATTATCTACATATGTATCTTAAACTGAACTAGAACATGGTGCTGCTTCATTTGGCGCAAAAGTAAAACATTGGATTATTACCCAAGTCAAAGTGTGGCGGTTGTATATTATTGTATACAGGTGTATTTTCCCCTATAGATCTGATTTCATCTATATGTTTCTTCCATATTCTTGTATCGTCTAACTGTATAAGGTAGTGTAATTTCCCTAGTTTACGTTTAACTCTACTAAATTCCCATTTATCAGCATGTATGTCATACGAATGCTTAAATGTTATGTTATGTTTTCTCGGTCCACCGGTATGGGGTGGAGGCATGGACACTAAATAAGCAATGTATGGGTAAGCTGGAGGCATTTGAGATGTGGGCGTACCGAAGAATGTTAAAAATCTCCTGGAAGGATAAGACAACTAACCAAGTTGTATTAGATAGGATGAACAAACAAAAGGAGGTCGTATTGAGTGTTAAAATGAGGAAACTACAATACCTGGGACATATTACACGTGGGAATAAATATCAAACTGTTACAACTAATTATGCAAGGAAAGATTGAAGGTAGGCGCAGCATAGGTAGGAGAAGAATGTCATGGTTGAGAAACCTCAGGGAGTGGTTTGCTTGCACTTCCATACAATTGTTCCGAGCGGCAGCCTCCAGGGTCAAAATTGCCATGATGATAGCCAACCTTCGTAGCGGAGATGGCACGTGAAGAAGAAGATGTCATGCTGATAAATTCCCATTTATCTCCACGAGTCTCTACTCTCTCTCTCCCACCTCTTAGTTTCTTACCTTGAGACGGTTTTGATTTTGTACAGGTGTTTTGTAAAACGGTTTCAATTTGAAGGTCTAACACCAGTTGTAGTATGTGGGGTTCTTCTGTAATTTAGTAAGAATTTGTTGAGCTGTAGCTCCCTTTCATTATTATCTCCTTTTTGTGCACGTAGCGCTTGTTTAAATATTTGTACGTACCTCTCTGCCATTCCATTTGTAGCTGTTTGATATGGTACACTGAAGTTTACTAATTCGTAGTACATAGAATTCGTTACTAGTAAACGTTTGTGCATTATCTAAAACTAAACAATTTGAAATTCCAAATGTACAAAAAGTGTTTATGGTAGTTTTGCTTGTTAAGTCTTTAACCATATGTGTTTCTAGCCATCTAGTTTAGGCATCCACTAGAATAAAATAGTATGAATTTATGAAAAGTCCTGCAAAATCTACGTGAACTCTTTCAAAAAGGGTTCTAGGTTTCTCCCGTGGGTGTACTGCTGTTTTTTCTGGATTATTCCTGATTCTGATGCAGTCTGCACAATTTTTGCATATATCTTCTATATCTTTAGAAATTCCTGGCCACCAGCAGTATCCTCTTGCAAGCATCTTCATCTTGGCTATAATGAGCAGTATGTAATTCATTTAAAACTTTTTACGTAGGTTAGTTGGAATTACTGCCATTTGTTGCCGAAAAATGCAATTTGGCAATTTAAAAATAACTTACGAGGAAAATACGGGTTTCCTTAAAGGAAATCCATTGTTAACTCAACGTTTTGCAAGCAACATTAAACGATCGAGAGCAGAAACCAGTGAAACCACTATAAGATACTTTAACAAATTGTAAAATGAACTCGTCGATGTCCCAACTAAAAGCTTGGAACCAGCTTGGAACTACGATAAAAAAAATTTAAGTGACAACCCCGGCAAAAAGAAAATTTTAACAAAACGTGGGACTAAATATCCTAAAAAATGATGAATTTTAGTAAATCGGCAACACCAATAATGGAAATTTGGCTGTAGAAATGCTACCTCCATACGTCGTATATAAATCCAATAAACTGTGGTCGACTTGGGCAGACAATGGCCCAATTGGGGCACGGTACAACAGATCGAAAAACGGAAGGTTCGGTACAGCTTGTTTCGAAGATAACTTCTTTTTCATTGCCAACATTGAAACACATGCCTGGCATTAAAGTGTTAATTGGTGACAATTTATCGTCCATTTATCATTAAAAGTTTTACAGCTTTGTGAAGCAGAAAACATTACATTCGTGTTGTTTTCCTGCCAATTCTACGTACCTAACACAACCATTAGATGTCGCCCACTTTCGACAGATGAAAATAGCTTGGCGAAATATTTTGGTAGAATACAAAACACTGAATATTAACACCAACTTAATCCCAAAAATCACCTTTCCCATCCTTTTGAAAAAACTGGTTGAAATAATTAGTGTAAATGGCGAAAAAAATTTGTAAAGTGGCCTTAGAAAATGTGGTATTTTTACCAGAGAACTACGAACACAGAGAAGCGAGACGAGGCCCGAAATTCGTGTATCTTTTCTGTATACGCATGACCCAAATAGGGTGCTTTACTGTCAAAAACACGTGCGTTTTCTTCAACTTTAGTTGCTTACGATAGTTCGTAGGCATATGTGGTAAACTCTCGACTATACAAGTGCATTTGACCATTTATCTAATTTACTTAGTAGTTAAAAGTTTATAGTTATAGTTATAGTTAAAATATATAAGTTAAATATATAAGTTTATAGTTATAGTTTATAGTTAAAAGTTTAATTTATAAGTATTTAAAATGTCTTCTGGTTATTGTTGTGCGTTTCGCGGATGTTCATCTGTGACAGTAAGCTTTCTGCAAAATTACTTGTTTTTTATAGCGTTTTGTTTGTGGCATTCTGTATTTTTAGAAAACTGCAGGGGATAAGCCACAAAATATTTATTCATAGCTTTAATTTACTGACTTTTCGATCTCTATATAAAGAGATCGTTTTCAAATATACAAATGATAGTAATATTCATTTATTTTTCTATGACTTTTTGCTTGCCTTTCTGTATATTTAAAAATAATGTTGGGAATAAGTCACAATACATTTATTTACATGTTTAATTTATTGACGTTTTGACCTCTATTCCAGAAAACCTAGACGGTTTTTAATGTTAAGAAAAAAAAATAAAATAAATAATATAAGATTATATAATAATGTATCGTCTTCAAACGATGAATCACTCTTCCAAATAGTGAAATTATACCTTAGTAAGTTGCACTGACGAATTGTGATATTTTGTAAATATTTACACTTTTTTTATATATATTACAGTTTCTTGAAAAAGGAATAAAACCATTCCGAAAGCTCGCCGAAAAGTCAAAAGAGTGTTTCTCTAACATCTCGGCCCACCTTCTGACTGCAGCCCTAATAAACTGGTGGTTTTGGTTAATTCGGTTTACTAATTTATATTACTAATAATATTACTAATTTTAGTAATTATTTTATTGCGAAAGTTAGTTACATTTTAACAGACTAGAACTGGATGGCCCTTGAATATGTCATAAGAAAGCTGAATGTCGGAAGAGCCAATCTCCTAACAAACAAATCTGTCCAGCTCGCCGCATATGCGGATGACATTAACCTCATATCCCGCAGTGTGGATGATGCAGCAGAAACATATTCGCAGCTGAAAAAAAACGGCCAAGGAGATTGGACTTGAAATAAATACACAGAAGACAAAAATACTAACACAGACGCGGACAAAGCGAACAAGAAATCAAATCAAAGTAGAGGATGACATTGAAACAGTGAAGAGTTTTACTTATCTGGGAGTCGAAATGAATACGGAGGGAACAGAAGAGGCCGAAATTCAGAAGAGAATAATGAAGGGAAATAAAGCCTATTTTTCCCTGATTAAAATATTCCGCTCCAAGACGGTACATCGAAAATCGAAACTTAAGGTCTATAAAACTATCATCAGACCGATAGTATGCTATGGATGCGAGACATGGGTTTTGACAGAAAGCACTAAACGAAGATTAGAGGTTTTCGAGAGAAAAATCGTAAGGAAGATCTTTGGACCCATCACTCAAAATGGGATGTGGAGATTTAGACATAACCATGAACTCTACCAACTGTTCAAAGAAGCACCTATTGCAGAGTTCGCTAGAGTACAAAGGCTTCGATGGGCTGGTCATGTGGTACGGATGGATGCCGACAGATTGCCGAGAAAGGCCTTGGATGCTAAAATGCAGGGCAGAAGACCAAAGGGAAGACCACGTAATAGATGGGAGAACGAAGTCACAGCAGATGCGCACAACTTATTGAACGTCAGGGCTTGGAGACGAGTGGCGCGGGATCGCCTTTGTTGGAGGCAGAAGTTACAGGAGGCCAAGGCTCAATTTGGGCTGTAGCGCCATTGGAAGAAGAAGAAGAACTGGATGACAATTACTATATTTACAACCAAGCACATATGCCCATAGCCAATATTAAGAGTAAACAGACAGAAATCTTACTTCAATCAATCATTATTTATTTACACCATAATATAATTCCACAACAGACAACGGAAGTTTTGACCAATAATTTAAAGGTAAATGCTCCAAATATACATTTCTACTTCAAGAAGTTAAAGGTTACGGAGTACCAAGCAAGCTTTAAAGTTTCGTATCCATTGGATTATAAAAATGAAGTTCTCAATCCCAGTATCTGGCCTGAAGGTTCAATGGTTCGTCGTTTTGACTTCAAGTATAAGAATTATACTAACCGCAGTTAACAACAAAACCAGAAATAATTGTTACAAATCCGGCTTAGGCAAACTAGATACTACAAATAATTTTAAAGGCAATACCAATCAACTAAAAATCGTATGTATTAACTCTGAATCTATTATAAACAAAATAAATTGTATCGAAATATTAGTTTAAACTGAAAGTCTGGATTTACTATGTATATCCGAATCATGTGTAATGACAATAATATAAATTCATTTTATCTTCCTAATGCTCTCTTGTAATGATTCGTAATACTTTTTTGATTATTTTTTAGGTTATTACATTTTTATATTTATAGAAATATACTCGTACAATAGTTACTTCTTGATTTTTTATTCGTTTTAGTCGAATATCGTTTACTCCAATATTCGACTTTAAAGGAAAAATGTAATTTTAATAGGTTTCCAAGACATTAACAATCGATATCAGTATAAAGTTTCTTGTTTCTCAGTCTCACCCAAAGAGAATTGGAATTTTTAGAGTTTGTGAAATTTCCGTGGCAGTTACAATGGCTTTGTTATTTTTCGATTATATTACGAAAGATAATTTATTAGGAAATTCCACGACGAACAAATTATATATTGTATCAACACAAGCCAAAAAGAATCGGTGTATTATTGTATTATCAATGCCAACATCAGAATAAACAAAAAAGTATTTTCATCTATGGTTCCATCAATACGATTTTCACCATTACTTTGCGTTGTGCGATGTATTTGCAACCTTTTGTAAATCAAAAATAATTACACCATTTAGAATGTCAACAAAAGCCGGCCCTGCATGTAATTATTTTTTCAGTGCAATATTTCATATTTATTGAAAGTCAACATAAATGCTCAATTTTATTGAAGAATTTATATTGTGTAATATGCCCACTGACTATTAGTAAATAAGGTGCTTTCCTGTCATTTTCACTCGTTGGCGGCTTGCCCACGCAAGATCAAAGGAGTGTCGCTTCTCTGCGTTCGTAGTTCTCTGTTTTTACCCTAAACGCAGAGGAAGTACCAACTATAATAAATTCCAAACGATAAAACTGAAGCTGTACAAGTACCTTCGAAAGTGTAAGTGACGCTGTTTTAAAATTTCTTGTAGAAAAATAGAGATTACAGTCCAGAGCTCATGAAGTTGTTAAAAGAAAAAGAAAAATAGAAATTGCAGCAGGAAAAAGTATCTGTGGAAAAGATATTAGAAGCCAACAAGATGCTGCAGTTGCAAAAAAAGCGGCTTAGAAGAAGCCAGTAAAAGAAAATGGCACTACTAAACAGGCGAGCAATCAAGAGAATAATCATATTTGCAAAACAGAAATAAATATTTTTTATACCTAACAAAATGTTTGTTTCTGATCAACATACATAACATTATAGGATCAATCATAAGATTTCATCATACAAACATTAAAAATATAAATTTAGAAAAAACTCTTAATGTGGTTTTTACTGTATTTTTATTGTAATTTTTAAATGTATGTTTTAACTCCTAAATCTATGCATTTGACATTGTTTGACATCCATATATTACTTTATAATCATTAGACCTAAAGAAGCGCAGAAATACTGCACAAAACGTTTTCTATTAAAATATTGAAATAGTTTTTTCATTTTTTATTTCTCCTTGACCGAAATACTTTAAATAGTGCTTTCGCAAATAGAGTTATTTTCTCTTTTATATAAAATCAAACCAATTTACTACAAAATACTCACACCCAGTTACGTTAGTAAATGTAATTACTAATTTCGAAAACGCCCCCGTACTTTGGCCACGCTTTCCACAAAACCGTGTCCCTGGGGCTCCAGAAACAATTTGCGAGGAGAAAAACAATAAATTTAATAAGCATTATGTTCTCGAAATGCTATATTTCAGCCCGTTTCTTGTTTTTTTTTTACTTTTTGCAGAAAATATACCGAAACTACCTAACATGAGTTTCGTTCGTTACAAATGGGTCTTAGTCCCAAGAGGTTTTGGGCCCGTCAGTTTGGATTTCTTTGTTGGAAACACTTTTCTTTTATCTGCCTTTACCTTTAATATATTTATGGAGTTGTGCCTTTCTTTTCAAAAACGTCCAACTTTTTCTCTTATTTGAGTACGAAAAGCCAATTCAGTCAGTCCTGATAAGACTGACTGTGCGACTATACAGGGAGTGAGTTAGACGTTATTGAGTCTTTTAGTTGTACAAATTTTTATATAAAATGAGTTAATTGAACGAATTAATAATTTATAGTTTTTGGTATTAAAAATGTTTATCTTTTTTGAGTAAACAAATTTTCTGCTTTAGTAAATATGTTCTTCGTTAAATAAATAAGTGTTACACTTCTATAAAATAACTTTAACTCAATAATAACTATAACGCTAAACCACCCAATTGTTGGCACTAGCCCAATTATTGGCAGTGGACACTGTTTTTAAATAATTTAGGAACAATTCACTGTAAATACTTACTTCCACTTTTATAATGATCTAGAAACATGTATTCTTGATGGTAGGGCGTAGAATACTATAATCGTCAATATCCCGCCAACTATTCTGGAGTGAAGGTTAGACGTTACGTAATCCAGTAAGACGTTTTACCTGATTTCAATAAGGCATCATCGGTGTTAAGGCTTATCCTCGAAAATCCTAACGGTAAAATTCAGTGCGATATCTATTTCAAAAATATCTTTCTTTACAAAAACAAAATCCATTCACGAAGAATATTCTAAACGTTATCTTGTACTAGAGTTTACCTTTATACCTACTTACAACCCCTGTGATGAAAAGTCTTGGGTCTATAGAATAAAGCGAGTGGGCGGTCTTCTATTCAGTGCGGTTATGGGGTAATTAGAATAATACGAGTATACCAGAGTAATATTATTTATTGAATAATTAATTCACAACTTAGCAAGGGTACATACAAACAAGATTGTGAAGACAAACTTTTATAAAATTTTATTACAAAATAATGTATAACAAGATATTTTGAGGTCACAGTATTCGTTTTTTATATCTTATATTTTCTTTTGTTTTTTTTTTGTTATTTTTTTACTGACAAATTTGGTTTTTGACAACTAAATAGGTAATTAGACAAAATAATGAGTATTATTAATTTCAAACAGGAGTTTAAAGAATTAGAAGGAGGTAGTCCAGGCCCAGTTGAACGGTCAAGCTTATGCCAGTGGAAGAAATAAGGAGGATTATTTTTCGTTTTGGCTCAGCTGACATGCTCTCTCTAGCACTACAACCCATGAAACTATAGGAAAAAGCATGCTTTTATTTACAGAGTTGTGAAACGAGACGATTAACAGAGACATCGAAGAAAGATATGTCGCCTAACTGGATGCAATAAAGTTTGAGAATAGAAGGTACAGTTATGGATGACATAAAATAAAAGCAGCTCAAATGGTACGGACATGTCCAATGAATGAAAAACAGTAGACAGCCGAAACAAGTACCTGTATAAACATCTACAGGAATCCAGAAGAGAGGACTACCTTTATTTATTTGAGAGAGTCTCTCAAATAAATCTCAACTAGCTCGAAAGAACTTAAAGAATAATGCAACAACCGAATTGAATAAAAAATGGACCTCGGAAGACATTTATAGGGATTATATCATATTACAAGTACATTATTATTATATCATATTATATATATTTATATAATATATTATATACACGATACTAAAGGAGATTTTTTTTTTAACAAAAAAAAACAAAATTTGTTTAATTTACTATTTGTATTTTGAGAACGATTTCCGAAGTGGAAATTGAAACGTCAATAAACGTATTTTTATTTTTAATTGTGGCTTATTCTCAGTTTAATAGTAATTAAGGCCCATATTTATAAACGATGCTCAAGTATGGATCGATACTTGAGATCGACCTTGAATCAAATTTCTGTTCTATAAACCGTTCTCAAGCACGAAGTCGAGCTTGAGAACGCAAAAATGACAGCTCGTACTCAAGCATCCGATCGACCTGCCTTGAGCACGGGATCCTAACCTAGCTTGTTTGTTTATATTTATGAATATTTCCAATACAATATTTTCTTTGTTTTTTGAGATTAATATTGTCGTTCAACATCCAAGATAAAGTATTGGTAGCTTATTATTTGATCAAAATTGATTAAAAGTTAGAATGGAAAGAGGGCAAATTCCAGAATTATTATGAATAGTGAATATGTATGCAGTGCAGACACAACCTAGTTACTCCCGTATTACAGCCAGGTATTTATTGATAATTGGCCAAATAAAAAATAGATTATTTGATAAATACATCTTTTTAGGCAATGATCAACAAAATAGATATAATAATAGTACACATGTAATGTGTAAATGGATATTTGGAACCTGGAAAATATGGTTTCCCTGTCTGCAATGAGGCCTACAAACCAAATTAAATACATATCTTGCATAATAAGTGCTACAGCAGTACTTTGCAATATATGTTTACAGGAAAATAATGATAGTGATTGATTTTCTAGAAAATACTAATGTAGTAAATAGAAACTATAATGATGTGGAATGAGGTTTAAATTTTAGGAGACATTTTATTCACCAATGTTATGCATGATAATGTAAATACAATATTGAATACTTATATTATGTATGTTCAATTCATTGTTGTTTATTTTGAGAATTAAATACCTATATTATATTAGATATAGTATGTTTTTGTATTATTTATAAAAATGTATTTATTTGTTTTAATTTTAAAATAAATGAGTTTTTCCCTCACTATGCTCAGATAACTTAACCAAGTATGTCTTTACTGAGTACAAGGAATTTCCCTCCTTTTAATTAAGTGTTTATTCCTTTCATAAAACCTTTCCTTACTAAATAAAAATTAATACAAATTTAGAATATTAATATTCTTTATTTAAAAAATTATACAGTTATAATTAAATACATTATAAAATAGATTATTTTATTTTATAGCTTCATCAGGAGTAAACTGTAAAACAATTGGAACATTACAAAAAAATGATATAATTATATATATATATATATATATATATATATATATATATATATATATATATATATATATATATATATATGTATATTGAAGTAGCAGCAATTTTTTAATAATTTTTAGTAAACAACATAAAAATATTATGATGTATGTATTGCAATCAATACTTAACAAAACTGAAAAAGAAACATACATAGTCTAAAAACAAAAGACTATACAACAAATAAAAAGGTAAAACCATATCTCACCAGCGGAAATTAAAATATTAAGATCCTTAAATCTAAATTAAATCCTATCTAGAAAAAAAAATAAACAGGAAGGAGAATAGAAAGAAAATAACCATGATTTTAAAACACAAAGTATATTTTTTTCATCTTTATAGAGGGCGGGTATGAAATCTTAAAAAGACATCTCAGTCCAGGATGCCGCCTGACTGACCTTAGTGCAGGATTCATTCTTCATAGTCCCGGCGATAGTTTCCGAGGTACTTAAAAACATCCTCTCGTTGCTGATTCTATGTCAAATGCCTACCTGCTAAAACAGACCCTACTCTGACTTTCAGTGCTCCGAAAGTGAAAAGGCCACTGAAAGACAAAGTTCACACTTCCCAAACACTATCTTCAGTTGGGAATAAACCACAATGTTTTATATGTGATATGTGGTAAAAATACAAAATTGTGATTTATTTTCAGAAAATAAATCACAATTTTGTATCTATGATAACAGCCTCTGGTCATATAAATTGAAAAACATCAGTAAATAAACATATTGTGGCTTATTCCTACATTTTCCCTAAAACTGCAGAGTATCCAACAAAGGAAAAAGATCTGCTAGTGCCTTAAAATAAATAATTAATTATAAAAAAATTCCAGTGACAAGTCAAACATGATAAAATCTATAATTACCCTTTTTATAGTCTATTAACTTCAATAAAGCTAATTCAGCTTCATCAATAGCTCTCTGCCTCTCCTTCTCAGTTGCTTCTCTTAAGGCTTTTGCCCTCAGCATATCTTCTTCTAAAATCTTCATTTTCATCCTATGAATCTCGTCTTGCTGCCTGATGGTATAATCAGGCAGCAAGATGTTGACCTCAAGCTAGCAGTTATAATTTGTTGTTATGAACTCCCAAGCCATATTTTTCTCCATTGCTGAAGCACTGTTTGTTCTCTACCAAACCGTTTTTTGTTACCAGCTGGATTAGGAGAACTTTTTCCTTTGTTGAGTAAAGTGCATATTTACTGCTATTTCCACTCATCTAAAATTTACATAACCAATTTATTTAGCGTACGGCTTACACATGCAATATAATTATAATGATTGTAACGCATTACACACATATAAATATATCCAAAAACAAATATACATCTAAGCATATATTTTAAACATCTAAAATTATGCCTCAGACACAAAATGGAAATTAATTCTGTAGAATAAATATTTTTTATAATATATTACATACCTTAAAATAGTTAATATCCAATATTAATTTCAAACACAAAATATTAATATCAAATACAAAATTTCAGTAAGTAGCATAAACTAAATTTGGCGCTAAAAGTTTTGTCACAATTATGAGAAAATTGACAGAATCTTCTTTTTTTCGATGTTTATTCGTAATTTACTTTTACCGTACTAATTTTTCTTGCTTGAGATCAATTCTTGTACGAGAATACCCGAAGTATCGTTTATAGAACACAAAAAATACTTGAGCATGACTTTGACGTAAGTTCGACTTGGCGAAGCACGTTCTCGAGCACGATCTTGAGTACCGACTATAAATACGGGGCTAATTTACAATGCCACAAGAAAATAGCTTCAGAACAATATTAAGAAACCGTTATGGGCCCAGCGTTATTCAAAATTTTAGGAGATTGGAAATTCTATACAAGAAACTGGCACACTGTCAAAATTCAAATAAATTTTTACGAAGATGTAGAGATAACAACCTAATACCAAAGGGCTTGAAGTTACGTCCAGCATATTCAAGCAGAAGGTTGGAAAACTAAAGGAGATGACAATCAACACACTACATCACTACATCGTTGACTACATCGTCAACTACACACTGAAGACCCAACAATAATAGAAGTGTCAAATGTCTAAAACTCAAAGACAATAAAGCCACAGGAATCGATTAAATCTGTTGGGAAATGTATAAAAAAGGTGGTGATCAACTTTTTGCAGTAATCCATAAACTAATAGTACTTATAGGGCAGAATGAATTGGTACCAGAAAAGTGGCTAAATGAAATAATATGCATTACATAAAAAGGGTGATCAACTGGATTGAAAGAACTATAGAGGCAATACTCTGTTAGCAGCTGCGTATACCATCTTCGGCAATGTATTGTTTGAAAGACCTAAACATTTTACAAAGGATATTGTTGGTCAATATCAATGCGGATTTATTGCTGCAAAATCAACTATACATCAAATTCAAGCACATGGGCAGATTCTAGAAAAGTCACTAGAATATAACATAGATACACACTGTCTCTGATTGATGGTCTAAGATAGGTGGAGGCGCTGGCGTGCCTCTTCTTTAATGTTGCCTTGGAAAAGGCAACCAGAAAATTAAATATTAGAATGAATGTAACTATTTTTAATAGAACAATGGGAGAAAGGTGTAGTGTTTTACAAGGCTTGCGGACGCGGCAAGTGAATTAGGAGTTGTGGTAAACGTATGATATATCTAATAGCCATCTTCATGTATTTGGAAACTATTTAAATTGCACAGATTATTTTTGTCACAAAAAATAATATGTGCAAGTGGGATCTGTGGGATATACAAAATAGTATAAATCATCTGGTATGTGTGGTTCAAATAATATGTCACATTATTTTTGTAATTTCTTTTTTTTTAATTTAAAAATATATATATATATATATATATATATATATATATATTCTTTGTTCAAGATTAGTATTTACAAAGTTAAATAGGTAAATATAATAATTCTGTGTACTACGATTTAGAAGACATGACATGAATTATTTTTCGTTTTATGCATCTCCTGAAAAGTTGACTAAAATGACTTATACTTCTTTTACCGAGCACACTAGACATCGAACACTATGTTTTATGAAAGAAAACTGGAAATAGACCTCAATGAGTAAAAGTTTACGTTTTAGCTTCGAACCAAATCCAACTGGGTGTTTCACCCGGTATAAGAGTTCTAATTAAAATTAGTTGTACTAATTTCGAAGACTAATTCTAAATATTCGAACAATTAATTCCAAGACATCTCGCCGAATTCAGATACTCCCTCTTTAAAGACAAAAGGTCGGCACGAACTCAGCCGCAAGCTGTCTTTATTGACAATAAGTCGGTTTTATTACAAAAGCCGAAGCCAAAGGGTCTCCGGAATATTTCCTTTAACTATCCCCCGAGAACAATGGAAAAGAGTGAACTTGCGGATGATGAGTTTCTATAATGCCAAAAATGATGAGTAATTTGGAGAGAATACACTGCGAAAACGATCGAAGCCAATGAGTACCACGCTTTATTGTGGTTTTGAGTACATTAAGGATATTAACTTAATCATTGAGGCATGGCGGAGGCGCAAAGCGACAAACTGGAGCAGCGAACCGAAAAGGTGAAAAGTGCAATAACGCAGCAATATAAAACAATTTTAGATCACATCTAATAAGTAATAGCGAGAACAACAATTTATTCTGGAAGGTTATTTTTTGGCCTTTCTGGAAGAAATTCTTGCCTTTATTTGGCTTTAATCATAAAATCTTATTGACGCAATAGATAAATAATAATAAATACAACTACTTAAAATACAAACGTTGAAAATGAAATATTTCCTACATCTAACTTAAAAATTTAAACTGAAAGAAAATTAAAATCAACGAATATATAATTTTTTATATCTTTTGTTTTTTTTTCTACCCTCTTTTATGAGAATTAACTAGAATTAAAGGATGTTAATATAAGCTCCCGTACTAATGTAATATTCAAGATATAAGAAAAAGAAGAATTAAGTTTTTAAGGTTATGTTAATGTTCTCTAATATGTAATAACGGTTACACATGTTTAATTAATATTTTCAGTTTTCTCAGGCTAATAATTATTGTTTAATAAACTTTTACAATTCGACAGTATAGTTATTTTATTTATCAGGTTATGGTTGCCCAGACACGGTATTACGGAATTTGAAAACTAGCCTGTCGTTCACACCGGTGCGTGGTAAAATATATACGTCCATGTGGTAAAAGTTGTTTCACGTTTAAGTCGTGAGTTTCCCGTGTTTATTTTTCGTTACGTTCGAGTCGTACAATTATAAAATAAACATTTAGTGAAGTGCAAAAATGGCCTCAGCTGTGAAAATTGATTCTGGGAATATTACTAAATTTGATGGGTCAAATTTTCAACTATGGAAATTTAGTGTGACCATTTTGTTTAAAGCAGAGAAGCTGCTACCAATTGTGAATGGGATAGTTAGAGAACCAGAAGACCACACTAGCAGTGACTGGAAAGAATGGGATGACAAAAATTCAAAAGCACAGGTAATTTTGTTATCTACTATATGTCAAGATCAAATACAACATTTGATAAATTGCGAAAATGCTTCAGAAATGTGGTCAAGACTGATCACAATACACGAACAAAAGACAGAAATATCTAGAGAGTTGCTATGGCAAAAATTTTATGAATATAAAATGCATGAGAATGCAAAAGTTGCAGAGCATATATCAACAATAGAATTATTAGTTAGACAGTTAAAAGATGTTAAAGAAACTATTAGTAATAGTGCTGTTTGTTCCAAAGTAATTAATAGTTTGCCTCCTAGATTTAATGCCTTTCGTACAGCCTGGGACTCTGTAGCTAGTGATCAGCAAACTTTTGAAAATTTAGCAGCAAGATTGCTTAAAGAAGAAACTAGAATGAATAATGATGACTCTGAAATATCTCGTCTTGCTTTACAAGTAGAGGCTTTACAAAGTAAACTGGAAGCCACCAGTAAAAAGAAAACAAATATACAGGACTTAAAGAAGAATTCCACCTGTAATTATTGTAAACGCAAGGGACATTGGGTTAGAGAGTGTAGAAAGAGAATACATGATTCCAAAAATGAAGATAAAAACAAGTCATCAGCAAGTAATATAGCATCAAGTTCAGCTTATATATGTGATATTTCTTCCATGTACTTGTCAACCTCCAGTGTAAATAAAAGTGAGTGGATATGTGATTCAGGAGCAAGCCTACACATGACTGGTGAAAAATTGTTGTTTTCAAAATTAGAATCTCTATCTGAACCTATGTTTGTTAGAATAGCAAACGACAAGCTGATTCCTGCAGAAGGTAAAGGTGTTATTGAAATACAGGCATTTGTCCAAGGTGAGTGGTATGATCGTACTATAAATAATGTCCTATACATTCCTGAACTTAGTCACAGCTTATTTTCAGTGGGAGCTATGACAGATAAAAACTTTACCTATCATTCTCATAAAAACAGGTGTCAATTTCTAGAGCCAAATGGAAACATTTCATGTGTTGGAGTACGTAGAGATAATCTGTGGATCATGAAATTTAGAGTTAAGCCTATTGTAGAATGTAATTTAGCTTGCAAATCATCAATAAAGTTATGGCATGATCGCCTAGGGCATATCAACTTCACTACAATTAAGAAAACAGCCAATTTGGTTGACAATATGAGAGTTGACAACAAAGAAGAATTTTTCTGTGAGACATGCCAGTATGGGAAGCAGTCAAGAAAGACCCATAAAAGTCTTACAAGAAGCAGATCAGACAAACCAGGTGAAATGATTCACACAGATGTATGTGGATCAGTAAACATTTCTTCTCCAAGTGGATCAAAATATTTTGTTTTATTTAAGGATGATTGTAGTGGTTACTGCAGTGTTTATTTTCTAAAGCACAAGTCAGATGTTCTTAACAAGTTTAAAGATTTTAAAATACTGATTGAAAATCAAACTGGCAATAAGATTAAGATTTTAAGAAGTGACCAAGGTAAAGGAGAATATATCAATAATGACTTTCAGGACTTTATCAGGAAGAATGGAATATTACATGAATGTTCAGCTCCTTATACACCTCAACAAAATGGCCGCAGTGAGAGGCAGTTAAGGACAATTGTTGAAAGTGCAAGAACTATGCTTATCAACAAAAATGTGTCACAAGAATTGTGGACCGAAGCTGTAAATACTGCTGTATATGTTCTTAATCGAACAGCTTCAAGTCAAGTGCAAAACATGACTCCATATGAAAAGTGGTTTGGGAGAAAACCAGATTTAAAGCACATCAGAGTTTTTGGCAGTACAGCTTACATGTTGATACCATCACAGTTTCGTAAGAAGTTTGACTCAAAATCGAGAAAATTATTGTTGGTTGGATATGATGGATATTCATCAAATTATAGACTTTGGGATTGTGAGAAAAGAAGAATTGAAGTGAGCTGCAATGTAAATTTTAATGAAGATGAAACAATTAAAAATAAGAAGGAAATTTTTACATTAAAGTTTGAACTCTTAGATGATAATGAAGAAAGAGACATTGATGATATGTATGATATTCAAGAAAGTGACAATGAAGAGAGTTTAGACATGTCACAAGGTAGTAGGTCTCAAGCAACAGATCATGATGATGAGGATTTTGATTGTAATCTGTTCTATGATGCCAATGATGATAATTTTAATGATAGACAGCTACGAAACAGAAATACACTGTCTAAGCCTGACTATTATGGTGTAGCAAACTACTGTGACATAGTTGAACCCATAAGTTATGAAAGTGCAATAAAGTGTGAGGACTCTAGCAAGTGGCAACAAGCAATGCAGGAGGAAATAGATGCCCTAAAGTTTAATAACACATGGAACTTGGTGAAATTGCCCAATGGTGCAAAAGTGATAGACAATAAGTGGGTTTATCGTGTTAAGACTGACTCAGACGGTAATCCTGTTCGTTATAAAGCACGTCTGGTTGCACGCGGTTTTATGCAAGAACGTGGAATAGACTATGAAGACACTTTCGCGCCGGTTGTGCGGTATGACTCAGTGCGGATTTTGTTATCGTTAGCAGTGGAAAAGGACCTTAGACTTGCTAACTTTGATGTACAGACTGCATTCCTATATGGTGACCTACCAGAGTGTGTGTACATGAAGCAGCCAACTGGTTTTGAAAGTAAGAAGTCACACAACTTAGTGTGTAAATTGAATAAAAGCTTATATGGACTTAAGCAATCACCACGATGCTGGAACCAGAAGTTTGTATCCTTTCTTAATAAATTTGACTTTAGACAATTAAAAAGTGATCAATGTGTTTTTGTTGGTAATTTTGCAAATTCTGAAACTTATTTAGCAATTTATGTTGATGATGGACTTGTCATGTCAAAATCAGAAAGAGCTATTAATGAACTTTTAGAAACTTTAAAGCAAATATTTAAAATAACTGTAAACTTAAATAGTAAATTACATTTTGTTGGACTTGAGATTGAACAAGATCTTAGTGCAGGTACAATTGCTATTCATCAACATAATTATATAGAAAAACTTCTTGTTAAATTTAATATGACTAATGCTAACCCATTAAAGATTCCTGCAGAGCCTAGTGTACCTTTGTCTAAAGGAAATATTTTAAATTGTAATAAATCTTTGCCATATCGTGAAGCTGTTGGTTCACTAATCTTTCTGGCAACCACCAGTCGCCCAGATATTACATTTGCAGTTAATCAGGTGAGCAGATTCTTTAATGCTTGGAGTGATGAACATTGGAAAGCAGTAAAACGAATTTTTAGATATCTAAAATATACTGCTCATTATAAAATTGTGTACAGAAAAACTACACAAATCAAGGTAATAGGCTACACTGATGCAGACTATGCTGGCTGCCTGGATACAAGAAAATCTACTAGTGGATATGTATTTATACTAGGCAATGGTCCTATTACCTGGAAGAGCCAAAAACAAAACATAGTGGCACAGTCAACTACAGAGGCCGAATATGTGTCCTTGGCTTTTGGTGTTAGAGAAGCTTTATGGCTTAGAAATTTTTTAAAAGAGATTGGAATTGATGTCTCACCTGTCAACATCTTGTTGATAATCAATCTGCCATTAAGCTAACACAGGCACAACAATTTCATAGCAGAACAAAGCATATTGATATTAAGGTTCACTTTGTTCGAGATGAATGTGAAAACAAGAATATTTGTGTAAGCTATGTCAATACAAGTAATCAGTTAGCGGACTTGTTTACAAAAGCATTGTCAAAGACAGTTTTTAACAATTTATTGAATAAGTTAAATTTGTCAATTTAAATTATGTATTTGTTAATTTGTATTAGATCTTTGCTTTCATGTCTTTTGTATTAGGTCTTTGTATTCAAATCTTGAATAAGTGGGAGTGTTAATATAAGCTCCCGTACTAATGTAATATTCAAGATATAAGAAAAAGAAGAATTAAGTTTTTAAGGTTATGTTAATGTTCTCTAATATGTAATAACGGTTACACATGTTTAATTAATATTTTCAGTTTTCTCAGGCTAATAATTATTGTTTAATAAACTTTTACAATTCGACAGTATAGTTATTTTATTTATCAAAGGAAATTAAAATAAATTGCTTTATTTTAATTTCCGAAGTAGAAATCGAAACATCAAAACAAATAGGCAGGACGAGAGATCTTTTTATTTTCCTCCTTGACAAACTTAACAAATTGTTTAGGTGAAATACGCATTTCACATTTTGTCAATTTAAATAGTGGTGTATAGATTGACCATATGTCTGTTAAATTGCACCTTTTTTGAGACGTCTGCGATTACGGGTTAAAGTTAGGGTTTTGGTAAATATATTTAACTTTTTATTTTTAAATGAAAATATTTGTACTAAAACTAAAATAACTGTGAAAAACATTTTAATTTACTTATGTAGGGTTTACAACCATTTCTCCTTGGTTTACAGCCATTTCTCCTGGTTTACAACCATTTTCCATATTTCAGATGTTTTGGATATACAAGGTCAAGTAGATGTGATATATACTGATTTTTCTAAAGCGTTTGATAAGGTTCATCACAAATACCTTCTCTTTAAATTACCAAATTTGGGATTTGCTGGAAATATCTTAAAGTTACTTGAAAGCTATTTAATAGGTAGGAACCAATTTGTATCCTATAATGGTGTCATATCAGAATTAATCTTCACTACATCCGGTGTTCCACAGGGATCAAATTTAGGTCCATTGTTGTTCCTATTATATATTAATGATTTATTTTCAGGTATCAATAACAGAAAATTATGTTTTGCGGATGATCTTAAAATATACTGTGAAATTAAATCAGTTGCTAACTGTATAGATTTACAGAACGATCTAAATTATATACATACGTGGTGTATAAAAAACAAACTTTTTCTTAATGTCAATAAGTGTAAAGTAGTAAGTTATTCTAGAAAGGAAAAAAATGTTGATTTTAATTATGTAATTCAGGGGTCAGATATTGAAAGATGTAATAGCATTAAAGATTTAGGAGTTATATTTGATTTAAAATTAACCTTTAACAACCATATTGAGCAGAAAGTATCCGATGCTATGAAAATGTACGGTTTTATTATCAGAAACTGTAGAAATTTTAGCGATATAAGACCGATTAAACTGCTGTATATATCGCTAGTGCGAACAAAACTAGAATATTGTAGTTTAATTTGGTATCCCATTTATAAATGTTATATGTAACAGATTGAAAAGGTACAACGGAAACTTTTAAAATATTTCGCATTTAAGGTTAATGTAGTATATCCCGTACATGGTTATGATTACGATTTGTTATGTAACAGGTTTGATATTGTAAGTTTAGAGTTAAGAAGAATTATATTTTCGGTTTCATTTTTATATAAGTTGTTACACAACTGTATTGACTGCAGTGATATATTAGGTCAGATTAGAATTAATGTGCCAAGAATTACTTCCAGGTCGACTATCGTGTTTACTTGTCCACGTGCGAGAACAAATATGTTACTGAAGTCACCCATTTATATTATGTGCGATAATTATAACAAAATATGCAACCGTTGTGATATTTTTTCATGCTCAATTAATCATCTGATTGATAGCGCACTGGTTTATGAAGTAACTTAGATTGTTAATTTTTTTGTGTGTATTTTTTTCTTATTTACATAGTGATTTGTTTAATTATATTGCTCTCACTCTTTATTTTGTTTTTCACCTACTTAGTTTCTACACTTATTTTTTTACTTGATATTTTTGTATCACCTACTGATGATTGTATACTAATTAAAAATGTATCTTAAATTTTTACCCTAGAAATGGGAAACTGTTGGGTAATAAAGCTATTATTTATTTATTTATTTATTTATTTATTTATGTATTTATTTATTTATTTATTTATTTATTTATTTATTTATTTATTTATTTATTTATTTATTTATTTATTTATTTATTTATTTATTTATTTATTTATTTATTTATTTATTTATTTATTTATTTATTTTTATTTATTTATTTATTTATTTATTTATTTATTTATTTATTTATTTATTTATTTATTTATTTATTTATTTATTTATTTATTTATTTATTTATTTATTTATTTATTTATTTATTTATTTATTTATTTATTTATTTATTTATTTATTTATTTATTTATTTATTTATTTATTTATTTCTAAACTTTTTATCGAACATAATTAAATTAAAATTGGCATTCCTAATGATAATAATGCTAATTTGCTTAATGTGTTTAGGATCTTTATAAGCGGTTATATTATATTTTACCTCTAAAGCACAACAGTTAGAAATTTTGTGTCATATTGGTCAAAACTAAGCTCATTATATTGTAATTCAAACGTGTAGTTGCAAGTGATCATCATACTTAGACGTAAGATGGATATTGATGACTTAATTGCAAATGTGCATAAATACTTTACCACGGAAAGCGACAATGGTGACAATAAAGTCATTATTATGTATAAATCAACGCGTTTGTGATAAACTTTCGATAAGTAAAAATAATCTCAAAACTGTAATGAAGACTGTACATCTTGAATTACTTCGAAATTAAATTATTCCTGCACCTAAACACTTCAAATCAACTTAAACGAAATTTAGTTTCAACAACGGATGCACAGACGGTCAGAGACTTTTATAAAAAATATATTTTCGATAAAACTATTCTACAACTGCATTAATCTTTACCCAACTTCTCACTCAAACTCCTAATTCCAGGAACTCCTTCTCTATAAACACAAGGAAATCTCAACTGATCGACTTGGTCAAATATAAACTATATACATTTCTTTTTTACTTACAGTATATCATCTATTGCTTCAACCTCTCTTGTCTGCTAACACAGTTTCTTGCCTGCTTACTGCACAAACACAAAACACAAGTGTTCACAAAATTTAGTTTTTGGAAACTCTACTGATTAGCACCGTCGTATCAGAAAAACTGTAGTGTTGTCTTCGAATCTTCAAACCACAATACCTATTTCTTCTCCAGGCATGACTCACATCACCCCTCAAAACCACTCTCTATATTTTCTAAACCAATCAGAATGCACAAATATCCCTCTCATTCCAGTCGTTTTCTACCAATCAAATTTGAATATTGTCACAAAAAACCCGTTGCTACCAAGACCCCACCAATTAAACATTTCTTAATAAAAGGTCTTAAAAATTTGTTCAATTTTGGCTTTATACATTTTCTAATCGTTCGTGTCAAAAAAAATTAAAATAAAAGTTAAAAAGAAATTCTAATACTAACCAGATATAAACAGAAGCAATGGATGACGGAAGAAATTTTAGATTTAATGGAAGAAAGATATTCAGATGTACAAAATAAATAAAAACAAAGATATTCAGATGAACAAAAAAGTGGATAAACAAATAAAATACAGAATTAAGAAAGCCAAAGAACAATGGTTAAAATAACAACACGCAGAAATAGAAGAATACCAGAAAAGACACTATAGTTTTAACACACATAAAAAAATTAAAGAATTAACTCACAAAAATAGAACAAGAAAACCGGAATACTAAAAGATGCAAGATGCAAATGGGAAACGTGTTGAATACTAACGACAAATTAAAGAGATGGACACAATACATCAACGAACTCTTCAAAGACAATAGAACAGAGCAGATGGAGATAGAAGTAGAAGAGGATATGGTTTTAAAGATATTAAATGAGGAAATTAAAATGGCATTAAAAACAGCAAAAATGGTAAAGTAATAGGTCCAGACCAAATCCTTATAGAAATCTTAAAATGCATAAATGATGAAAGTTATAAAACAGGACACATACCGAAACAATGGTTACTCTCCCGACACCTTTTGTGTTATCCCTAAAAATACAGACGCTAAATATTGCATTGAGTACAGAACAATATCACTAATAATTTATATTCTCAAATTATTCCTGAAAATAATACATGGTCGTATAAATAAAAAACTGGAAGAAGGAATAGATGATAGTCAGTTTGGGTTCAGAAACCGACTAGGAACCAGAGAAGCGTTATTTGCTTTATGTGTTAGCTCAAAGATGTATGGATATCAAAGTTGATGTGTATGTTTGTTATGTTGATTTTGAAAAAGCATTTGACAAAGTAAGACATGAAAAATTAGTCCAAATTCTAAAGACAAAAAACATAGACCATATCGACTTACGAATAATAACAAACCTCTACTGGAATCAAAGAGCACAAATCGTAATAGATAACGAACCCAGTCCAATAATTGAAATCAGGAGAGGAGTTAGGCAGGGATGTATTATGTCCCCATTACTATTTAATGTTCATAGTGAAGCCATTTTTGAAGAAGCATTGCTATCTCAAAGTGAAGGATATTAATTAACGGAAGATCTATTAACAACATAAGATATGCAGATGACACCGTGATTATGGCAAGATCCGTTGAACAACTCCAATTACTGCTAAACAAAACAAACAGTTTCTGTAAAAAATATGAACTAAAAATGAATATAAAAAAGAACAAATACATGATAATAATAAAGAAAACAAATATACCAACAAAACATACATTTGGAAAATTTACCGATAGAAAGGGTTGATAAATACAAATACCTAGGAACCTGGATTTCAAACAATAATGATCAAATAATCGAAATAAGAGGCAGGATAGAAATAGCAAGAAATGCGTTGGTAAAAATAAAAACAATTCTCTGAAACAAAGATCTTAGATTAGAACTGAGAGTAAGAGCACTGAGATGCTACGTGTTTTCGATACTGCCATATGGACTTGAAAGCTGAACATTGAAGCAAGAACACATAAATAAGTTACAGTCCTTTGGAATGTGGTATAACAGGAGGATGCTTAGAATAGCAAGGACACAGAAGAAAACTAAGACGGAAGTATTGTGAGATATGGGCAAAGAATGCGAAAAAATAAACACAATAAAAATAAGAAAGTCACAATATCTCAGACACGAAATGAGGGGACAGCGATATTAACTGCTAAGGCTGATAATACAGGGAAAGATAAGAGGAGGAAGGAGTATAGGAAGAAAGAGAGTGGCATGGTGGAAGAATTTAAGTGACTGTTTTAAATGCAGTTCTATAGAACTCTTCAGAGCAGCAGTAGATAGAGTAAAGATAGTGATGATGATATACAATCTCCGATCGGGAGACGGCACTTAAAGAAGAATAATTGTACGTGATACGACTTACTATAGAAAGGCATCTTAATATTGTATTCAAATTTTTTGTTTACAGAATTCCTATCTTTATAAATAGTGGAAAACCCGCTATTATCCTTTTCCCTGTGAATGTCCCCTTTGTCTCTATACAATTACGATTCACTAATTTGAAAAAACACAAATATTTCTAATACCTGATTTATATTTAACAAACTTAGTATTATTGTGTACAGTGTGTTGCGATTATCGTCCTAATAGGTATAATATAATATGCTTTGTCTTCTCGACCTCTTTTTTTATTAAACATAATAATCAAATATTTGGGATCACAGAGGACAAACACTTCAACGGTATTTACGTTGCCAGTTTAACCACATATACACTACTTACTCGAGTATTACACCAATAAACCCATTTTTCTCCATAGAATGGCAAACATAACGATGAAAATCACTGCAGCTTACCCATAATACATGTTTAACGAGCACTTAAGCTGATTGATGTATTTTCCCCCGGGATATTGAACTCTGGAATAAAATCAAATTAACTAGTTTCAGATTAGCAAATGATAAGGCCAACTTTACGAGTTGCGAGATCAACCTGTCGTAAACTTACGTACTATTCGGTAAGAGGAATTGATTTTATCTACTTGTTTGTTTGATAGTTCCTACCTGCTTGTATTATGTGGATATATTCTGCTACAGGGACAAGGAAACTTTGTATTTATCTACATTTTGTCAACTATTATGTATTTTGATATTTCTAGATGTGTAGGTTACTTTTTCTGTCGTTTAATTGCTATTTGTTAAGAAAACCCACAAACCAAATTAGGGATCCATTCATATTATGGCTCTGCACCCGATACACTTTTATTCTATTAAAATATGTTTACACCTAGGATGAGTATAGAAAAATAATGAAAAAGAATATACAGGGTATCCAGAAACTTTCCTGACAAACGAAGATCGGAGTCCTCAGATAATTATAAGGTAATTTATCCCTATTAAACTTATCCTAATAGAGCTGGAGTAGAGTAATTAGTGTTTTTTATTCTTTAACTACTGACATGCGGTATACCATACCGCGTCGAAAATATATTTTGTTGTAAATTGTGTTTTATAAAAGATCCCTAGAAAACCATCTGTGTACCTTCAAGTGGTGTGTAATTATAGCTGCTCTGCTCTTAACTGCTGCAGTTTTAGTATGGGTTTAGTCTTTGAGCTACGTTAACGTTAAGTTTTCTTGCAGTATCACGTACCGTATGCCAGTGTTTACGTTTCTATAGTTAAAAGCAGTCCAGTGTATTCTTTCGCTATGAGTATGGCAGCAAGTTCTTCAAGTTGTTCTAAATTTACTTGCAAATCTGTTAAAGCTTCAGATTTTAATTTTGAGGCTGTTTTAGCTCAATGGGCTGACGAAGTACCTAGCCATTGAGAATATTTTATTGATAGTGATATTGACGATATAAGCAAATAAGTAGGCATTGCAAGTCAACACGACACGGAACTGAGCAATCGGAAGGTTCTAAAGAGGAATATGATTCAAATGCTACTAATAAGTCATATTTGTAGGGCAAAAATCGTTTTAAGTGGTCTAATATAGAACCCTCAAAAAATATAAGAACTTCGATACACAATCCTGTAACAACACTACCAGCTCTTAGGTCCAAAGATGTAAGAAACTAGGCTTTATCATTTTTTTAAATTTTCTTTTAATTTCTTTAATTTTCGAGGATATAATAAAATAGCATAATCTCAGTCTCAGATAGGATTTAGACAAGGAGACAGCCTATCATGCTTTCTTTTTAGTATTGCACTAGAGAAAACGATAAGAGAATCTGTTATAACCAGAGGAACTATTATTACTCGCAGCATACAATTACTATGACATCGAAATTATTGCAAGAAGAAAAATTACCAAGAGGAAGCAAATTTGAATAAAACCAGAAGAAAATTTTGCCGGTAAATAACGTTCTCTCGAATGATGTTTGATAAGACTATTTCACGAGACAATTAATGCACCATATCAACGAAACATAATATTTATTTATTTGTTAACATTATTAAATGTGCAATTATTATAAGCTATAGTAGTTGTCCATTCTTTTCTACCAAAGCATGATTTTGTCTATTATTGATCTGTAGCATTTGGGAACTCGAAGGTCCAGCTTCATTGTTGTTCAGATTTATCTAAGATTTTAGATCAACGATGACTGGAATCCAGCTGCAGATATGGTTTTAGAGAGCTTGCATTTGAGTGACCCGTTAATTTAATTAACACCTCTTCAACACACTTTACTTGAACAATGCTAAAACAGCTGAAGATCAATGAGAATCGTTTGTTACTTTATGTTTATTTGTGTCTATTCCAATTGTTTCAGCTGACATTTTTGTCCACTTAGATACAGTGTTTATTCCAAGTGAACAGTTTTTGAACCAAGATTCACCCTTTCAGTTGCAGTAAACGGTAAGAAAGAGTCTGTCTAATAAAATCTTTGGTCCCCATTTTTCCATTAAATACAAAAATAATCTATCTGGGCATAAATTTTCGTTTGATGAATTTCTTACCAGCCATTTGCTGCTTGCCAAACTTTTCAGACCGCGTTGATTTGTTTTGAAAAAAATGCTGTTGTATTTAATTTCGGAACGTAAATTCTTCCATAACATAAAATTCCTTCTGGAAAAAGTGAATATTTCAGTTTACGGTCTCATTGCCTCTCCAAGCAAGTTCAAATGAGCAAAGGTGAAAACACTTTTTTTGTGCTCCATTGGGGGTTTCCTCGTCGTAGTTTTGAATGATTATTAATAGTTCTTTGGCCAATCTTGCACATTTAAAAGATATATCTATTAAAGGGTCGACTTTTATGCCATAGTCCTTAAGATATTTTTCTTGTAGTATTTTTGCGGTAGTTTTCCACATTGACTTTAGAGACGTCTTTTGCATTCTTCGCGATGGACTTTTTTCATGTTAAAGGCATAATCCTCGGGAATTTTTGCTAGTTCCATGGTGGTAGTACATTTTTTAAACGTAAAACTTCTCACCCGTAGTAACTTCGAAAATTGGGTCCAAATAGCGCTTCTGGACTTCTGCGTGTTCAATGGGATATTTTCCGAAACCAATTTTTTGATTTCTTCACCTGACTGGTATCCAAATCTTGATTTTTCGTTTGTATGCATTATATCTGTCCAAAATTGATTACGTCTTAATGACGTTTGTTAAACTGACAACAATAGAATGACCAGACACCTTCGCGATGGATCTGTCATAATTTTGTTGCTGAGAAATCGCGGGCAGGAAGGAGTTTTGTTAGTAGGAAAGGTGGCATTGCTCTGACGTTTTATTAAATAAAAGTAGTCAAGTAAAATAGTCTAGATAAAAGCCCAAAAAAAAACTATACGCAGCTTGAAATCACACAATGACTGAGTGAAACGTATTAAAATATCCTCTTCCAATACCGAATTGTTGATTTTGGAAACACATAAATTTTAAATGGCACAAATAAAAAAAGTCACTTTTATTTTGTTCACATTTTAGCCATTTATAATATGCATTAACTATCTATTTAGTCCTAAACCAATTGCCGGCGCTACAGTGTAACTATCCGTCATCATTTAATTTATATTAATAGAGTCATTTAAAAGTGTGGAACATTTTCGGAAGCTCATTATCTCTAGCATTAACCAATCAATATTTATTAACCTTGGAGCACAATGGAGAGTGGGCTGAAACGTTTTATGAAAGGGTTAATTCCTAAGGGCAGAATATATTTGCAAAGTTACGTTAATTGAGTTTCGGAACTTTTTCCGGCTTATTATATATTTTCGCGTTTTTTGCTCTTTATTTGCCGTGAGGGAGAAATTATCGGGAATGTATTGTGGCAATTTGAAGTAAGAAAAACAGTTTTAAAATATATATAAAAGTAAAAGCTGTTTTATAGAAAGAATAAATAATTGTTAAATAAAAACAAAGTAAATGATATTTTAAGTGATGGGTTTGACCGTTACTTGATGGAACTTGTGTCATTGCGGTCTGAAGTTTTGAATTATATCTGTATTTGTTAGTTTAATAATTTCAATACATTCTAGATTGCTTAAGGCCTTTTTTTTATGGAAAACTTAAAATTGATTAGTAACGAATGATTATAATCCAGTAGGTAAAGTGTATAGGTACAATTAGTTTTTCTAATATTTAAAGTATAGTACAGTGTAATACCAGTTTGACCGATGTAAGTTTTTGAGCACTCACCACATGTAAGTTTGTATACACCACTGTGTAAGTGCGTTAAAATACCGGTAGCTTTCGTTAAAAAGTTGGAAGTGACTGTTTGTCTTAATGTACAGGTCAAAATATTGACTTTGTTTAAGATATTTTACATCAGAATCCAAAGACATCAATTTAGAGTATCCTAATAAACAAACATATGATATTGCAGTATTGTAGCATTATAGTAGGGTTAAAAATTGCTTCCTACCTACTACAATTCATCATCCTCAACTAGCCTCTAACGTCCACTGCTGAACATAGACTCTCGCATGCTTTTCCACTTAGTCCGATTTTGCGCCATCTGAATCCAATTTGTAGTCACTCTGTTTATGTCCTCTATCCACCTCGTTGGGGATCGACCTCTATTTCTGTTAGCTTGTATTCGGGGTCTCCATTCCAAAATTCTTTTTGTCCACCGGTCATCAACTGATCTTGCTACATTACCTGCCCAGTTCCACTTTAGTGTTGTTATCCTTTCAATAACGTCTGCTACTCCTGATCTTTTGCGTATAGTAGCATTGGGTATTCTATCGCAAAGAGAAATCCCTAACATTATTCTCTCCATTGCGTTTTTCGCAACTTGTAGTTTACTCACTGTTGTTCTTTTGAGCGTTAGGGTTTCTACGCCGTAGGTGATTACTGGCAAAATACATTGATTAAATACTTGTCTTTTCAGACACATTGGAATCTTAGACCTAAAAATATCCTTCATCCTTCCCGCTGCAAAAATGCAGCCCAAGCGAAGTTTATTCTTCTTTTCAGCTCGATTGTTTGGTTGTCTCGACTTTTCTGATCTCATGGCACAAGTATTTATAGGAGTCAACTGATTCAATATCTTTGTCTTCTATTGAGATGTTTTTGTTGTGGACTAAATTTGTCATAAATTGTGTTTTTGAAAAATTTATTTTAAGACCAACTCTCTTTGTGGCAGTATGGAGTTCTTGGAGCATTATAATGTGCCTGATCAAAAGCTGTCTGCAATAAGAACGATATGATCTGCAAATTTAAGGTTATTTAAAAATTTTCCCTCTACATATATGCCCTTTTCGTTCCAATCTATTGTTTTACAAGCGTATTCTAGCAAAGTTGTAAATAATGTAGGAGACATGTTGTCTCCTTGCCGAACGCCTCTTTCAATACGAAAAGTCCCAGTATCTTCATTAAGTCTTACACAGGCTGTAGCATGTTGATAGATGTATCTGATGAGAGGTATCTATCGGTGATCTATTCTACATTGTGTTAGAGCTTGGAGCATTTCACTTTGATTGACCGTATCGAATGCTTTTTCAAAGTCGACAAAGACAAGTATCAGGGGTCTATTATATTCAATGGTTTTTTCAATCAACGACTTAATGGTTTTTGAGCGTAAAATACTCCGCAAAATATTTGGAGGTGTAAACGACCAAGGGCAGTGGCGCAGAAGATATAATTTTGAATTGTATCAGCTCTTTGATGAGCCAGATGTCATAACGTTCATTAAAACACAGCGACTTAGATGGGCTGGACACATAATACGAATGCCAGAAAATACCATTGCTAAAAAGCTAATCACAGGAACACCCGTAGGAAAAACAAGCAAAGGCCGACCGCGAATTAGGTGGTTAGATGGAGTAGAAACTGACTTACGAATATTAAAAATCAGAAGATGGCAACATGTTGCCAAAAACCGAACAGAATGGCGACGAATCTTAGAGCAGGCCAAGATCCACAGAGGATTGTCGAGCCAAAGATGATGATGATGATGACTTAATGCTCTTAATTTATCCAGCTCTAAATCCTGCTTGCTCGCAAGGTTGATAGAAGTCTGGTTTTGATGTCAACCTATTAGTTATTATCTTCATAGACAACATATAAACGTGAGATAACAAGCTAATAGGCCTATAGTTCTTTAGCTCTGTTATATCTCCCGTTTTGTGCATGACTACTATAAAAGCTTTATTCCACTGAGATGGTGTAACCTCTTTTAAAAGGCATAAGTTATATAATTGTGTCAATGCTTTCAATACTGTCTTTCCTCCTGCTTTAACTGCCCCAATAACGATTTGGTCATCACCAGCTGCTTTATTGTTTTTCATTCGATTTAATGACTTCGAGACTTCTTTGATTGTTATTTCTGGGATATCCTCTGAACCCACATTCTGGACCTTTGTTAACTTGGTGCCGTCTTTCTTACCCCTTTCTCTATATAATTCTGTGTAAAATTCTTCAACTACCTTAATTATCTTATCTTTATCTGTTACCACTTTTCCATTTCGATCTGCGAGTTTAACAATATTCTTCTTACCTAGAGCTTGACATCTCTTCAGCACCTTTAAACTTTTATTTTTCTCGACAACCATTGTAATCTTTTTTGTGTTATATTGTCGTACCTCCTTTCTCACTACTTTATTCATATCTTTATATCTGTTGTAGTACGCGTGTATTCGTATCGTTTTTGTTCTTAAGTTCTCTTCGTGCCTCCGTCATAATTTACTATGGAATCACTAACAGGAGAATTTTACTATCATCATGTCATATGTTTGTCTTTTTAAAGACGAATTACATGCTATGATTTTTTCTGACGGATATTCTCGAGTTAAAGTTGATTTCATGTAATCGAATGAACTGTCTTATAAATAAAGTCGTCCCAGGAGCGCAACTCAACAATATTGGCAATATCATTTTAAAGTCGTCTACTTTAAAATGCATAATGTATGTCTGAATTGTCAGTATAAATGGGTCAGATAAAATGAAATTATTAGAAGAATTTTTCACTATGTAACAAAAAACAAAATTTGTTTAATTTACTGTTTGTATTTTGAGAACGATTTTCGAAGTGGAAATTGAAACGTCAATAAACGTATTTTTTTATCTTTAATTGTGGCTTATTCCCAGTTAAATAGTAATTCGTTTAAAATGCCACAAGAAAATAGCTTTAGAACAATATTGACAGTTTTGGTGAAAATTTATTTGAATATTCTGAGAAAACGTAAATAAACACCAAAACTCGAAACTAAAAATAATATAGAAAAACTGTATGATAAGTCGACGAAAACATTATATTAAAATAGGCTAGATCAAAAAATGGAATAATAAAGAATCACGTGGAAGGAGATATCGAAATTAGTTCCATATACCGCAGTTACAACTACGAGAAGAAATATTTGGAGACAAATAAAATGAGAATCTAAAGAAAAAAAAAATTCGTAAAAACACTACAAGACATTACAAAAACTAGATAAATGATTTTTCCATTTTTTTTTTGCCAAACTGTGAAAATAGAAAAAAAACACATGTTTAGAATAAGCTAGACCAAATTCATCTGAACATCTAAACATCAAAAAAACAATTTCTAAAATTTAAATTTGCCCAAAAATGTTTAAAGGTGGTACCCTTGGATCTTTTTCAAATTAAAAAATCGGGCATATTGGCCCCAATTTTGGTCCGAGAGTCAAACCATTATAGTTCTTTTCCATAAAATCGGATCTAGAGTGCACTCAGTATGATTTGTATACATGATAAAGGGAAATTGTTACCTGATATCGAAGAACCATTCGCACCCTCAGTGCAAGACTGCAGTAAGTCAGAATAAGTAAGTTTCGAGATAAAGACGATTTTGTTTATTTTCGTACTAATATCGGCCAAATAGGACAAAAGTTTTAAAAAAAATTATCATCTATTTATGATTTTGCATGCTTTTAAGCGTATATTACATTACCCAAGAAGAGAAATTTAAATAAAATAATATTAATGCTAAAAAAATTAGGAATTTCAAAGTTACAACACTTTTGCACGGAGAAAATTGTTAATCACTACACATTTAGTATTAGAATTTTAAAGTTACAACACTTTTGCACGGAGAAAATTGTAGAAAGTGTAGACACATTTTCTGTTAGTTGTTATCCTCTTCTCGTATATCATCTTTGGCCAAAATATTTTTATAAAAACTATGGTGGGCTTCTGGTATCATACCCGAATGGCAATAAATCATCGGGTAAGTAAAGAAGAAATAATCCCCATTAGGATTCGGGGTTTAGTATGGTATTAAACTTTACATTTAATAGATTTAAAGAAATCAGATAGCTACCTAGAATAAATAGGTACCTAATAAAACGACTGTAATGACAATGTCATAATAGGGTAGAAAATTATTTGATAAAACTTTCAATATTTTTATTTAAATTGAAAAAAAAAGTACTAATAAAAATATGCCAATCGGGCTAACTTGAGTACAGTGATTAACAAAAGGTTAGAAATTCACTACCTTAGTAAAAGTTTAGGGGGGGATAATATGATAAGACAATCGCCACGGAAGGTTACATGAAGGTTTAATACAATTTGTGATTTAGTTTTTATAGAACAAGTTTTCTGAGAATAGATATTTTTAACCTGTCAGTATTGTTAGTACACAAGTTTTAAGATAACTGTTTTTCCTTTCATAAGAAAAAATACTTTTTGGCCGTAAATAATTAGTCTCAATTCAAATGTTTTTAATCCAATCTAATAAATAAATGGTCAAATGACATCGCACAAATTTAATAGAAAATACAATGTCACACAAAGGACAAGAAATATGAATAAATTGGTAAATCGTAAATCTTTGTTAATTATCTCGGCCGTTAATGGATTACGTAGACACGCTGTGTATTAAAATTAAACACCACAGATATAGATATTAAAATAACAAATATCTTACTTTTTTCGCGCCTTTCATTGCTTGTTATCAAAACCATTGCAATGTTCCGTGCAAAACTGTTGTAACTCTGTTACATTAGAGTTTACAACAGTTTTGCACGGAACTTATCTACAAAATCGTAAAATAGTTAAACTGTTGTTGTTGTAATATTTAGCCAGTTAAGCAGTTGAAAGTTACTAAAGTTTTACAGGGGATAGATATGCATGTTGACCATCGAATTCCATGATTACTTCATTTTCATAAAATTTTGAGTTACTGCAGTCTTGCACTGAGGGTGCGCATTTATGATCTATATATACTCTTACCAAAAAACGAAAGTACAATATCAGCTTTTTCTTAGTCGTGTTCGTCGTAGATAAAATACAGTATGCAGTTCGTTACGGTTTCCACGTTTTTGACAGTTTTAAACCGCTAAAGAAAAGAATTGACAGTTGACAAGTGAAGAAGAATTGACGAACAGTAAAGAAGAATAATGTACAGTTGACAAAATGGTTCCAGTCATTGCCAAAGTTCATGTTCTGCCGGTAATGCAGATTTAACGCTTACCGAAAAAAGTAAGGAAAAAAATGAAACCGTCTTATCAGTCAAATGGCGCATAATAAAGTAGATAGACTAGCCTGAAATAAGTCACTAATTGAAAAAAAAAAACAGGTGATCTACGAAAAAGATAGAATGATAACATTTCGCTAGAGTAGGAGGTGACGTCGAAGAAAACCAGGCAATTTGAATATATAGAAGTAGAAGAAGGAGAAAAAACAAATTACACGGTTTCATGCAAATGTAGGCCTAAACAATTTTCTCATTTTACACAAAAAGATTACTTTTAAACCTTCAGAGATAATGAGCATAACGTATACGAATATGACGTATTTACCCAGAAAGAGTTTGAGGTTATGTATAAAAGATCTATAAGACGAGATACTAAGAAGCTAAGATATTGTGTTCTAATTATTTACTTGTTATTATAAATAATAACACATAAATTAAATTATAGAAAACTATAAATATATAACTTACAGTACATCTAGTGGTTATCTAAAATAACGTACCTGAAACAAATAAAAGATGTAGTTAGTGTTCGTGTATTTTGCGGTTAAAATTATTTTCTAATACATTTATATTAATAAATTTATTAAAAATCCTTTGTAAAAGGTATATAAAGAAAATAATATTCTTAATATACCTTTTACAAAGGATTTTTAATAAATTTTTTAATATATGGTATACAGCCAACTACAGGAACGTAGATTCCTTGTGGATATTTATATTAATGTATAATAATATATAAAATAATGTATAATAATAATCCACTTATTTCATTAAAGGTTAAGAATAATACTCTATATATAAAATCTTATTACAAACAATTGTGTCTTTGGTTATAACTTTTTTAAAATTTCCATTTATTTACAATCTGTAATTTAATTGCAATAAGCAGTATCTTCCAAAAGGAAATTGTATGAAAATTGGTCAAATTTACAATTTGAATACAAACGTACATCGAAACCTCATAAAACTCGTTAAACACGAACACACGAATTCAGAAACGAGAAACATAAGTCGAGAGTCTACAAAGTTGGTACATACGTTTATATCAGCACATTGAATTGCTAGCTGCAAGGTGCCTCCTCCAACTCTTTATCTAGTCAACGAAAGCGCTCGCCATGGGCGGATTTTAAAGAAGGAAAAGGGAATATTTCTTTGGAAATAGGTAATCAGAGGAAAAGTTGAAATTTTACAGATATGAATTTAGCATGTTAAACTCAGAGCAACAAGGACAACTAAAATAAACATTCAACAACAAGAACAAAAATAATAAAGAATGAAATTTAAAAAAAATTGAGATAAAGTTTAAAATTCACAGTATTAATTGTGCTATTATCAACAAATTTTTATTGTAAGGTTGTCTTATTTTGACCAAATGCTTTATTATTTTTTATTTCTTTAAATGAATTATTTTATTTCAGATTTATTAAAATTTACTGTTGAACTTCAGAATTTTTCATTTATTTTATTCTATAAATCTTTTAATATCTCAATTTATATTAGGTGTTTGCTCTGTTTTATTATTTAGTTAAAATTTTTTACCTCTACCATGTTAGTATGTTGTTTTATTAATTTTTTTAAAATTTCTCCTCCTCAGTCCTAACTCCTAACCCGTTTGTTATGTAAAAAAAAATTCATTCGCCTTTGTTTTAACATTTCAAATTATTACTATTATTATATATTGTTACTTTTAGTAAACAAATATGTATTTATAAATTGTTAATAAATAATTTGAATTGTTAAAACAAAGGCGAAAGAATTTTTTTCTTTTTTGTAAAAATCAAACTTTTTAAAATAATTAATTTTTGCAGTTTTATCATAATAATGACATTATTTAATTTAAGAATATATTTTGATTCGAAAATGATATGTTATGAAAAAATGTTTAAAACTTTTAAATACTTTCTACTCTCTCCTAGTGAACCGATTTGAATTTTACAAAAAGCGTTTGGAAGTTTGAGCCTTCCTTTATATGTAAAAAAATTTCAACTATCTGAGGGCCTTATTTAGGGCCTACTATAAATTTGAAAATTTGCGATTTTTTTCCAGTAGGCTGGATTGCACAATTATTATGCAAAACCTATCCGACCAATCTTAACAAAATTTAGCACACGTTTTAAACATATTAAAAAGTTTTTCTAGGCGGAATATGGAGCTTGTAAGTCAAGTTTAGAAAGTCAAAAACATTTAAAGGATTAACTTCATTTGTTTGTACTTTTTTTCCAATTATTGCTATTTTTTCAACAATAAACATTAATTTTTCAATTTCTAGCTAACGCAATATAGTGTAAAATTGAATTCCGTAACTTTTAACTCCTTATAATTTTTTCTCTAGGATCAATATTTTCCGAATTATAAACGAAAATAGGAGCAAAAAAATGAGAAATTTTTAATTGTTTTCAGATTGTCTTAAATAAAAAATTTAGCACAGGGTTTGCGACTGGCGCATATCGTGATTATCGATATTGGGCACATCCTGAAGGGATTCCAGCAAAAAAATAGCTTCCTATGGAAAATGTCAAATCCAAAACAGATCCCGTCTAGACTTATGGTATAGTTAATCTCAATAATTTTACTTTGTTTGATTCTTTTTATTTTCCCTACTAATGTTCGTGTTTTACTCATTTCACGCTCTTCGTATTTTATAAATTCCATTTTATAAGTGATAAAGTTTATATTGTGTCAGATAATGTATAGCAAGATCAAATCCATACTGGATCAGAATCTTGATTGATCAGCCACAAAGAGTTCATATATTGTTCCAAGTGATCCGAAAGGAAATACCATTTGCCATTTCTTTTGATTTGACAATTCTGAAAGTTATTTTCTGGAATGATACTTACAGGTCACAATTCCCTGCTAAAAATATTGATATAACGTTAACCAATAATACAAAAAAATTAGAAATTTTAAGATGTCTGCTAACATCAAATATTTAAATCACAAATGAAGTAGAATGTATAAAAAATCCAAAGCAACAACAAATAAAAAACATAAAATTAAAATGTTTAGACCATGCAAAAATGATGAAGTAATGCAGGCCGCAGAAAAATATTCTGGATAAAAACCTTAAAATATTTGTTTCGTTCTACTGAAGAACACTGTTTAGAACAGCTAAAAGTAAAATAATGGTAATGTTATCAATATTTGATAGGAGAGGAACATAGTGGAGAAACATAAGATTCAAATTCAGAATACTGACTTGGTTGTTATATTTTTTTTCGAGATCACCCTATAGCAATTAATCAATAAATTATACAGCATCGTCAAAGTAGAATCAATATTTAAAATTAACAAAGTAGTATTTGGGACCGGAATGATTTTGGGTGCATATCCTGTAGTTATAACCTTTTGTAAGTGATCTTGACCAAAGTTCTATATTTTCTACATTTAAAGTTAACACCAGAATTTAATAAATAAAGCTATTATGTTTTAACTAATTTCATATTCACATTCAAATTTATTTTATAATATTTAATAAATGTATTTTAATAAAGATATTTGTATTTCATTTATGGTTATATTTATAAAAGATATTTTACTTGACATTTAGCTGAGTAGCCATTTTTAAAATCGCTCTAAAGTACCAAATTTCCTTCCAGGACGCCTTTGGGCAAAAGTTGCGCGAAATAACATTCGACTCTCAAGGGTCTCATTGATAATTATTATAAGAGGAACAGAAACGTTAAGGGCAAGTTCAAAGGGCACTCAAGGGCCTTCGGGTGGAGGTCAGAACTCCACCGGAAGTAAATTTGCAATTATAAGGAGTTATTCACCTGGCTAAAGAGTAAAAGAATGTTTGAGGATTAGACAATAAAGGGGCCCGAAACTAATATTATGCAAAATATGGGTGATGAGTTCTCGGAAGTGTTTGATGATATATCGGGTAAAACGCTGACATTTAAAAGCGGTCTGATACTCGTAGGAGTGTCTGAAAAAAGTAATAAAATGGTAAAAGTAAAAAAAGACGCAGAAATTGGTATGTATTAATCAATGATGAGACACAATTAAAATATATGAAGCAAATGGCTAAAAAAAAAGAAAACTAAAGATCTATTTTATAATAAAGGTAGAGCCAAATTAAAAAAGAAGAGAAAAGGTTAAAGTAAAAGTGTAACAAAGTAATTCAGCGAATGATACGAGGAAAGCCTAGGAAGGAAAAAGCCCAATTTTTGAGTCAGCAAAATTCACAAAATACAAAATAATTTTATAAATAATAACTTAAAAAAAATTAAAATACGTAAAGAAAGTCGTCATTTTTCTTCTACTAATAATTTTACTAATAAATTAATGTCCCTTCACAAATGGGGTGATCAAACTGACTGGAAATTCTAAGTACGGTCTTACATAATTTTTGTAGAGTTTTAAAACCAAGTCACAGAATAATAAACAATCAGAATGCCCACTCACCATGGAAAATTAAGTACGCGCATCGCGTTCGCGCAGACGTTCCGCCATGTTTTAGAGGGAATCAGTGTTGTTTATGTGGTGTGCATAAAAAAATTAACCCGGTTTAATAGACTTACGGCAATCATAGGCATACTATAGAATTATAGTAACATTGTTAAATATAATAACATAAATATAATATAATTAAACATAAATATAAACAATTACATAACCTCACAAATCATATGTCTGTATTATGTGCTTCCTTCTAAAACATGGCGCGCGTGCTGAAAAACTTCAAAGGCGGCATCTGAGAGTGGGCATTCTGATTGTTTATTATTCTGTGACCAAGTCTAGAGACATTGTATGAAAAGCTTTTGATATAAAAAGCAGTGTTCATATAAAGCTGTTGCATATAAAGCTTTTCGCTCACTTATGCACTGAAACGCAAAGCGAAGCGCGGAGAAAATGGTTGTTATGAATTTTCTTCATGTAATTCTGTGCCAAGCAACCCGCTGCACAGCGAAGAGAAGGATCACGGATCGCAAACGTAAAATCCTAGCCGAAGAAATTCTGTTCGGCGCGCTTCGCGTTGCAGCGCATAAGTGAGCGACAAGCTTAAGCCTGGCAATTCATTCCAAAGTTTTGTTCGAAACTGTTTTTTTTTTAACTTGCAATCTATACATTGCATTATAACGTTCACAACTCTCCTAGTGAACCAATTTGAATTTTACAAAAAGCGTTTGAAAGTTTGAGCCTTTCTTTATATGTAAAAAAATTGCAACTATATGAGAGCCTTATTTAGGGCCTCCTATAAATTTAAAAATTATAATGCTTAAATTATTATGCAAAAACTATCCGACCGATCTTAACAAAATTTAGCACACGTTTTAAACATATTAAAAAGTTTTTTTAGGTGGAATATGGAGCTTGTAAGTCAAATTTAGAAAAGTCGAAAACAATATAAGCTTACACTGGTAAAATATTGGGGCCCTATATTCTATATCGGTGGGAAAACAACTATAATCACAAAATTTTCATGTATCCGGATACTTCGTAGAGCAGTGTGGAACAGTTTTTATGAAATTATAATTTCCTCGAAAAGTTGTTTTGATTATACTGTTTAGTTTAGTTAAAATAAATCAATTTCAACTTTTTTTTGTTCAATGACTATACAAAAATTTGAACATTTTCATTTTTATTTCTATTTAATATTCTGAATATTGCATTGTTTTCTATACAAACGAAAAACAGCTAATACACTTCAATGTGTGCTTTTATTGTTGTTATATTTTTTTAACCATTACACATACGTTTATTCATGACCGACAATCAAAAAAAGGAACTGCACAATGTCCGCTTTATAATGAACTGATAACAAATACAACAATTTTCACTCATTTTTTTAGCACACGCTTTGCATACGTACATGAACATCAGGACCAGGCACGTATTACATTTGGGTGATATATTTGGTTCTTTGTCCTTTAGAGTACATAAAACCATATATTATGTTTTGTTATTTTCCGACTGTAAATTGTATAATACTTTTGTCTGAATTTCCTTGGTTTATTAGCATGGGATAAATAAAACACGCTAATTTTGATACAGCGTTTCGGCAAATTCCCATTTTTAACGGACATAACGAACCTAGTATTTTCACTTTATAAGTTAAACCGATCGTACAAGGCTGATAAAAAGTCTGTATTCACAATGAGTTACAGAAGCCCAGAGTGACTGGAATAGGTCAAAATAGACAGCAAGGAGACATAAAAGACAAAAAGGAGTACTACTAATAGATTTACCAGAGAAATTAAGACGATGGGAGGAGTACGTTAGAGAACTTTTCCAATATGAAAGAGGTGAAATGCAGAAAATAC
Source organism: Diabrotica balteata (assembly GCA_918026665.1). NCBI lineage: Eukaryota > Metazoa > Arthropoda > Insecta > Coleoptera > Chrysomelidae > Diabrotica > Diabrotica balteata. The sequence continues at coordinate 204,011,417 of OU898276.1, read as the reverse complement.
AAGAATTAAATCCTTTAGAGAATACAGAAGATCACGATAGATGAAATCAAATATGCTATCAAAAACTCTAAAGACAATAAGGTAGCTAGATTATAAGAAATAGCAGTAGAACTGTTAAAACTAGTGGAAGAGTGTAACTTGGAAGTATTGGCAGAATTATTCAACACGGTGTACAATACGGGAATAATACCGAAAGAGTCGCTAAAGTCAGCATTTATAACCATCCCTAAAAAACACGTAGCAAAATAGTGCTTTGATTATCGAACACTGATCCTCATGAGTCATGCTTTAAAAGTATTGCTGAAAGTAATACATAAGAGAAAAAGCGAGACGCAGTTCGAGTTCCGAAATGGAATGGGTACTGAAAAAGGACTATTTGCCATCAACATATTAATTCAGCGATGTCATGTTGTAAACGTTAATCTATACGTATACTTTGTTGATTACGAAAAAGCTTTTGATAACGTAAGATATAAAATACTAATATCAATACGTACGAACAAGGGCATTGTCAGTAACATTATAAATATAGTGCAAACATTACATTGGAACCAAAGTGCCATAGTTCAAATTGATGGGCAACACTCAGAAGAAATGAAGATCTGTAGAGGAGTTAGACAAGGATATGTTTTATCACCACCTTTGTTTAACTTATATTCTGAAGAAATTTTCCAAAACACGCTTAGTAATATCAAAGCGGGAGTTACCGTTAATGAAAAATGAATTAACAACTTAGGATATGCAGACAGCACTGTGATCATAGCAATGAGTATAGAAGACCTACACCATCTCATCGAAAGCTTAAGTATCAATAGTGCTGAGATGAGAATTACTATACACGCAAAAAAAACTTTTAAAACGTTTATAAAAAAGTACACGCTATTTTCAAAAAGACTACAAAATTTACATTACCCATTGACAATCAATGATAACATGATAGAACAAGTACAAAATATCAGTACTTGGAAACTTTGATCAAAGAAACAAATGATCATACTGCAGAAATAAACAGGCGAAAATAAATAAACAGGCAGAGATTGCTAGATCAGCATTTATACAAATGAAACCACTCCTAATAGCGGCCTCCCACGGTCGGCGATATTGCGGACGTAAGCGGACCAGCACGCACCACGCACCGTGGAAGGGTCTCGTCCGTGGTAGCACAGGCACGTCCGTGTTGGTGCGTCCTATCCATCTAGAGTCGGTAACATCAAAGGTGCGGTACATGCTCGTGCGACGCGATCCTAGTGCGTCTGTGTTTTAACAGACGACAAGTGCAAGTCAGAAGTTTTTCGTTCGCTGTCACGAGTAGTTGTCTGTCGTGTTGTCAAAGTTGTTTTGCAGTTTTTTGCTAAAAAATGGAATAAACAAACAAAGTTGTTTTTGATTTTTTAAATTTGTATCAAGATGAACGAAGTTTATGGAATTCCACGGCGCCAGAACATAAGAACCGGAACGATGCATACGATGCATGGAACCGAATAAAAAATCAATTGAAGAATATTACTTAGCCTAAGTGGTCTTTTAATGATATAATCAAACACTACTGTCACGGACCTACACAGACTGTCACGGACCGTAGGAAGAGCTCTGTCTGCGGTGCGTTGCCGTCCGTGCTGATCGGCTGTCCGCGATGATCTGTAGAATTGTCGATCGTGGGAAGCCACTATAACGTGCAAAAATCTAATTTTGGAGATCAGACTACGTACCATTCGCTGTTATATATTTATTCATAATATTATTATATGGAACTGAGAGTTGGACTTTAAAAAAATTCAATTTAAAAAGAATCGAGGCTTTCGAATTCTGGTTATACCGCAGAGTAATAAAAATATCATGGACTGATAGAATTATAAATAAAGAAGTACTGGAGAGGGTTGGTAAAGAAGAAACAAAACTAATCACCACTATACAAACGAGAAAACTCAAATACCTAGACCACATGATGCGGAAACCTAAATATGAAACTTTGAGACTCATAATACGGGGAAAGATTCAAGGAAGAAGATCTGGTGGCCGAAGGCAGAACTTATGGTTGAAGGATCTACGTGATTGGTATGAATGCAGATCGATTGATTAGTTTAGAGCACTAAGTTCAGAAATAAAAATAGCCATTGAGATTGCCAACCTCTGTAAGGAGACGGCACTCTAAGGAAAGAGTGCAATAAAACTCTAAGAAATGCCTAATGCTGGTGAATGAATGAGTTAAAAGTTCTAGAAATATAACAGTCTTGCCAGCAAATCCTATTCTTACGTCCAAGAAAACACAACTTTTATGTCATTTACCCACTGAGTATATCGCTTGCAATGGATATGCGTTATATATCATATAAGAAAGGGTAAAAACGGTGTCTGAAAACTGGAACCTTTTCAACCAAGGGAAGAACCCGACAAAAAAACAAACACATTCTTTGACTCACACGTTTTTGTTTTCACAGATAAAAATTATTTTTTGGGTAATATATTGTTAAAGAATGTAAACTCAAACACCGTGGATTGTTTTTCCAAATTTTTCCTTCCTAGCATATATAGGAAAATAATGTCTACATTTGTAGACATTAGTAATAAATGAACTAAATTATGGTCTTTGTTAAAAAATGAAAACACAGTAAAAATTCAAATAAAATGTACCTAAGTGAGTTACGTAAAATGTAAGTATATATTTTTCGTGTAAAAACACAAATCTATTGCTATCTTTTTGAAGGCACAAATGCATTTTACATTAAGTGCAAGTCCATCTGTACTAATCCTTGCATTTAGCATTCTTGCCTAGTCATTTGTTCATCCAGGCAAACATAGCTCTTGACTTCTATCTCCTTGTATCTATCTAGTACTGAATTGATGACTGGTCGCACCTTTCATAGCTTATCGTTCTAGGTATTGATAGCCTAAGATAAATATATAAAAAGAATAATCTACCAATTTAGCATGAGAGCAAAAAAAATTTAATATTTCAACTTATAAATTCAGAACAAGAGTAATAAACCAAACAGGTAAACTATAAATCGATGGCTTTAGTATTGAATAAGTAATGAAAATAAAATACCTTTAAAATTACACTGTGTAGCTATAGAAACCTGGCAAAAAAAAGTGAGAGATCAGACACAAAAATCAAATAGACAATCAAATTGATAAAGAGGAAGAAAAAGAAGCAAAACGAATTATCCTGCATAGTTCGGTAAGCAGTTTAACATTTATTACTAAAATTACTAATCAAACTAAAGAAAGGTGATGCAAAATCCTGTATGTGCACCATAATTAACTTCATTTGGTTTTTTATGACTATGTATTTTTACTTCTTTATAAAGATTATCCATAATGTCAATATTGACTGTCAGCAAACGAATAGCTAATAGCACTCGTGGAAAAATATTCTGAGAATATTCCGGCTTCTCAATTATTTCTAAAATTAGTGAACCCATTAAATTTAAGATCTAAAAGAACATACTGAATAATAAAATGTGACTTAACTCATAAAATCTTATTCTTCTTATCGAACGACACACTTTAAACAAAAAAAAATAAGAATAAAAAGAACACGGTCCTGTATAAAAACGCCATTGTTCATCGTGAAGCATTTATTAACAAAGCGTCGGAATAAATAATATTTTTTCACGAGCAGAATGATGTTAATACCAGAAAAAAATTTAATATATATACCCTTTTAAATTTTAAAATGTTTTAGATGTCCGTTTAAATTCAGGCCAGCTGACAGCGCAGCGTTCAAATGGAACTGCAGCGTCGAATATAAAGTTAATAAAGTTAAGCCAACTAAAATCCATAATTAGTCTTTTTCAGAATATTTTCATCAATATTTGTTTATAATACATTCGCTGGCGTGAAAAACGGAAACCATCGTAATTTATGATAAATGAATTTATGAAGTTCGAGATTCGTATTGAAATTATTATCTTAGTATCAATGTAATTATTTTGATTGAAGCAATTAGGTGTCATTTGTACAGTGAGTCACACATCGCACCCTTGCATCAAAAGTGACACAACTCAAAAAATGTAGTTTTTGCTGAGAAGCAAAAAACTAATGTTTCATTGGATATGGGATATTTAGATGATTTAAAATTAAAACCAGCTATAGTTTGGTCTTATAAACATTTAGTTTAGATTTGTTTGGTATCTACTTTTTATTACCTTAAAAATAGAGTTATGACGTTTTTCATGAAAAGTGTATTAATTAATATTAATTAATGAATTATTTTAAGTTAGTTTAATTTTAATGTTTTATACTGCAAAAGTGGCAGTTTTAAAAATTTGAATTTAGATGAAGTTTAGAGTTATGACGTTTTTACGATGATAATTGAAGACCTCGGTGCAAGAACCCAGCAAGTCCATTTAACTGAAATTGAGTTATTGCATTCAGCATAGAAAATTTTAAGCATTTACCGTCTCCCTGTACCGTTTTTAAAAACCCACCTAATCTTCTCGTTCTTACGAGTGACAAAGGTAATGCTACTGTCCTTATGGATAGAGATCAATATTTCAGTTTGAGTAAATCACTGTTAGATGATGATAGATACTATCAACCACTTTCTTCCAACCCTTGTTCTACATTCACAAATAAAATAAACAAATTTATAACACACTTAAAAAATATTAAGATCATATATCAACCTTTAGCTAAATCTTTACATAATTATGATGGATATGCTCCAAGATTTTATTGTCTACCAAAAATACATAAACCTACGTTGAGCATGAGACCTATTGTGTCGTCTATTAATTCACCTTGTGACGTCCTCTCGTAGGAGTCACTATCCGGGTAGCCTTTGGACAGTCAGAGACAGAGTTCAAAATAAAAATAAAACTTTATTGTCTTCCTTAAATTAAATTGACAAAAATCTTATGTACATATTTACAATTTGGTTTAGTCTTCTCAGTACCTGGCCTATTTATTCAAATTAAGTTTGACCTTGTCGTATGAAATTAGTGTTATCGGCAATCGAGTGTGTTTTCGGAATTTTACGTGAACGTTGTAATAACAGCGGACGATAGGTACAAAGAAAAGAAAGGAACTCAACAGGTCCCTTAAGTGATTCGGATTAATAGGACACTCCTCGACAGTCTCAACACGACTGCTTCGGAGTACGGGTAATGGAGAGCTCAACACGCTCTCCGGGTGACGGTATGGAACGGAAACAACTTGTGAACTCAACACGTCCACAAGCCGGGGTAGGGAAGAAGAGAACCTTCAGTCAACACCTGTCGATTCTGCCTCTATGAGGAAATGTTGCGGTTTATATAGCGAAGTTTTGCCCTTTCTACTGTCGATACACTCCTACTTCATGGGTTGGTTCGCGCGCACGCTGGTTTAACGGTGATGGCTTGGACTCATCGTTACAACCTAATATAAATATAGCTTAATTTCTAACAGACATCTTATCTAAATCATATAATTACAACAATAATTTCAATATTGTTGATTCTTTTAACTTTAATGAATTTATTAACAATTTTCAACTACCACAAGGTTACATTTTAGTAAGTTTTGATGTGGTTTCTCTCTTCACCAACTTACCTTTGTCCAGTTTTATCACTTCCTTAAAAAATCATTGGAATTCTATCAAACCTAACTGCCCTGTTTCTTGGGATATATTTGCAGAACTGTTGCAACTTGTTTTCGACACTAATTTCTTGGTCTTTGTTGACAAATTTTACCTTCAAACATTTGACACACCTATGGGTTCCTCAATCTCTCCCATCCTAGTTAACTTTGTATTGGTTTCTGACCGTTTAGGTCTTTTGGATTTTCAAATCCCTTTTATTAAGAGGTATGTGGATGATCTATTATTAGCCTTACCACCTGACAAGGTTCAGGATACCTTATCCTTCTTTAATGAGTTTGATCCTCATTTACAGTTCACTGTTGAACTTGAGGACACTACCACCAATAGTATACCCTTTTTAGACATGCGTGTCATTAGAATGGGAGATAACACCCTAACCACAAGTTGGTATAGAAAACCAATAGCCTCTAATAGGTTCATCCCATGAAATATAAATTAAACCTTATAAAAGCTCTGAGCTGCTGATTAAATAAATTGACACATCCAATTAATCGAAGGGAATCCCTTAAGTTATTAAGAAATATTCTAATAGAAAATTCATATCCTTCATCTATCATAAATAAATACCTTTATTCACATAGCTATGGTTCCTCAATTGATGACATACCCGATGGTGACCAACTTAGAAATATTTCAAATAATTCATTGAATAGCATTGTTCTGCATGATACCGATCTTGAGAATCCTACCACCCATTATTCTTCTTTATCTTATTTTCCTCAAGTTACTGAGAAGCTTATTAAACTGTAAGTATAAGCAAAATAACATACCGGTTAAAATTGCTGTCAAGAATGCGAAAACTGTTAGAAATTTGTTTTCCAAAAATAAAACACCCTTGTCCACTTTGGAACAAGTTAACACGATTTATCAAATTCCATGCGCTAATTGCGATTTATGTTACATTGGTCAGACTGGTAGATCATTAAAAGGTCGTCTCACTTCACATCGTAGTGACATTAATTTATCAAAACACACTTGTGCCCTGGCACAACACGCGATAAATACTAAACATAAAGTAGATTTCAATGAAGTTAAGATTCTTGCCCCTGAACGCAATCTAGCTAAAAGACAGTTTTTGGAAATGTGTTCAATTCTTAAACATCCTAATGCTTTAAATAAGAGAACTGACATAAGTAATTTGAGTCAAATATATCGTGCTTAAATTTTGCAGAATTAGGCTTTATTATCTTTTCATTATATAAATGTCATGCACTATTTGAACTCTTTTTCTCAATTTTTATTAAATAATTAAAATATATATAAAATAGAAATAAATAATTAAATAAAATAATTAAATATTGTTTACTTAACTCACTGTAGTATATGCAACTTACATTGCATATTCTTACACTAATTGCTTAGATTTGTGTGAACAATTTTCTACTAAAATAACATAATACAAATATTGTAATGGATTCATAGAATCATTTGCAAATTACAGTTCCAAGCGTCTGAACCTTGGGCTGTGGAAATTAACTTATCGTTGATCACCTGTGGCGGATTATCTAGCCATAATGTTTAACGTTATTATTTATATATGAGATTGAATGAAATCCTCCTGTTTGTTAGTTCTAGACTGATTAATGCGAGGAGTTGCTATTACAATACCAATTTCTTTCATTGGTTTGTCTCTTACAAGCGGGTTATCATCGAAACTCATTTGAACTTTTTCCGGCAGCAGCTGTAAGGCTTTGATCGGTAACTTCATTTACACTACTTTTTAAATAAATTTTTTTATTAACATCACTTATAACGCTACCTAAAGTTAAAATCAAAGCTTAATAATTATTAAATAGTTGGAAGTATATCTATGATTTTCTTGGTTCTTTTTTCACTACTTAAGATTAAATATAATATTTCATTTACTTTAGACCACATGGTCAGTTGCTGTGCTAATTTTTTATAGATAGATAGATATTTTTATTTGCCCTTTGTTACATACATGTATGCATAGGGTATGTCAAAAATTACAATATAACATAAGAATAATACACAGTTACGCAGAATTTCCCCGGTACTCATTATGGCAGAATAACGACTTATTATTTTCATCCTGTTTTCAATTGCGAAATCAATATTTGGCCATTATCTGAAAAAATTATACTTATTTCTAATCTATATTTTCTAGTAATGTATAGATAGAAAATATGGTAAACAATTTTTCTCCGGTCAGCGGAAATTATTCGTACATTTTCATTGTCAGTAAAACGAGTATATCCTGCGCTCCAGTAGTAGACGTTTAAAAGCGCATTCGCCATAAAGTAACAATACCTTAAGATCGTTCTCTACCCCGCTCGAACAGTTTCCGAGGTGTAAAACAAAAGAGTTGAAATATTTATGTCCTTTGAAATTTCGAACTTACCCCGCCTGACTGAATTTTTCATTAACTCGGTTCGGGACAGAACGTGACGCTTTTCAAACTTCCATTTTGTTAGTTTTATCGGAAAGCGCCGAAGTTGTAAATTTTAAGTGCATCGTAAAATGGCTGCTACCATTCGGCAAGCGAAAACTTGGTACTCTGCGGACAGAGCGGAGTGGATATCTGTCCTTGGGCTAGGAATGGAGATATCAGACACTGCGAGACATGATTTTGTTAAAACGGGACATTTGGGGAATTCATGCTCTTTCTATCGTTCGCCTCGGGCAACTTGGAAAACAGCGGTGGAGATTATTTTGCTGTTTATTAGCTATATAAAAGTGGACACAGAAGTAAAATTAATTGTTTCAAACTCCTTATAGGCTTATGTACCGGGTGGTCCAATAAGCCGATCTCTCGGCTATATATCAGAAACTATTCATGTTATAACTTGGGGAGAAAAAATTCCTCAGTAAAAGTGACCAAAAGAAATCGCTGGAAATAACTTTCAAGTTTCTGGGTTAACCGCTAGGGGGCGTAATCTGCGAAGAAATATTTGAAAACCAGTTTTTTGTAAAATATGCCCAATTATACCAAGTGTTAAATAAGTGAACTAGAAAGAGGGCTAAATTCCGCACAAAGTTGTTTAAGTACTTTTTTTTTATTTTTTCAAATAAAGGGTGGGAGAGGGTGGCAAAGTATTTGTGGATAAATACCTATAACTTTGGTTTGGATCAACCGATTTTAACGAAATTAGTGTCATTAGAAAGAGTGTGGATAATTTAATCTACATCTACTATAAAACAATTGCATTTAATCTGAATTGTCATGGGTAGAGGGTACTTTCAAATAGAAAAAATTAAAATTTCTTTTTCTTTAAAATGTTTAATAGAAACACCTATTTATTGTTAATTATAACTGAACTGGATTAAATTCGTAACAAAATGGCACAAAACGCATGTTGATAGCTTTTGTCAAACTCGAGATATGAATAAAAACGCATAAACATAAGTATAGTATTGACTCACCCTTTATTATACCTTAAAATTAAATATGTGAAAGAATATACAAATATCTCGATCATTAAAACTTAATGTCCAATTAAATGTTCAAATTGTTTTCCATCGTTGAACACACAAAGATGTAATCTTTCGCGCGTAGACATAACAGCTGCTTCAATCTCAGCTGTTGATATATTATTTATTGCGTTTATAATGCGCTGTTTCATGTCATCTCGTGTGGTTGGTCGAGTTTGGTACACTAAGTCCTTCAATCTTTCCCACAGATAAAAGTCCAGACATGTTAAGTCTGGTGATCTAGCTGGCCATGAAAATATACTTCCCCTTCCAATCCATTTATTTGGATAACTTGCATACAAATAATCTCGAACTCGTCTGGAAAAGTGCGCAGGACACCCGTCATGTTGTAGTACCATATCTCTTCTTGTTTGTAAGGAAATATCTTCCAATAAAACAGGCAACTGATTTTCCAGAAAATTCAAATATGTTTCGCCATTTAAAGTTCTATCAAAGAAATATGGACCTACGATCTTTCCATCAACTATACCACACCAAACATTAAGACTCCATCTACCTTGAACCTGCATCTCATGTATCCAGTGCGGATTTTCTTCAGCCCAATAATGCATATTATGCAGATTAACACCACCCGCACTATTAAACGTAGCCTCGTCTGTCCACAAAATCTTTGACAGGATATCCGGTTGTTCTTCTAGCAGACCTAACATCCAATTGTAGTAATCCAGCCTTGCATCAAAATCTCTCTCATGTAAAGCTTGGTGGAGAACTACATGATAAGGATGCAGTCTAAAAAACAGAACAACCAATATTGGTGAAAAAGAAACCACTACATTTATTAAAACTCAAAAATCTTAAAAAATCCAAAATTGTTTCACAAGATAAATCGTGCATAAGTATTTTTAGGAAACGGATAAAAGGATAAAAGCGCCGTGTTGCCGTTTTTATCGGAATATTAAAATAACAGTTGAATCTAAAGTTTAAAGGGAATTCCAAGTTTCTGACCTAAACGTTCACTTTATAGTATGAAAAACCAACCTGTGATGTTTTAAAATCCTTAGAACAGTAGTTTTGAGTATGTTTAATTCTATAGAGATTTGCCGACTACTTATATGTGGATTCTGTTGAATTAAAGCAAGAACATTGATTGAATTATCTTCGGTCATACCTCTACTACGTCGTTTAAAACAAGGACGATGAAAACTACCAGTTTCTCTTAATCTTCTTGCCTTTCTTTCAAATACTTCTTTGCCATAATGTCTCCTGTCAGGATATCTTACAGAATATATACGTGAGGCAATAGCAGCATTTTGGTGACATTCGAAATAAACTCCAATCTTATCATACAATTCTGCATTGGATATACTCATCCTGAATTATTAGTACTAATAATTAATTACTAATATTACCAATATTAATATCTACTGAAAAAGTGCAATCTTCAATTTAAATTATAATATAACACTTCTTAACAATGTTTTGACTGCTGTCAATAAATAAACAATATGATCTCCCCGTCAAATTTATTGTCGTAGCCTACTTAGTTTCGAAAAAACTATTTTTAATCATCTGAAATAACAATGGTCAAAATGGATATCAATATTAAGATTCTTCTGTTATAAAAAAATTTGAAAATACCTACTGACTTATTTTTTAATTTAATTTATAATACAGGGTGAGTCAATACTATACTTATGTTTATGCGTTTTTATTCATATCTCGAGTTTGACAAAAGCTATCAACATGCGTTTTGTGCCATTTTGTTAAGAATTTAATCCAGTTCAGTTATAATTATCAATAAATAGGTGTTTCTATTAAACATTTTAAAGAAAAACAAATTTTAATTTGAAAGTACCCTCTACCCATGACAATTAAGATTAAATGCAATTGTTTTATAGTAGATGTAGATTAAATTATCCACACTCTTTCTAATGACACTAATTTCGTTAAAATCGGTTGATCCAAACCAAAGTTATAGGTATTTATCCACAAATACTTTGCCACCCTCATCCACCCTTTATTTGAAAAAAAAAAAAAGTACTTGAACAACTTTGTGCGGAATTTAGCCCTCTTTCTAGTTCACTTATTTAACACTTGGTATAATTGGGGATATTTTACAAAAAACTGGTTTTCAAATTTTTCTTCACAGGTTACGCCCCCTAGCGGTTAACCCAGAAACTTGAAAGTTATTTCCAGCGATTTCTTTTGGTCACTTTTACTAACGAATTTTTTCTCCCCAAGTTATAACATGAATAGTTTCTGATATATAACCGAGCGATCGGCTTATTGGACCACCCGGTACAAAAGATTTTCTACAAAATTAGTAAATCATTCAATGCAGTAAGTAAAGTAAAAAAATAATTTATTGTATTATTATTATATTTTACTGTTCTATTAAAAGTATTATATGTACTATTATATGTACTATTAAAAAGTTCTCTAAAAGAACTGGATGGTTCCGCACAGAATGCGAACAATCTACAAGAAACAAGAACCTGATAAACTGTTAAAATTAAACTTTAATATTTTTCTGAAGCTGTTTGCTTATGGCACATTAAAGGTCAATTGTTCGAATGCTAATCAAAACTTGATTGTAATTTAATATTTAATTACAATCAAATGCACACAGCAGCTCTCAATATTATTCAAAATTGCTTATTATTATTATTGATTTGTAAATAAATTATGGTTTACTTTAAATTATTACGCAAAATAATAAAGTTAAATAAAAGAAATCAGTCAATATAACTCCAAAATATAACGTATTTGATTTCAATTAAATGTTTGATTACAATCAAATTTTGATAATCATTCCAACAATTGAGCCTTATTATGGTAAAACTACTGTAAGGGACTACTTTTATAAAGTGGCCTTTTATAATATAATCTAAGATAATATTATATAATATTTCCTTACAGATAAGAGTTTTGTAATTTTAGGTTAAAACTCCAAATTCACTAATGACTAATATAATTTACTGAATAAATTGCAGTCAATGTCAAAATTGTTACCTATATTGGTCAAAATCAACACAGGCTTAAACAACGTGCGAAAGTGACTGTAACATAAGAAAAAACTCTTGTGCCTTAGAGGACCACCACGTAAGACAGGACATAACTTTGACTTAAATAATGTAAAAATTTTGAAACAAGTTGATAATTATAAAAATCGACTTTTCCTTAAAATGGTACATATTAATAAAACTTCTCATCTATCCATTATAAGACTGACACCAACCATTTAAGTAATATTTACTGCAACATACTTAACAAATATGATTTAATAGATCTTAACCTTTAAACACAAACTCACTTAATAATCTTCTAAAAAATCGACTTACAATTTTATTGAATTTCTAAATATCAGTATTATTATAACTAATTATTTAATATGACTGTTCCTGATTCTATCTAATTTACCTTTTATTAATTGCATCTTTCCACCTTATAATACCGAAAATACTGTCATAAGAATTGTTTACTTTAACTTAACTAAAAATTGTCCTATAAGAAAATTTACTCTATAGAATAAATTTTTATTGCGGTTACCATAACTTCTGAATAGATTAAAATCAAATGACATTTCGATATGTTAAAAAAATTTAAACTTTTACACTTCTATTTGTAAGTATTGAAATATTCACTTTGTTTACATAGAATAATTATTCTAATAACTTTACAGTTTTCTCCTGAAAAAGTCACAAAATCGTGACGAAATATTAAGATATTTTCTAGAATTTTCTCCTCTTTTCATATATTTTTTAATAGTGCCAGTATTTTTTCTCCAGCTCCCTTTTTCCGTATTATATTAGTTCCATTTAGTTTTTTCCATTTTTGCTTCTCTGTATTACTTCCACCAATGCGTTTAGTGTTGGTTCTTTTAAAATTTCGATGTCTACTTCATCTGCTTCTTCTTCGTGCACAGTTTCCTCCTCATTGTGCTTTTCTTCTTTGGTAGTTTCTCCGTCAAGAGCTGTCTGTAGTAATCCCTCCATACTTGCTTGTATTCTGGAGCCTCTATTATGACTGCTCCCTCTTTATTTTTTATTTTATTTGTTTTGCCTTTATAGTTTGAATAAAATCAAAACAAAAGTTTAATTGTTTAATTATCCTCATCCCAATATCATTCTTAAGGGGTGGAAAGTCTCTCAGGCTGAGTTTAATCCTATTGCTGGCTTGCTTGCTTGTTTTGAGATTTGAGATTGAGATTTGGCTTTCTCCATTTCATTTAAAAGTTCTACTAAATTTACTACAGAATAATGCAAAGTATTTATTTTGGCAAAAGAGATTGCAGTTTGCGTTTTTTTAATATCATGGATTGTTTGGTAAAGTAGAGTGAAATGATTTTCAAAAAATCGTATTTTACAGCTTTAAATTTTTACTTTAAAATCAATTAATTACGTAAAATAATATTTATAGAATGGATAAAATTATTTATCGAATCTTTCAATAGAAATATTTATCTTAGGATATAGACTTTCAGGCTATTTAGTGCATATGTCCTGTGATACATTTTATTATTGTTCCTAGAGAATTTAGAAGTCGCCCTTTTCATCCGTATACAAAGATGGAATAATTTGATTTTTATTCTATAATGTAATTAAAGATATGAACTAAATTTCTAATTCTGTATAACAACTTGTTTGATTTCTGAAAATGTTATGTAGTCTTTGAGCGTCATTTTTCAATAAATACAATTCTTGTATGACAGAATTTAAATTGTAAATTTGTATAATGTATAGAAATTATTTTGGAAGTACCCTATTTAAGAGGTAGTAGTCCTGGGTATGAAGTTACATCGCGAAACTTGACTAAGCTGTCTTTTTTATTACTGGAGTTATTTGTTCCGAAACTTTTGCACCAATAGAATCTAGTAATAGCTCTGAACGTTTGGCTGATACCGTATGCGAAATTTGTACTTTTCCGAAAATCTTCGAAAAGAACACTATATAATTTAGGAAAATCCTACTACCAACTGCGCCAATTACAAAACTCGCAGCCGAAAACCGGCTTTTAAAAAATTTTTGTATACAAATTCATTTATTTGTAATTTATAATGCTGTTACAAATACAAACTAAAAAGCTCTTACTATAATCAAACACTAGTATATATGTATAGTCGTTCTTTATTTCGTAAGCAAGATTAATAATCCAGATTCGCAACTCCCTAGGTAAACAGATAATTTGACAAAAATTGTAAATAAATCATTTATTTTACATCTAAATTTTTTAGATACATTCAGGGCCAACTTGTGATAAAAAACTCTGTTACATTTATTCACCCAGGTATACTTATGTGAATACTACCGTATTATACAAAATGTTTAGGTCGTAGATATACATGGCGTATACTAGCAGTAGCAGTAAAGACAATAAAATCTCTTATACATGGAATTTTTTAACAACTGATATTTTATATTTTTAGTACCCAACATTCCCTATTTTCGTACATATAACATTATTTACACTTATGTACACTTTTTATGCGTTTTTCTTTGTCCCAATTCGATAAGAGCCGCTTCAATTTTGTAACCAACATAAAATTCGAAAATTTCTTTTATAAATGTATCGAGAATGGCGTCATAAATTCCTTTCTACTCTAAAACCTCCGCAATCTGCTATCGCTCTCCAGAAATATATGTATTTTTCCTGGGGACACAATAACAACCAGTGCAGGGAGGTATTCAGTTTGGGATTTTTCCTAAATCCAGTGATTATGAACCATCTTTATTTCTTTAATTTATTTTTTTTTAGATCTTGTACTTGTACAAAAACTCTACTGTTACTTGTTCCAGACAATCCTTGTTGTTCATTTTTTCATCATTTTGTGTTGCATTTTTATAATTATATTGACATTAGGAAGATTTTCATTCTTCTGGAATTAAAATACAAGTTGAGTATGCATTCTATCCTGTTAAATATTATGTCTGATTTTTAAGCTGTAGGTTTCTTATAATAATTGTAGGAGTGTTACCATCATCATTAACACGTAGCATCAAACTTTTTTCAGAAGGCTCGGTCTTCCATAACCGTTTTCCAGTAAATACTTATTTTTTAAGTTATACTTCTAAACGCACGGTCGGCGTTGGAAATTTGCATGAGAGTGAATCTGTAAAACCATTACATATGGAAGATAATGAGTAAAAGAGACAGAAAATATATTTTCTCTCTCTTCCTCTCTCGAGAATAAAAATGTTCTTTTTGTATATATATATATATATATATATATATATATATATATATATATATATATATATATATATGTATCATTCGCGTTTAGCGATGACCGTTAACGAAGATAGGACAAGTGTTGCTTTTACAACAAACCGTATGGACAACTAATGTTTTTCTGAAAATATCTGAATTTTCTATGTAGTTTACTTCGGACATCTGGTATTTTTAAGCAACTGAATGTGTGAGATTCTTAAATAAACTACTATTCTATGCGAATAACATACATATAAAGTCAAATTTGCAAAAAATGGACATGTGCTGTTTTTCAAATAAAATGTTTAATTTTTAACCTGCCAGAAACTGCCAGTTTTTCAGGACCTGTCAATTTTAATAAATGTTACTTCCTTCTTGATCTAGTTAGCTGGATGGCTCTAATCATTGGACAAAGTCGTGCAAATCAAGGTTTTGTATTTTGTAACCGATTTTCGAAGTGGAAATTGAAACGTCCAAAAATAAAGTTATTTTGAATTTAAATTATGGCTTATTCCCATTAAAAATAGTAATTGCGTTACTGTATTAATATTAAGGTTTTTGGCAACAGTTCTTTATTACATTTTGCATTCTGCGACTACTGATTTTTAAACTTTATTTAAAATTAAATTATGGGTTACATCGAGTTGTTAAAAATAATATTTTTCTCCAATATTTAATTCGTCTGCAAGCAAATTTTATTATTTCTCATTTTTTTAAATTATTTCTGCCTTTTTATGATTTTGTTCAAAAGTTTTAACTAAAAATTTTTAAATGTTTTATAAATACGTAAAAAGAAATCATAAATTTATGCCTTTATCCCTTGTATGGCACATTTTTTTCTCGTTTTATAGCAGACAATTACCATCGTGAATATTTTAAGAGCATCGGACTTTCTGGCTGAGCAGCAGAATCGACCCTGGCTTCGGCGTGCATCAAAAACGGCCTTAGGATATTCACGTATTTAAAGTTGTATGAGCGGGAAATAAGCGCAGGAGAGCTAGCAGATATTTTATTGGTGTGTGATTGTATCCAAATGCAGTTTCGACAATTACGGGCTCCCCGAACGGAATTTCGCTTAATTTGGTAACGCTAGGGCTGGAGTTGTACTAAAATCGTTATCTATTAGAGTGATTATTCGAAAAAGCAACGTTCAATCGCCGGAAAATTAACACAAAAATGGACAAAAGGCAAAAGTAGGAATTTTTTTACCACTTTTTGCAGGTCAAATTTGTCGAGTAGTGTAAAAACTTAGCCATCAAAATCGAATACCTATATGTGAGAGAATTTATTCTGTCAGAATACAATTGAATATTTTAAGTCGTACTTCATTCAACGAGAATTTACTAAATGTCAAATATAGAGAAAGGGAAACATTATTTGATTAAATTTGCAAAAGTACAGTCAAAGCATTAGATTACCTGATAAGATATAATTCGTGCTATAGATTGTCTCAAAGTGACTATAGATTAACTAACTAACGACCCTGCCTGACTTCCTTCTGTCAGTGGTTCTCATGTTCTCAAACATAAATAATTTTTTTTTTATTTAAATTAACGTGCCTGTGACAGCTTCGGCCATTAGCACGAGGCATTGTTTACAATTATATAGTTATATATCCTATATATATATATATATATATATATATATATATATATATATATATATATATATATTATAATATTCTATAGTTATATATTATTTAGTAAGTTTTCTAGCTTTAGGAACTGGATAGCCGTGATGACTTGGCTCTGGTTCGATAAAATATCTGTGATGTCGTCCTTCATGCCCAGTTCTTGGCGCGTCGTTTATTGTAGTGAGGGCAGTCCACAAGGATGTGTAGAACGCTTAGTGGAGATTGGCAATAGTGACAGATTGGCTCAGGTGTAGAATTCATTAGGTGACCATGTGTAAATCTGGTGTGACCGATACGCAATCTTCTGGCAACTACCATCTCATTTCTAGTTATACCAGGGATAACGAACCGCTCAAAATGTAGTGGATTGGTTCCAATGATTCTGCCAGTAATTTCGAGCGAGTTTCTTTATACTAGTTTTTAGGTCACTGTCGATTTGTATATTACGTACTATACAATTGGATACAGCAGCTTCTTTGGCAAAGCGATCGGCGTTGTCGTTACCCGTAATCCATATGATTGTGATATAGATGTCGTGGATGACAAGATTTTGGTAAGTGTCATGGATTTTTTCTACAAGGGGGTGATTAGTAAATAGATTATTGATGGACTGAATAGAGACAAGGGAGTCTGTACAGATGGCAATATGTTGATTGGGTGTTGTGCAGAGTTTGAAGGCTTGGCAAATAGCATACAGTTCACCAGTGTGAACGCTGCATGTCACAGGTATTTGACATGTACAAACGACTGTTTATGTAGTAGCAACCGCACAACCAACCCCCGTTTCGCTCTTTGATACGTCAGTGTGGAGGACCCGATCGAATTTCTACAGGAAACTGATTTATGTGATTTTTTACGTTGTCTATAAGTTCTGGTGATAGTTTATGTGGTCTGTTAGTGTGCTTTCCACGTTTATCTTCCTCTAAGGATCCACCATAATAAAAACTAGTCCGGTTGATACGGATGTGTATGGAACGGTTACGATGTAAGGTGAGAGTTGGACAACAATACTCGGAGACATTTGAAATAAACAATGGACTAAAACAGGGAGATGCACTTTCACCACAACTCTTCAACTTAGCTCTGGAGCACATAATCAGAAGTGCAAGAATCGAAAAACCGAATACAGTACTTCATCGAGAAGGACCAAACTTACTACTGGCATTTGCAGACGATATAGATCTAATAGGAAACACGCGATTAAGGATGAAGGAGACTTTCGTAAGGTTTGAGAAGGAAGCAGAGAAGATGGGGCTCCAAATCAACGAAAACAAGACGAAATATATGTATATGAGCCGCAATAACCAAAGCAGAGACAGAATCGGTCAGAACATTACCATCGATGACTTTAACTTTGAGCGCGTTAGAGAATTTAAGTATCTTGGAACAGCAATAACTGAAGACAATAACGGATCATAAGAAATAAACAACAGGATTCAGGCCGGCAATAGATGTATTTTTGTCCTCCAAAACCTTATAAAATCAAAGCAACTTACACGACGTACGAAGATACAGGTCTATAAAACAATCATACGACCCGTTGTGATGTATGGAAGCGAAACGTGGACGATAACAAAGGCAAATGAAGAGAGACTACGTGTTTGGAAAAGAAAAATCCTAAGGAAGATCTTTGGTCCGGTGCTTGATGAAGCATCAGGACAATATAGGATAAAAACTAATAAAGAGCTTGAAGAACTTTACCCAGACGCCAACATCATAAAAGAAATAAAGTCCAGAACACTCCAATGGGCAGGACACCTCAGAAGACATTCTGACGAACGAACAGTAAGACTGGTGTGGGAGGAAGTCCCAACTGGAAGGAGACCACGCGGACGCCCTCGTGTCCGGTGGCGAGATAATATAGCAGGAGACCTAAGCACTATGGGCGTGGAGAATTGGATGGAGGTTGCTCAAGACAAAAAACAGTGGAGGCATGTTGTTGAGTCGGCTAAAACCTACGAAAGGTTGTAGCGCCACGGAGTAAGTAAGTAAATAAGTAAGTAGATGGGTGCACCATGCGCAAACACATGTAGACTAAAATGTGCTACCAAAATAGCTAAAGAAGCTACTTTTTTTAATGAATTTTGGAAGTTAAAAGATCATACTAGAAAGTTGGAATTTTTTGTCGTCATGTGAGACAGGTTGCCAAAAAACAAGTAACTATTACTGCAAAACAACGGTCTCGAAGAAATTACTCTCGAGAATATTACTTCTACATTCGCAATGAAAAACAACGTGGTTACAAAACTATGTTTTTGGAAACCCTTAATGTTTCAGAAACTTGAATCAATACAGCATTAAGGAAACTGAAAGATGGTGGATTCTTAGAGGAAGATAAACGTGGAAAGCACACTAACAGACCACATAAACTATTACCAGAACTTATAGACAACGTAAAAAATCACATAAATCAGTTTCCTGTAGTACCTTCCCATTATATCCGTAAGAATACGATGAAGATGTACCTTGAAGAAGGGCTAACTATCCAGAAAATGTACCGATTGTACAACGAGCATTGCGAAAAAAATAACATCACTACAGCTGCCACGTCACGCCAGTATAGAGATATTTTCAATGAACAGTTCAATATTGGGTTCTTTAAACCAAAATAGGACCAGTGTACTGTTTGTTCTGTTTTTAATATGGCTAGTGATGCTGAAAAAGCAAAATTGCTCGAACAATATGATTCCCATATGAAAAACAAAGAAGTTATCAAGAACTTAAAAGACATAGACAAACAGCTTGCACTAGATGATAAGAGCTTGTGTGTGGCTTGCTTTGACCTTCAAAAGGTTTTAGCTACCCCTTTGTCTAACGTAAGTGATTTTTACTACAAAAGCAAATACTCTACATATAACTTTACAGTTTATGATGTTGGAAATAATCAGGGTTACTGCTATGTATGGCACGAGCAGGTGGCTAAAAGAGGTCCTAATGAAATTGCCAGTTGCCTCTGGAAATTTTTAGATCTCAAGACACAACAGAGTGTTAAAACGATAATATTCTACTCAGACAACTGTGGGGGACAAAATAGGAATCGTTTTGTGTTCTCGATGTTTGCTTTTGCTGCTGCTCATTTTCATATTGATATTGTTCACAGATTTCTGGAAAAAGGCCACACTCAGAACGAGGCTGACAGTATGCATGCTGTTATCGAAAATGCAAAGAAAAGGCAATCGGTTGTATATGTGCCAGAACAGTGGGTTACATTAATTAGAATGGCTAAAACTACAGGAAGAGTTTATGATGTTACGAAAATGTCCCAAGATAATTTTTTTAATATTAAAAAACTGACTGATACCGAGAATTGGAAACTTGACAACGAAAAGAAATCAATAAAAGTTAGCAAAATACGAGAAATAAAATTTTCGCATACCAAAATTCTATAATGTTTAAATACGAATGCGATGATGGTTTTAAAGGTTGTGACATAAAATTAAATCGAAAATGCAGAGGACGGCCTTCCACTACTATCAAATTTCACCGAAACTGTATGATGCACCATTACCAATTGAAGAAAAAAAGCTAAAAGGATTACTCTGGCTGTGTAATACCGACAAAATACCCACAATGTACCATGGATTTTATAAAATTCTTAATTCAAAGAGTTATATACCTGCTAAAGTCGAGCTCAAAGTTGATTCAGTTGAGAGCGAAGAAGAGTCGGATGAGGAAAATTGAATTAAAATATAAAACTGCAAATTATATCAGTAGCTTCTTCAAAATATAGCATTTTATGTAAATAAAGTTAAGAAACAATTAATTCTGGTATTTATTACTTTAAAAATATCTCCATCGAAAACTATAGTAACTCATTCAAAAGTCACTTATGACCATTGTAAGATCATTATTAAAAGTATCACTTAATGCTATAAAAACATCCATTTAATAGATTAATGAATTTTGGTAACAGTGTAAATACATTTTAATAATTATCTCAATTACATAAAAAATAAGTTACTACAGCCTTCGTTGGACCAGTCGAATGGTTATTACTAAACGCAGACATTTATTGCTTGCATTGTTTATTGTAATGCCAATTCAAATTTTTATTTAAAAAGTGTAAAAGAAAATCACTTTTCAAAATAAAATTAAAAAAAACAGCTATGTGGACATTTTTTTTGTGGGATATAAAAATTCATTTTTTGGTAATTTTGACGCTTTAAACAACTTTGATCTGGAAAAAGTCTCTATTTGAAATCTAACACAAAATGATTACCATGTTTAAAAAGTTTTTTTTACTGGGCTATTACTGTTCCTTTTATACACCACGCAGTCTAAATATGTATTTAGTTCTTTTATAAATGTAAAACCTTTTCTAATTGGATCCAACAAATTCTCTCCATCTAGCCTCGTAGTTATCCCGAATCTCCTGTTTGCTTAAAAATCCGTCTCCTTCATTGCACCCGGAGGAGGGTACGAAAGGTCCATAAATACCCATCTAAAATCGTGTCTCAAACAAGGGAGATGATTGACCCTAGATTTGAGCACCTCCTAGGGACCCGTCAGAATCACTGCAGAATCCTTGTCGGTATCCCCTGCTGACCGGTTTTTTTATATTTCGATGATCTTTTAACAAAATCTTTTCCAATAATCCAGAATTTATTGGAGGTTTACATCTGGTATACAGCACAAATGATAAAGGTGGATAAGTGGGGTTTCTAAATAGAATTGGAATTGGCACCTATACTCGTATATACAGGGTAATTCTGAAGAAATAGTTATTTTTTGTGTAGACAAGAAAATCAGTGTCAAGCGATAAGAGTTTTTAATTTATGTAGAAATAAGGATAACAAAATTTTCTATCTTGAGTTCGGTCTTTGTGAAGTAATCCTGAGATTACAAAAAAATATAAATATTTCATTTTTATTTTAATTACTTATTTTAATTTTTTTCTATTGAATAATTGATGGATTCGACCGCTACTTGATGAAAATTCATTTTATGTAACAATAAAACACTGAAAACTTTGTTTTCAAACTTCCACAAAATTTATTTTAAATATTATCACTACAGCTGTTTCGGCTAATTGCCTTTCTCAAGTGATCTATTTTTGTCTTGGGTTTACAAACTAGTCTCTAATGAAATAGTGATAATAGTGTAAATAGAATAGGTTGAGGAGGGGAGAACTGTTTGTCTCAAGTTGGTCATTCAGAATTATATCTGTGTTTTTTAATTTGTTGATTTCCATAGATTCTAACAAAGATAGCTTAAGGCCTTTATTTTGAATGTGAAGAATTTTAAATTTGTCATTAAAAGAATGATTATGATCTAGAAGGTGAACACCAAACTCTGATTTTATATGTTTCGTTTTTTAAAAAAGATAAATGATGTATCCTCTATATGTTACTGACTTACTAATATTGGTATTTTCTTATTAATAACTTCCTCTTTCAATATTGGTAACCAGATCCTACTACATTCTGCCGAGGGATTTGCGACACAATTGGTCAATTGTGATTTAAATCTTGTAGCATTGATTTCAGTTCATGGATATCTGTACTTATTAGTACTATGTCGTTTGCAAAACGCAAATGGTTAAGATATACTCCATCTACTTTTAATCCCCTTTCGGCCCAATTTAGTTTTTTGAAAACATTTTCTAAGGCCAAAGTAAGCCAAGGCTTAATACCCGACATAATTTCGTATAAACCTTGGAATATCCTTATTTACGATAACGCCTACACCGTTTTCTGGTTCGGATTGGCACTATTATTATTAGTTATTAGTTAATATTGCTAACTGAAAAAATTGAGCAATTGATATAATTATTGCTTATTTGTTACAACGTAAGCAAACTGCTTGACTACTATATGCTGAATAAGCAATGGCAAGTGCAACATAAAAGTATTTGCTGTAAGAAAGCCCTTAATTGAATTCTTTTTCGAGTTCTTTCGAGAACATTACCTACACATATGTAAACGTCCCCGTAGACTTAGTGTTTTTGAACATCAAACAGCATACTTTCACAGAAATAACCTTTTAAAGTAAAACTCATTTCTGCATACATTCCGGCTGCATATTTCGTGCCCGTATTTGCTTAGGTTCACTTTTAGTATTAGTTAAATTTAGTGGAGGCCCTCGTTCCGCTTTGAAGTATCATCTTTTGACAGCATGCGACGTAAAATAAACGATCCCGTCATTAGTAGGCTGTGCATTCTCTGTGACTAATTGTGTCTTGCAATTAACCTCTCGTTCACACTCAGAATTCAGCGCGAGTCTTATGAATAAAGCTCGCATCGTTGCCACTTCGTTTCTAATTTCCCCGCAATAGAAGTTTTCTTTTAATTATATTTAACATTCATACCTAATTGTGTACATTTTATAACGTTATTCAGGGCATTATAATTATGCGCTTTTCCTAAATGAGCACGTCTTCGTTTTGTCAATGTATTATGCAAATAACGGTAACAGCATACAACATAAATTAAGGAATTTTGCAGTTTTAATATAATAAATACTCTGATAGCATAATAGAAATGACTGAAGACAGCTAGAAAAGAATTATTAGAGAAGAAAGCAATATTCCAGCTCATGCTGTATAAATACAAAAAGATGTTGGAGGATGTGCATAAGAAGAGTTATAGAGATGGCGTTGTGTTGGGTGCCAATCTGTAACCACTGAATGACCCATCAGAAATGTTGAGTACCAATGGTAACAATATAACTACCTGTGAAAGTTGGGAGCCAATCATCGAGCAATAAGACAAAAGAGGGAATCTAATCGTTATGAAAAGGAGACCAAAAAAGTGGCCTCTGATGGCGGACATATCCGGAAATGAAAATGCGCCAAATTTAAATTTCATGACACTTGACAACAGTAGCTATATAATATTTCGCAGAATGTGTCTTAGACGAGAAAGTTTTAGTTAATTATTAATGATAAGAGTCTAAAATGCGACACAATTGTTAAAAAACTTCAATATAAATAAGATTTCATGTGACATTTGGGACAAACAATAACATAACCCAACTAAATTTGATGTCAAACAAGGAGAGAGACTCTCTTTCCTTGTTTAAAGTGGCCTCTAAAGATTGCACTTCCTGTCTAACAATATGTTTGCCCCCACTACCTTTACATTCCCTCTATTGTCTTTTTGCTCGATGGAGCCAATGTAGAACAATAAAACTCACAACTTTTTTTGGAGCCAATTGTTAGATCTCGTTTAACTTAGTCTATGAGATATGAGAACGTCTTATCTTAAAAGTTTAGATAAAAAATGAGTTTAGCTGGGACAAATAAACCAAGATATTAACTAATCATATTAATTAGACTATCCTCTCTCCTATCCAAATGTCAACCTCACCTGCCCGCGTGATGAGCTTGATTATGGTCATCCGGTGCATCCTGCTAGATAATAAATGAGACTCTGACGTCCGAGTGATTGCCGGTATAAGCAATCGTACACTTACTGATCAACGGCTTAGGGCGGATGAGTTGATGAGTGGAAGGGTATTCTTTTATCTTGGGGTTGAGAAATCGGCCCCGAAGGCGAATTATTCAACAAATAATGGTTAAATAATGGTCTGCATAAGAATGCAGAAGGCAAAGGGGAACCACTGCATTAACGGCTTATAGAGCACCCCCAGAAAAATCATCATATAATTAAACTTCGAGGGTATCCAAGGCAACTATCGAACACGGTGATTAATTTAATCTTGCCCAAGTACTTTCGACCAATAGATCATCTTCATGGGCATCTGAAATAAGCCAAGAAACGTTTTTTAATAAAAAGGAAAATTAATTCACTTGGATAAAAAACTCCAAGTTTATGGTTAAAAAATTTTATATGTGATAAACGTTTATAGACTTACTTCGTCAGTTGTGGCCTATCCGACATAGTAGAATGTCATAAATGTAAAATTTGGACATAACAATACAAAATACAATACACTAGACAAACAAACACTTTAAAATTTTTTAAGGAGAAGCTACATGTTGTATAGAAGCCGGAGACAGAATGGGCTCCCGGTCTGACGGAAATATAGAGATGACATGTGACAAATGACAGCTTGTGAAGGGCAGTTATGTGATCTGCACCTTTCAAAATTCTATGACACTAAGTATTGACCAAAGGTCCAACTGACACCACTATAGGAAATCAACTGATGAAATATAAAATTATATAGTATATTTTTTATGTAGATTGAATGATCCCAATCTCACACTCAAACCTGTCTATAATAATTAGGATGTTAGTGTGAGAGCAATTGAAGTTGACATAAAGTATGAATGTGAGAAAAGACTAACAATATATTAGACAGTGGATGGTTGACTACAATAAAATGGTCCACCAAGCGCTATCAGTACTGTATAAAAGCAAAATCTGAATATGCAGTTAAATTACTAAAAGTTAAAATCAAAATTGAAGACAAAATATATAAATGGGTTATAGTCCACGTAGTTCAGTTGAATCCACAGTCAATGGAAGAACTTTAAAATTAATATTGAAATGCTCAGTGCATGAAGTCTAAACAGTCGAGCTGGGTCCTCTATGAGGTGAAGCTGTAATAAAGTTTTTAAATATAGGATTAAATTTAGTACAATTTAAATTAATTTGAGTATTAAGACGGCAGGGAGACGCGCTGGCGTGCCTTTTCTTTAATATAGCGTTAGAAAAGACTATAAGAGATGCTGAGTTACACAATAGGGGAACAATCTTTAATAAATCAACGCAGATTATGGCGTACGCTGACGATTTGGATTTGATTGCACGTACTACACGAGGACTTAAAGAGATGACTTCCACCTTCTTGACAGCCGCACAAAACATGGGCCTTAAAATAAACGAGGAAAAAACCAAAATGCTAGCATCTATTCCAAATAACAGAGATAGAGCTAGAAACGCCGAACAAAACTTCAGTATAGACCAATATAATTTTGAGGTAGTAAATAAGTTTACATATTTGGGTTCTCTCATAACAAACGATAATGACACATCTGAAGAAGTTAAACGGAGGGTACTGCTACCAAACACATGTTATTTTGAACTAAGCAAGCAGCTAAAAAACAGAAA
The DNA here is from genome assembly GCA_918026665.1 of Diabrotica balteata. Lineage (NCBI taxonomy): Eukaryota > Metazoa > Arthropoda > Insecta > Coleoptera > Chrysomelidae > Diabrotica > Diabrotica balteata. The sequence goes on along the minus strand of OU898276.1, from coordinate 203,985,586 downwards.
CTTAAGCCAGAAAACCAAACTAATAATATATCGAACACTCATCCTACCAGTGCTGACATATGGGTCAGAAACATGGACCATCTCCAAAACAGACGCAAATCTTCTGCTCGTCTTCGAAAGGAAGATACTAAGAAGAATAATGGGCGCATTCTGTGAGAATGGTATTTGGAGAAGGCGATATAATTTCGAATTGTACGAGAAATATAAAAAAATAGTAAATGGTAGAGATGTAATATCCTTCATAAAAATAGGCAGGCTTAGATGGGCTGGACATGTGTCAAGAGCAAATGAAAATTACCCACCCAGACGAACTCTATTATCGGTCCCAGTGGGAAATAGGAGTAGAGGCAGACCACGACTGAGATGGAGGGACGGTGTGGACGAGGACGCAAGGAAAATCGGCGCGGCAAATTGGCAACGGTTGGCGATGAACAGAAACGACTGGCGAAATAGACTGGGGAAGATCAAGGCTCAACTAGAGCTGTAGCACCACTGATGATGATGATATTAAGACAGTGAGAGTTTTCATTTGTTTTCCTCTCATAACACTCACAGATTGCAGCATTTGAACGTTGGACTCTGCGGCCTTTTAAAGCATATCTAGCGGCTGCGCATGATGACTGGCTGCTAACAAATCTAGCTAAGGTCATAACAATTAGACATTTAGGTGCTGTGCAAAACTTGCATATAAAAGTATCTTTTTTATTAACAAAATTACAAGCTTCTTCAAAAATACTGGACTTTGGCCTTTAAATCGCCAAATATTAAACCAAGCGGACTTTATAGCAAGTGAGGTGACCGAATAACCACCAGCTGAGAATCACTCAGAAATTAATGTATCCAATGAAAATGGTGATGATTTTGTTCTCAAAGAAGTAACTCTCCCACCTCTTGTAGAAAATTTAACGAGTAATTCTTTCATTGGATTATCTGTGGAACCAAATACTCTTGTTCCAGAGAATTAACCACAACAGCTCTGGCAGAAATACTAGACCCTACTATCGAGGAAATGACAGCTCCAGTACTGCTTCAAATCCTTTGTGTTTACTTAGATAAAATCTGACCATTCCCAAAAGCAAATGTCGAAATTAAGAAAAAAAAATCCTGAAAATCTAAGTCAACAATATATACCTACTGACACGCCTGAGTATGAAAACAGGTAAATTTTAGAAGAAGAGAGGAAAAAAACAAAAGAGTCAAAGCGAAGAAATTAGTTAAAAGAGATTTGGTAAGAAACAGTGTCAATAGAAATATATTCAGTTCAAGTGAATCGAGTATCGTTCTTTTGTTAGATGAATCGTCCGACGAAGATTTTTTTCCGATATAAAGTTTATTTTTGACAAGGATAGGTACTCTTTCTATAGATCCCTGTTTACTTGTAAGATTTGTGGTTTCCAAGAAACTAGAAAAAAATCATTTCTCTAGAAGATGCAGATTTTGTAGTTAAATTCTTACGAAAAAACGCAAATAAAAGTTTTTTGTTTTCTGATATTGATTATATTTCAGATATAGAAAAAAAAGGATAGGCTAGGTTCATTTAGATTTTAATTATAGAAAAAAATGTATTACAGCAGTGTTGCCAACCCCGATCAGTAAAGGAACTTCAAGAACTTCAAATGTGTTTAGACATAAAATAAATTATATTGAAAACAGAGAGAAAGAGAAGTATCTAATCCACTTAAGAATATTTACTCATTATCCAAAAAATAACAATATTAATGTGCTTAGAATGCCTCTCCTTAAAAAAAAAAAGAAAATTAATTGTCTTTCCAGTTTTTAAAATTATTTACGGAAATGTGAGTATGTCAGCGATGAAATGATGTTTTAAATTTGTCACCCTGTATTAGGTATTAATTCACATACAATTTTTTTCATAAAAAAATCACTGTTACAGCTTTTTTATTACTTTATTTTAAATCATATAATTATCTCTGATCATTTTCCATAAGTACAACTAAGTTACACGCCTTAATCCTGAATTCCTTTTTAATTGGTTTACCGGTTTATCAAATAATATTTCAGCTTTACTCACATGCCTTCAAAAAAACAATACATTCAACAGCTATTCGTTAGTGGTATGACAAGTAATTCACAGTTTGTACCCAAACTGACTGATTCACCAATAAAAACGTAAGAACTTAAAACTAGTTTTATTACTGATAGGATGAGTAAAGAACCTGTCCCAAATTTATTAGACTAATAGCAAGTTTTGGGTGTTGTCGATTTATAAATAACTGGTTTTGATTGGGGCGTATCACATTGGCAGTTATTTATTTTGGAACCATTTCATTTTTAATAGGAAATTGGATATTTTTGTCAATTTTAAGGGTTTTTATTAAGGAAATGTCATATTAAAATAAAATAAATTAATAAAAAGTTTGCTAAAATAGTTGATTTTTGACAAATGCATCACTGGTAACTAAATAAAAGAAATGCCATTATGATTTGTGTTTATTATGGCGCCTGTTGCGCCTAGATACTATTAACTTAAGGCCCGTTTTCACGCTACGTCTTATTGTACGTTTTGTTGGATAGGACAAATCCTATAAGTACAATAAAACGTGGCATGTAAACATCAAAACGTACGTCTTGTCGGAAGTAAATACATAGTGTGTATACACTGGACAAAACGTACGTTTTGTCGTACGTTTTATATGACCAACAAAACGTACAATAAGACGTAGCGTGAAAACGGGCCTTTACGATTCCCTCAAACTTTTTTTAAGATGTCATTGTTTATGTTCTGAATTGTTTGGATTCAGTTTGATCTTTCCCTTTTTCAAATTGTGCGAGCAGCATTTAGGTGTCGGTTTTGGATTGCCATTCCAATTTATTATTTGTTCACTTGCCACTATTATCTAATTATTAGCACATAACCAGCTCAGTATCACTTTGTGTTAATCTTTCGATTATCGATGTTTTAGTGAGGTTAGGAGTTTCAGTTGCATGTATCATAGCTGGCTAAAATACACTAGTCAAAAACGTACGTTTTTATGAAATTAGGATATTACTTTTAACACGTTGGCGGCCACGTAGTAGGAGCTACGTACTTCATCTGATATAAATTACGTAGCTCCTAGTAGCGGAATACAGGCATTAGCTAATAACATAGTCTTTATAATCAAGATCCGGGCCTGTAGAGAAGAATCTACGTGGCTATGATGTAGTGGGTACTGTCCTTTTTACAGGAACAGTCTCCAATATAATACCAAACATATTACTGAAATGATGGCAACTCCAGAGTTAAACTGTACCGCATTTATTATACTTTGTTTAAAAATTGTTAAAAATAAAAAGTTTCCCATGAAAAACCTTCGGTAAACTTTTAATCATAGCATCATCATCATCACCCAGCCCTTTGCGTCCATTGCTGGACATAGGCCTCCCTCTTTTTTTTTTCAATGGACTCTGTCTTGAGCACTTTTCATCCAATTTCTTGACATGTTCTTAAGATCGTCAGTCTATGTAGGGGGTCTTCCTCTACTTCTTTTGTCTAACCTTGGTCTTCACTCAAGCAATCTCTTCGTCCACCTTTCATCACTGATTCGGGAGACGTGTCCGGCCTAGTTCCATTTCAGTGTGGCAATTCGGGAAATTACATCGGTAACTCCTGTAATTCGTCTTAAGTCTTTATTTCTAACTCGGTCACGAAGCTATATACTCAGCATTGATCTTTTTATTTTCCTCTGAGCTATTGACAGCGTTTTAGAACTTGTAGCTGTCAATGTCAAAGTTTCGGCACCATAGGTCATTACAAGCAACATTCATTGGTCAATTGTTTTACATTTTAAAGAAATTGGTATATCGCTTTTAAAGATGTCTTTAAGTTTTCCATAGGCTGCCCATGCTAGGTTTATTCTTCTTCGTAGTTCGTATGTTTAGTTGTCTCTTGTGAACTTTATTTCGTGTCCAAGATATATGTATTTTTCCACCAGCTCTACTTCGTTGTCTCCAATATTGATATTTCTACTAGGTACTAGGTTTGTTATCAATTTTGTTTTGGAGATGTTTATTTTAAGACCCACACTAGCACAAACTAACTGAAGTTCATGTAGCATTGTACATATCACCTTGAGATTGCCCGAGATTAAAACTATGTCGTCTGCGAATTTCAGATTTGTTAATCTTCTACCGTTAATGTTCAGGCGTTTCTCTTCCCAGTTAAGTTTTTTACAAGCATATTCTAGTACTGAGGTAAACAGTTTAGGCGATAAGGTATCACCCTGTCGGACTCCTCTGCCGATTGGGATGTGATCCGTTTTTTCATGTAGTTTCACCCACATAGTTGCGTTTTTGTATGTATTGTAAATTAACCTTGTATATTGGTAGTCAATGCGGCATGCTTGTAGTGCTTTCAGGATTTTGTCAAATTCTACCATGTCAAAGGCTTTATGGAAATCTACAAAGGCCAGAACTAGTGGTCGATTGTATTCGATAGTCTTTTCTATTACGGTTGTACTGCTCTGTAGGTGATCATTTGTTCCAAATCCGATACGAAATCCCACTGGCCCTATTGACTGGTAGAAATCAAGTTTTTTCTCAAGACGATTTGTTACTATTCTTGTAAAGACTTTGTATAGGTGACTAAAAAGACTTATAGGTCTGTAATGTTCTTATTCATAGAGATCTCCTTTTTTGTACAATACAATTAACTCAGTATTGTGCCATTTGTCGGGTATATAACTCTCCAAAAGGCACATGTTAAAAAGGTTTTTTATTTTCTTAAGTCGTGATGCTCTGGGAACACGGGAGGCCCTTTTTGCTGTACAGGTGCTATTTCAGAAATGCAGGGATGTGAATTGTGACATATACGTATGCTTTATAGATTACCAGAAGGCATTTGACAAAGTAAAACATGACAAATTAATGACTCTAATGCAAGAAATTGGAATTGACAACAAAGATCTTAGAATTATCAGAAACATTTACTACAGTCAAACGGCCAAAATCAAAATAGAAAACCAGTTATCTGATAAAATTGCAATAGAACGTGGAGTACGACAGGGCTGTAATTTGTCTCCATTATTGTTCAAAATTTATTCTGAATGGGTATTTAAGGAAGCTTTAGACGGTTGTGCAAAAGGAATACTAATAAACGGCGAATGATTGAATACCATTAGATATGCAGATGACACTATAGTTTTTGCCGATAATCTGAATGACTTACAGATATTAACAAATCGCATAACAGAAGTCAGCAACAGATACGGACTAGCTCCTAACATAAAGAAAACCAAATTTATGACAATTAGTAAAAAACCAATACTAAACCAATTTAAATAGCCAATGGGATCACTCAACAGAAATTAAACAGCGAATAATAAAAGCAAAAGCAGCATTCGTTAGAATGAGAACCATTTTCAACAGTCGAGACATATCATTAAAAACAAAATGCCGTCTATTGAACTGCTACATATTCACAGTTCTGCTCTACGGAATGGAAGCGTGGACACTGACTGTTGCATCTATGAATCGGCTCGAAGCTTTCGAAATATGGTGTTATAGGCGCATCTTACGTTTATCCTGAGTTGAAAGAGTTACTAATGTGGAGGTCCTGCATAGAATGGGAAAGAATGTGAAATTCCCACGACCGTCAAAACTAAAAGTTGGAATATCTAGGACATATAATGAGAAATCAAGAACGTTACGGCCTTGTTCATCTTCTCTGTTGTTTCTTTTTGAAAAAAAAAACTGTTCATTTGGAATAGTTCATGTTGCAGCATGAACCTTAACAGTATATCGCCATGTTCATTTCTACCATCCAAGCCAAAGTTTCCCAGTGGTGTAATTTGATCGAGTTAAAGAACGCATTTCGCTAGAAAATCCTGACTGTTCATCGAGCGATGTTAGAGCGTCTTATGGAGGATTTCATAAAGGGCATCTAAAGCTGCATCCAACATGATGGTTATCATCTTGATGATAATATTGTCCATACTTAATAAGATTGTAAATAAAATAATGTAAGCTTCTATTTGATGTTAATAAAACAGTATTTTCTTGCAAATTTCTTGCGTACCATTTAGTTCAAAATCGTCCTATTGCCATGTCACCCTATATATGCTTATACAAATAACAGTTTGAGAGTTTATTAAATAGTATATTTATAAGGAATCTAATAAACTTGAGTCTGCTTCTCACAGTTCTGTTCAGTTCTCACAGTTCAAACAGTTCAAGTGAATTGTTACTATCAAAATTGGTTGTATGGCCAAAATATTGAATGCTAACTTTGTTGATTTAAGGCTAATTTATTAATAGTACCTAGTTTGCCACCATAAGAATATAATTAATTACTTTTTCGATTATTTTTACTGTGATTATATAGCATAACAAGTGGCAACGTCGCTATCCCGTTGTCCGCAAGACAACCCTTGCCGAATTTTCTCCACGCTGAAATCTCCACGTGAAACGAAATCTTGGCAAGTTCAAAGGGGCCTAACCCTTTTACGTTGCTTATATTCTTCTTCATGGCCCATATTTTGCTCAGATTTCATTACGATATGCTTAATTATCTATGAACTCACTGTTTTCGTTTATCTGATTACGTTTCCACACAATTTAGCGATGTGTTTGAGCTGTTTGTTACACATTTGAAGTAATGAATCCATTAAAGTAGGTGGATGACTTCAATTGAAGACGGTGGGAGATGGTGTAGAATGTTTTCTCGTGGGAATCCAGGTACTTTATTTGATTGTTTTGTTAATAGTGCTGCAATTTTGTATTAGGCTAAATGAAATCATAAAAGCCATAAATAAGTATGTTATTTTGTATATTTTATTCACACGGAAAACTACCGTTTATTTATTTATATGCTGTGTAAATTATTACATTGTTGCCGCCAATATAACAAATTGATCTACATCTTGTGTATTTCGTCTAGTTAATCTGTATCTGTGCATATAAAACCAAAACAAACATAAAAATAAAAAAGTGTTCCAATTAGTACAGAAGTGCCTTATAAACAAATTGTTCTACAAGATCATCTATTACCAAAACCTTTGTTCAATTTCAGAGCTATTTAACATATTAGCAGAGGACAGTTGTCCTGTCAGAAAAATTTAACGATTTTAATATGACCTGTCCTTCTAGTAGGACGTAAAAGATTACGGTAGTACAAAGACATTTTTATCAGCTACGTGCATATCGTTTGTAATGGCGGTATACTCCTGCAAGTACACACCCGACCTATTGCTACTTTCTTTTCATTATTATTTCATCTTAACCTTTACGATCAACCCTCTGCTACAGCAGTTATGCCAACGATACAACGACATTTGAGGCACAAACATAAAGAAGTCTCTTAGGCGATCACCCCTCAGGCAGGTCAAAAGACCTTCAGTCGCGAAACCTGGACATCGTGGTCACGTGCCACAAGTCTGAGCTCGGTGACCAGACTTTTCGGGTATTCAGCCAACGAGGAGAACAAACACTTATTTTGCCTTTTCGGCGGCTGAGTGACCAAGCACACAAAAATTCGGACATCTGACCAGAACACACTTTTGGGGCACAATTCTAAAGTCAAGTCAAATAATAAGTTCAATAAATCATAGGGAGAAAAGTTACTATCTTTTCTCCAATACTATCTCCAGACAATATCTCCAATATTTTCTCCAATACTATCCTTTTCTCCAGGAGAAAAATACTATCTCCCGACCTGTTCAATTTATATGGAGAATACATAATGAGGAACGCACTCGATGGATGGAGAGGCGGCATCTCCATTGCAGGGAAAAAAAAACAAGTGTGGGCTCAAGATTAATAATCAGAAAACAAAAATCATGATTGTGGACCACGCGAATATCCTCCAAACAACAGGCGCCCTAAATCAATTCGAGAAAGTAGACGAGTTCACGTATCTAGGATCTTCCTTAAGCAATGCAGCCTCCTGCCATACGGAAATTCGCAGAAGAATAGGAATGGCCAAGAACGCGATGAGTCGACTGTCAAAAATATGGAAGGACCGCTCTTTGTCCAAAAAACTCAAAATGAGACTGGTGCGGACACTCGTTTTTTCAATCTTTAGTTACGGTGCCGAAACATGGACAATAAAATCAGAGGATAGGAAAAGGATTGACTCATTCGAAATATGGTGCTGGAGACGAATGCTACGCGTCTCGTGGACGGAGCACAGATCCAATCAGTCGATTCTCGAAGAGCTAAACATTCAGACCAGACTCTCCTCTCAGTGTCTTGCAAATGTTTTAAAGTTTTTTGGCCACATTGCGAGAAGAAGCAATGACAACTTAGAAAGACTAATTGTGTGCGGAAACGTAGAAGGACGTAGAGGCCGAGGACGCTCACTTATCCGATGATCAGATCAAGTACAGAAAGCCACTGGAGAGACGTTTTCCGAGTCCATGAGAGCAGCCCAAAATCGCAAGAGATGGAGAGAATTGACAGCCCGCATTGTAGGGAATCACGATCCTCAGCAATGAGGAAACGACAAGAGAGAGAGAGAGCTATCCTTAAAATTAAGTGGCCTATCCGCACAAAGTAAAACAGAGGATGTCTCATTATCCAGGGCCTCCAAAGTAACGCTCAGGTCTCCCAATTCTATATGTTCTGCGATGGAGAGGAGTAGTTGGTTATAGCTTGGAAGTCAGATAGGTACTGCTTCATTATGAAGTGTGACCGGTTTGATCTTCGGACATGTGCATCCCACTAATCCGTTGAAATACACAAGTCACTCGGAGCTGGGGTTTTTACAAATTGTGTGTATGTGTGTGTGTGTGTGTGTGTGTGTGTATGTTACTAACTGTGCAAGGAAATCCACGAATATCCAGTAGACAAATCTCAACGGAAAGTTTCACCCGTATACAGTTAATCTCTTGCAGGAGTTCATTCATGATGATTTTGATCGAAAGATTGAATTTAGCGAAGGGATAATGTAGCGATGTAATAAGCATCATTTTATTTAAACGGAACTGGTAACAATTAAAAACAGTGGGTACTGGTCAGATACCAATCCTTATTGGATGATGGAAACCCATACTCAGTATCCTGAAAAAGTTAATGTTTGGGCAGGAATTGTTGGCAACATTGTGGGTCCATTTTTTATTGAAGGAACTTTGACAGATCAAAAACATGTAGGGTGAAGTAAGGTATATTCGTGATATAAGTAAATTCGTGATAAATTTCTAATAATTCGTCACGATCTAGCCTATTGCCTTATAGCAGCAGTTTTGTTGCAGTCTCTAGCGGAAAGACTCGACAACCTTCCCCACCACTGCAAGTCAAATTGCGAAGCTCTGTTGAACCGGGATAAAACTTATTTTTCGTTTATAAGTTGCTTAGTACCCCCGTTAAGTTATACAGGCAATAGATATAATAAATATGTGAACTATAAATATTAAATAATAAATATTATGAAGATTTTCTAACATCCAGGGTATCACGAACTTACCTGTGTCTTTTTTTTTAGAATTCAAAATGCCTAAAATATGCAAAGAAAAATATCGCCAATATGAGATTTTCGATTTATTAGAAGCCTCAAGACTTGTAAGAGTAGAGAAACTATCCATCTACAAGGCAAGTAAACAAAGTGGAATAGCCTGGAGTACACTGAAAGATTTTTTAAGTAGAAATGAAGATGACAATCACCAAGTTGCCAAACTAGGAAGGCCGTTTGCTCTTACTGCAGAAGTTGAAATTCAGTTGTTTAATTACATTATAAAAATGCAAGAATTGGGTTTTGGTTTGACGGTGCAGATGATAAGAAAGATAGCCTTTTAACTTGCACAACGTACGGAGAGAGATCACTTCTTCAATAAAGAAAACGAGTCTGCTAGTAAATGGTGGTGGGCTCAGTATAAAAAGCGATTCAATCTAACACTGCGTGTTCCTGAAAATCTGGCTGCATACAGGGCTTCAATGTCAAATAATGAAATACTGGGGGATTTTTATACAAAATTAGAAACATTAATGGTTAGACTTGGAGTTCAGAATAATTCCGATCGTCTCTGGAATTGCGATGAAACCGGACTATCTTATGTGGTCAAACCAAGTCGTTACCTCGGTTGAAAAACGTTATGTCTACAAAAGAGCATATGCAGATAGAGGCGAATCTCAAACCATGATGGGATGTATTTGTGCCAATGAAACATGGATTGCACCGTTGATAATTTTCAAAGGGGTTCGATGAAACGATAATTTAAAGAAAGATTGCCTACCAAATACACAAGTAAAACTTTCTCCAAAAGGATGGATCAACAGTGAGATCTTTTTGGAGTGGTTTCAAGTTTTTATTGCCTCAATTCCCTCTGCCCGACCAGTAATTTTATTATTGGATTCCCATGCATCACACATCGATCCGGAAGTTATATCTCTTGCGTCTCACAATGGTGTTTATTTATTTACATTTCCAGCCCACACTAGCCATCTGTTACAGCCACTTGATGTAGATGTTTATAAGTCATTAAAGGCTCATTGGGCCAAAAGCTTAAATGTTTATATGAAAGATAATGCAGAGAAGCCCAATAGAACCAATTTTCACACCATTCTAAATCCGGCATACATTTCAAGTTTTTCCGCATCAAACATTACAAATGCGTTCAGAAAATCTGGGATATGTTCCTTTGATAGCAATGCCATTCCTAAGGAAGCTTTTGTACCTTCTCTACTCACTTCTAATGAGATACCTAATCAACGTGCAGGAGCTCCTACGCAACAAAATCCATTTAGCAACATATTGTCTCTTCCAACAAAGCCAGTTGCTGCAAATCCGAATAGAAAGAAGCGCGATTCAAGAGCAAAGTGCCTTAATTCTGAAAGTGGTGTGCCTTCTTCAATAAGCGATACAGCATCTACATCATCACCATGTGTATTAGGCCTCAATCCTGAAAGTGTTATTCCTTCTTCACCAATTCATGCACCATCTACGTCATCATCCTGTGTTCTAGCCCCAACCAATAAAAAAGCGGTTTCTGAAGATAATGACTGGGATTGCGGAATGTGTGGTAATAGTTATTCACTAGATGTCATAAGAAAAAATGGTGCCAAGTGGGTCCAGTGTTCCTACTGCCTGATTCCATACCATGTTATGTGCCAATCGTCTGATGCCGAAGAGGATGTTTTTATGTGCCACATGTGTGGAAACAATGAAGACACCATTAATGATTCTGAAGAAGATTAAGTTATTTGTCTACCACCTGTTTTTGTTTTTAATTAATTTAGTTTTGTTTTATTTTTTCAAAATATGGATTTACTTTTTTGTAAAGAATTTTAATTTTGTTTTTGTTTGTTAAGAAATTACCTAATTTTACCTAATAAATGAATTTTTATTATTAAAAAAATTTTATGCACACAAATTGAATTGTCACGAATTTACCTTACCTCTATCACGAAATTGAATATCCATGTCACGAAATTACCTTACCTGAACAAAATTTAAAAAATTTAAAAAACTTTATAATATTTTACACAAAATAGTAACTTGCAGTTGTTACTGAATGATAAGTCTCCTTTTTGGTAATATTTTTACGGTATAAAATTAAAATCTTTAACCGCATTAATTAAATAACCTATAATTATCACGAATATACCTTACTTCACCCTAAATATACTACAAAAGACATTATTTCAGCTATTTTCTTATTATATTCAGATAACCAAGATCCACAAGTGCCTAGTAATTTAATATGGTTTTAATAACGCAACACCGCAAAATATCTGACTGCTTTTGATTGCATATTTGGTTCTGTCAAACTCAGTTGAGGCTATCTTCACTGTGAACAAATGTAAAAAATGTCTTGAATTTATTCCAACCCAACCTTTCTCACTGTATAATAAATAAATGCATAAATAAAACTGCAAATTAATTTAGTCTTGAAACTGAATTTTATACCCTTGATGAAAATTTTAAGTGCCAGTTAATGGCAACATAATATTATCAGCAAGAATATTTAATGACGTCATAATAAATTTTCATTGTAAGTTATTATTTTAAATGGCATTAAACTCGTTAAGTTTAATTAATTTTATATAAATAGCACCATATTTTCGGCAGCAGATTTGTGCGAACCGAAATGATGCCGATAAAAGATTTATTATTTTTATGTGCGTTGTAAAAACAGGAATCGTATTCAAATTTGGTCTAAATTCCGTCCCGGTTTTTACAGCCCTTATAAATTTACAAATTTTATTCATCATGAAAGTCTATATTATTTATTGCTTGGCTATAAATGTCCATTTTCAGTATAGAGGGTGTGTCCATTTTAATTTTATAAAAGTTAATGAAAACTATCCGTCTGATAACAATAACAAAACATTTGTTTAATTGCATTCCAAAGAAATGTCTTCAAATAAGTCTCAAACCAAAGAAGAAGTGAGACAAGGGAGATATCGATATGTAGAACATAACCTCAATATATGGAATGATTACTTCGTGCAGAATAGTTAGAATATTTGAGTGCCTGCAAGAGCAAAAAAAAAGAATGGAACAGACATTCTATACCACGTAATAACTTCTTTACTTTACATTTACCTAATTTTTGATTAATTATTCTTTATTTTCTTTTTAAACAATTTATAAATATATAATGAAGCTTTATTTGCGTTTATTATTTTTTTTTTCATTCTTTAAACCAAAATAATTGGCGTTCAACTACCTTTTTGTTCAACTACCTAAGTACCTTTTCATTTCTATCTGTTCTGTCTACTAACTTATCGATACCCCTACTACTTGAAACCATGAATGTTTAAATATCTTATTCAAAAAGAAACAAGCCCTTTTCTTTTTCTAATTATCGCTTAAACTTCGAATCGTATGGTTCCACAGTGCACGGTAATTCTCCTACAAGATATACTAAAATAACATCTACTGCATAATATATATTATATTGTCTCAGATTTCTCACCCCTTGATGTATCCCATGTACCCCAGATGTACCCCAGAAATATCTAATCAAGAAGCAGTATATACCTGTTCTGCATATACGATACCCTCAATATAACAATTGGGGTCATCAGAAAGTGGAGAGAATATATTATGTTCAATTTAGAACCTGCTGGTGTCCCCCTTTCGCATTGGGTATGTATATTCCAACCCAAGAAATCCTTAAACAACTACAAATAAAAAATAAAAAAATGTTAATTCCGACTTACAACCAGAGATCAGTAAGAACGAGATAAGAAGAGCACTCAAAGAGATGAAGAATAATTAATCGCCAGGAAAAGACGGGGTGACTGTAAAAATGCTAAAATATGGTGGGAAAACAACTAGAGAAGTTTTGTACATACTTATGAATAAAATACTAATGACAAAACATATACCCAACAGTTGGAACGAAGCAATAACACTGTTACTATTTAACAAAGGAGATAAAAAGGATCTAAAGAATTACAGATCCATAACTTTACTAAATGTGATGTACAAACTATTAACCAAAATATTAACAAATAGATTAACAACTAAATTAGATGGATAACAGGAAGAGAACAAGCCGGATTTAGAAAGAGCTTCAGTACAAGTGACCACCTTTTAACAATAAAGATTTTAATCGAAAAAACTAACGAATATCATATCCTGCTATACATGGGATTTATTGACTTCGAGAAGGCATTTGATAGTGTGGAATACTGGGCAGTAAAGAATTCCCTACAAAACAGCAGAATAGACTACCGATATACCGACTTAATTAAAAATATATACAAAAAGGCAACAACAACTATTAAGCTAATGAAACAAACGGAGTCTATTAAAATAAACTGAGGAGTAAGACAAGGAGATACCATCTCGCCCAAGCTATTCAACCAAGCGCTAGAAGATGTTTTCAAACGACTACACTTTAACATAAACGGGCAAAATCTGAATCATTTACGATATGCTGATGATATTGTATTATTAACAGAAAAAAACTGAAGAATTACAAAGAATGATGGAAGACAGTAAAACAAAAACCACGACTAATCAACCAGAAGAACTAATAATTACAGTGGAACAAACAAGAATAGAACAAGTAAAAGAGTAGATAGGTATATCTAGGCCAAATCACTAAATTAAATAAAGAAAATCAGACCGAAGAAATAAAGGGAAGAATAAGATTGGCCTGGGCATCATTCGGAAAACTGTCTTATATTCAAAAGAATTCAAAATACCCCCAATACCTAAAAACGAGAGTCTTCAATCAATGTATACTCCCTGTCCTCACATATGGCTCTCAGACATGCACTTTTGCAAAGGAAAATATGGAAAAAATAGCAAAGACAGAAAGATCCATGGAAACACAAATGCTGAACATTAAACTATCAGACAGAAAAGGAAACGAATGGAGCCGTAATAAAACAAAAGTGACAGATGTCTCAACCCAAGTCGCAAAGCTTAAATGGAAGTTCGCCGGACATACCCTAAGGCAGAAAGATGAAAGATGGACTAAGACAATTATACATTGCATGGAATCACAAACGAAAAAGGGAAGGCCACAAATGCCATGGTCAGATAACCTGAAGAAACACGCCGGGTCAAAATGGATGCAAATTGCCCAAGATAGAGAGGCATGGAAGAAGGAGGAGGAGGCCTATATCCAAGGATGGATGTTTAAGGCTGTATAGATAGACAGATAGATGTATATTCCCATAGAAAAATAGTAGACGAGTAAACTATATAAACTCTATTTGAAATCAAACATAAATATACATAAACCAACGTACAATTATAACTAAACAAGAATATCTGGATGCAGGATGTCGATGAATAGGTTTTAGCAACACATTTAACAACAAAGGAATTTAAGATTTCGATTGCTATGGTTGACTGTGATTAGAAATAACGCATAAATTGATATTAGGCGTTTAACAGTAAAAAATATGCGCACATATAATATTATAATTAATCAGTATTGTTCTGTAGCTATTTTCTTGTGGCATTTTAAATTAATTACTATTTAACTGGGAATAAGTCACAATTGAAGGTAAAAATACGTTTATTGATGTTTTAATTTCCACTTCTAAATATAGTTCTATAGTAGTAGGAAATAGTTCTCAAAATACAAACAGTAAATTAAACAAATTTTGTTTTTTACAAAAACATCGTAAAAACATCGTAAAGCAATCTTGCTACTTATACAAGCAGCAAGGATATTTTGCATCTTAGTGAACCAATAAAATAATCAGACTTCTTGAAACAACACCCTAAATACTGTTCATTTAAATTCTTTACAGGAAGTACACCAATCAGCTTCCCTTTTGACAACTTCTAGTACACAATCCTCTCGAACTGAGACTTAAACTACAGTACAACAATCAGCTTCTTTGTCGATAAATTCCTCTACACAATCATCTTTTACTGAGGCTAAAACATCTAGAAAAATAATTACCTTTTAATCTAATAAACATACTCCAATAAACTGCGACGTATCCAATGAGACTCAAATGGATACCTTAGATCAAGATACATCCTCATCCCAGTACCCGAAACGAAACGTATCTGAAAAAATATTCCCTCCAATAAGAGATAACGAAAATGTTTTGGCTGATCACCAAATGCACCTGTCAATTCTTCAAAGAAAACTCCAACAATGGATACTTAACACAGGATAAACTTATTGACTTCTTTGAAAATGCGCATGGTTCTTCAGATCCTCTTAGTGTCGCCAGAATTTAATTGGAGGATAACGAACGACTGATAGACGTTCTAAAGAAAATACATCCCATGTTAAATCCAAAATATCTTAAATCCGGTTGTTCTAGAATTGTAAACAAAAGTACAGAACACATTTTAAGTAATATTTCTACAGATGATCTCAGTGATTCCTCTTCGGAGACTTAATAATTAAACTATTTTTTTTTCCTATTATTTAATGGAATCTAAATGGATACCATACCCATTTAAAAGATCTTAAAATTCTTATAAATAAATTTCATTTATTCATCCTATGTTTGCAAGTAACACATTTTAAAGGAAATTCTATCACAATCTTAAAAACTTCAGTTTCAGACTACGGTTAGGACACACCAAGATCACACATGAATTCCTAATACAGAAGTAACCCAAACTTATATATAATAACCCTTGTAGTTGAAGCAGTTTCAAATAAAAGTTTCAAATAAAAAAAACTTGTTTTTAAATTGTCGTCCAATCTGGGGAACTGAAATTAAAATTAAAAATTTCCACTACTGCTATTTTGGTCCGTCAATATTAATTAATAAAAACCCTTTATTCAATACCGGACTACCCTGTAGAAATACGCGCAGTTAGGTTTATAGATAATATTCACCATTATTCAGTGAAAACTCATAAAAATATAAATTAAACCTAAATTTATCCCTAATTTCGATTTGATTTTTATATCCCTTATTAAATTACACATTTTGTTTATCGTCAAAGAGCAGATTTACTGTTTGGTCATAAACATCAATTTGCAATATATTATGGCCAGTTATTTTCGTGAGCCAAATCTACCATTATTTGGTTTATGCCCGCATTTCTGCTGATTACAATTTACTACTAATCCAGTGACAGTTTTATGAGAATATTAACACTATTGGCGGTGTAAAAGCAAAATGATGCTGGAATTCAATGATGAGGTGTCGAAATCAGAATAATGATGCTGTTAGGCGGTTTGTTGTGTTCTAAAATGAACTGATTATTTCATTAAAAAACTATAAAGTTTTCTGTATTTAGCTTGGTGTTAGAAATAATCATTTGTAAAGAGATGGTGGCTCCTTTTTTCCACTACCTTAGGTTGCATTCTAAAATCATAAATAAAGTATATTGATGTATAAAGCAACTCAGTTGGTTGCTGCACTATTTTTCCCACTACAATAAGTTGTGTTTTGTGTTTCATATGCGTAATGGGACAGGTCAAGAACGAAAAATAAACGTTGTTTTTTTATTTATTTTATTTTTATTTATTTAATACACATGATAATCTCATTAACAGTTTAAATTACAATATACAATATCACATTAATTACTATTTCACTGGGAATAAGCCACAATTAAAGATAAAAATACGTTTATTGACGTTTCAATTTCCACTTCGGAAATCGTTCTCAAAATACAAACAGTAAATTCAACAAATTTTGTTTTTTGTTACTTAGTGAAAAATTCTTTTAGTATTTTAATTTTATCTGACTCATTTATATTGACAATTTAGACATACAATTTGCATTTTAAATTAGACGACTTTAAAATGATATTGCCAATATTGTTGAGTTGCGCTCCTGGGACGACTTTACGTATAAGATAGTTCATTCGATTACATGAAATCAACTTTAACTTGAGAATATCGTATCATGAAAAAAATTATAGCATGTAATTCGTCTTTAAAAAGACAAACATATGACATGATGACAGTAAAATTCTCCTGTTAGTGATTCCATAGTAAATTATGAGGGAAAAACCAGGAAAAAAACCTCATAATACTATCCCGACATAGTAAGTATTTGTTCGTGCATTTAGTTTACCTTCAATAATTTCGTTATTTAAAAAACGTAAATAATGTATCCTCTATATGTTACTGATTTACTAATACTGGTATTTTCTTATTAATAACTTCCTCTTTCAATATTGGTAACCAGATCCTACTACATTCTGCCGAGGAATTTGCGACACAATTGGCCTCATTTTTGCATTTTCATCAAAATGCAAAAAAGTGCAGAATGTGCGATGCCAATTTGGGGGATGAGCTCTACAAAGAAAAATTTAAATTTGCTTTTGAGCAACAAAAAGTCGATAAAGAACGGGCACATAATAATAAAGAAATATGCTATTTAACCATGGACCTACAACAGACCATGCCTTTACCACGCCTTACTACTTCTAAGGCATTTTATTTGAGGCAGATGTGGTTCTATAATTTTGGAATCCACTCAATAATGTTAGAGGGTGATAAAGCCTACTTTTTTATTTGGACCGAAGATGTAGCAACGAAGGGCAGTCTTGAAGTTGCTTGAATGTAGCTTGCACACATTTGTTCAACTTTTAACAAGCAGAAAGAAAAAAATAAACCATCTTCTTATATGGTCTGACTCGTGTGCAGGGCAGAACAAAAATTTTAATCTAATATGCCTATATCAGTACTTAATTTTAAAAGAATGCGTGAAGATAATAGGCCATAAATTTCCAGAAGTTGGGCATTCCTTTTTAGATTCTGATAGAGATTTTGGAATAATTGAAATGAAATTACGAAAAGTTGAGACCATATATGCCGCAGATCAATATAGAGATATTATAAGAGAATCAAGTAAAAAACGTTTTGTTATTATAAATATGACCGACCATTTTAAAAATATAGCAGACATAGAAAATAAATTACACTTATTAAATAGAAAAAAGAATTGCTGTAGAGATAAAATAAATTTTAGAGATGATATCAAATGGATACATGTGGATAGCTACGGTGAATATTACTACAAAAACTCCTTAGACCCAAACACGCCGTTCTTAAAAGTGGATATAATAAAAAATGTAAGGGGGAATTCAGGAGAAGGTTTTGTATTAGAAGTTATACCAAACAAAACGAATACTCTGTTGAAAAAATTAATATTTTAAAAAAACAACTTTGTTTTATAGAGGAAACTTAATAGACATTTTTATACTCGTCTATGGGAAAATAAAGAAGGCGCAGAAATCGAAAATGAAATAAATAAAACAACAAAAAAAAAAGAAGAACGAATTAGAAATAACATTTGGTTTTACATCGTTTTATTGCTTCTTGTATTCTTTATGCATTTTGAATTAAAAATGTTTGCCTAAGTTACTTAGGGAATAAAGGGTTTATGTACATTTATAATTAAATATTTTTCTTTAGTTGTGAATTATTATTGTTAAATTATCATTATTAAAAAGTGTACTTTAAGGTCTAAGTTTCTTTAAAATTGTATCATTCTAGGCTTATTAATAAAAAAGTTCTAATTAAAAAACTTTGAATTCACTTTACTTGAAAAGTTGTTTTTATGTTACATAGATCCTTTATGCACTTGTGTCTTCAATTAAAATGTCATTTGCCGGTAAAAATCACAAAGTAAACATTCCGGAAGTAATCCACTGTTAAAGATTGGATAATTTATGAATATTTAAACTATAGTTACCAATTCATTCAAGTTGTCAAGAATTTTCTTTTTCTCTATTAATACCAACTCTATTTGGCTATGAATATTTAGATATTCCTGTACAGTCCTATATTTGGAGGTCGCTTTTACCTGCCAACTTTGTAACAGCGGGTGGGTACAAAGCTCCACGTTCCTTTTCGCACGACCTTGTGCGAAGGTGTCACACTGAGAATCCTCCGCGAAATCTGACTTGCAAATTTAGAGGAGCCAATCCACGTTTCAATTTCCATCTCTGAATGTGTAATGCGGTCGCAGACTCGGATCGCTTCTTTGCCACCGGCCTACGTGATTTTCAGAGAGGATATGCTACTTCCTGAGTTTGCCGGCGGTTTCCGAACGATCTCGGGGAATTTCTTTGATCACCTGGGGGCTAGCGGTGGTTATATCCCGCTAGATTGGATCAGATGACAAACTTGGAGCGATTCTTTACTACAAATGTGGTTTATTGCAGGTTGTAATAGGGAGATGTGATAAATTTGCACATCAGAGGTTTAGAAATATGACAATGTTGGCGACTGCATTAACAAAGTCGTCGTTGGTATTATTCGAATGCTTTAATATTCACGGTATTAATTGTCAAATGCAGGAATTATGTAAAATAATACTTCTATTACTTACTAATCGTATAAAGGTTAAACAAAAATTAATTTTTTCCTGAAAAAAACCATATGGCAATTTATATGAAAAAAGTGATATAAAATACTGAGCGAGAGGCAATAAATGGTGTGTAGTTTTATTTTGGAGCCAATAGTTACGGCATGTTGCTATCGTCTTATTAGAAAATCTAAAGTGTTAATTTGGATGACACATCACTGTTTGTTTGTAAGAAATATTCCCAGAATTGAGAAAAAGAAAACGGCATTTTTGTCTACTTTAACATTGAGTTGATGCCAGCCAGATGTAATTCAGTTTGAAGTTGACATTCAGCGGTCTTTTATCTTTAAATACCTCTAAAACTCATTAATAATGATCTTACATAAAAAGAAAAGACTGTACAAAAAGAAATAGCGAAAATGGCAAAAGAAGAAAGAAATAAGCAAAATAATATTAAAATCGGGTACAGTAAACTGATCGTAAATGAGAAAGCATAGATATGGGATGAACAACATAATAAATTATGCGGACCTGGAAGTTTGTAAACACGTTATTGGATTAAGAGAAATGGACACGGCTATGATAAATGGATTAGAGAATAATACTCCTTAAAAAAAATGAAAGGGAAAATCAAACGAAAGAAAACAAAAATATAGATAAGAATATTGTAACATTTTTTTTATTATTAAAATATTAATTATTTTTAATTTCTTTTACCCCCGTGCGATACACCGATGATTAGGAATTCCCGTGTTTACAATAAGAAAATAATATTTGATCTACTAAATTATAATGGAATTCCTAATTACTAAAGGTAGCTAATCCTTTCCGTCTTAATACTCAGTATGAAAAGATCTAATGCTTTTGTGTATGCAGGTTCTTTTACATAAATTGATAATTTTCGCCGAAGGCCCGTATCTTTTGACAATAACTTAATCCCAAGTATTGTCTGCTTCTCATGTCCAATTGTTGGTACCGGTAACTCAAAACTTTCGGAATTTTTATTTCCTCAGAATTACCTACAACTGTCCGATGATTTTAAGTGGAGGATATCTTATTCTTCTTTTTTCTTGGATAGTTGGGGAAATTTTTAATGGAACCAACTTACTTCTCGGTGAGCTCCCGTTGAGCACAGGTCGATTATCTCGTGAGACTTCTCGGTGGCCTCTCGTTGAGTGTGGTCGCTTGCCTGAAATTATCGTCTCTGTGAATTATTTTCTGTATGTATACACTCTATATTTTAGTTTTCTTCAGTACAGTATATTAAATTCAGTGAATTAAGCTGCCGTCATCAGGAATTATGTAAGTTACCATAATCTTTATCTGAAAATTATCTGGGCGAGTAATATGGTATAGTATCATACCACCTGCCATTATCTGGACGTATCACCCATCATTCATCCATATCTTCATCTGTAGCTTGCCGATTTTTATATTTAATTTAAAGAACAATTCAAGAACTTTCCATAAATAATAACTATGAACATCTCAGTTTAGCATTAATTATTAGTGCGAGATGGTAACCCACCTAGCCAAGTGCGGTTTGGCTAGTTAATATTTTCAACTCTGTAACCTGTTTGTTTTTTTTTGTAAATTTAGAGTTAAGAAATTTTTGCCATTTTTTTTATTTGCTATAATTTTTGCTCATGATCTTTCCTATAATATCTCGAGATACGCCAAACTATATTTGTATATGATTTCCTTATATATCTTGGTAAAGGTATTTTTTTATTATATTATTGCTTAATTTTATACATATATAACACCATTTCATAGTTGTGTATTTTTACTACTTGTGTTGCATTTAGCAGCATCATAATTTTGTGTTCCCTGTTCCCTGATAAAATAGTAGCTCTAAATATTTGCTTAGTATATTAATTTATTACTATACCTTTGACCAGTAGAAAGATCAGGCTGATTAAGTTTCGTAGGTAAGTAAGTGTAATACCCAATATATTTATTATTTGTTTATATATTGTGTTGACCAAATTTATTTGATAATTAACTGTTGGTATCTTTCCTTGAGTTTGATCTCTGATCTCTGAAGGATATCTTTCCTTATCTCTTTTCTTTTCTAAGGTTTCTTAATTTTTTCTTTAACCCCAAAAAATTGAGTGGCGCCCTGTTTCTATCTTCTCTTATCTTTGAAAATTTTACCCGTCTATCTTTTTGTTTATTTCTATATCTTTTCTAATATCTCTTATCCTATCTTTACTTATTTCGTCCGTTGGACCCAATCCCGGTTCCAAAAGCTAGTTTCGAACCCACGACTCGCTCTCCACCAACCATATGGCTGCCGTCCGCAGTGTCTCTATTGGTTGTCTTTCTAGCATCATCCAAAAAAGATTTCCGAGGTTACAATATGACCCTCAAGGAAAAAGCAAGTCCGTCTTTACTGCCGATGCAGCAGACAGTATACAGCACTTTCTAGTAGACTATCCTAAATATGTAATTCAAAGACATTCTTACAATTCCCCATATATATTCAGTAATTCTACAGTATTCACTGCCTTTCCTCGCTCAACCGTTTCCATCTCTCTCTGTTGTTCCATTCTCTATCGTTTAGGCCTCTCTTACTCATGACGTCGTCTATTTCGTTCCTCCAAAATCTTTGGAATCGTTTTTTTCCTCCTTCCTGTGCGGCTCCATTTTGTTATTCTATATATCCATCTGCTGTCGCTAGTTTTTCTTACATGTCCATACCACTTTAGTCTATTTTGTTCTCTATATGTTAGTATGTCTGTTTCTATTGATGTTCTTAGCTTTATTTCGTCATTATTTCTCCTATCCATTCTTGTTACTCTACAGCATCTTCGCAGACATTCCATATCTGTAGCTACTATCTTACTGCTGTTTTTCTTGTCTATAATTCAATTTTTTGTCTTCATATTTAGTTGTCTATTCCACCATACTGACTTAAATTTTGGGATTGCTGTTCTTGTTTGTTCTAATCTTTGCTTAATTTCTTCCTCAGTCTCATACAATTTTCCATATAACTTTAAAATATTACTGATAGAAAGTTTGTTAAAGACAACCTATTAGGTTATTTAAAATGTATATAAAACATGTAACATAAAATTTAATTGGTACAAATTTGACAGAAATGTCGCTAATAACCTTCGGGTGATAAAACCGATTGACTTATTTTCACTTTTAGAATTCGTGTTGTAATGCATATATTCACAGTCTCCATAGTGACACTCTGTATGTAAACACCACGAAAACATTTCAGAGAAATAGAACCGCTCGCTGTAAAATAATTTAAAATAATTTAATTCTTCAACACCACCTGCCAAAGTTAGTCCGATAATCCTGCCGTCGTAACATCTTCTAATCTAGCAACGTCCAAACGGCTTTGCTCGTTTCGAACGACCATAAATCCACGTGATCACATATATCATCCGAAATCTTTTAACAACTTTATCACGTGACGCAAAGTAAATGATTCGACATAATCTCTGGTCGTAGGTCGGTGGGCTCAGGGGTCACGAGCAAACACAGAAAGGAGGATGACCAGAGAAATTAAACGGAGCACCACAAAGAGAATCGATAAACGTCAGTTTACACTCGAGTTGCTGGTCATTTTGGATAGCTCTACGTAATAATATTGGATCTAGACGGTAGAGGAGATTAGTTATATAATATATTTATAGAGGGTCTTTTACGAATCTATCTCTGAATTGAAATCGCTTGTTTGTATTAATAGAGCAGCTTTGAAAATTGTTTGACATAAAGTAATTTAAAATTATTTATTAAAGAGACATACTGATAATATATATAGCCAGGAATTTATAAACTAAGGGGAGCACATGTAAATGAGAGGTTATAGTAATAAAATAATTTTTAAAGTATTCAAAAAAACAATTTAACTTATTATAAATAAATCTCTCTCTTCAATCCTGACCCCCAGGGGGAGTGTAGTGGTCGACGTGATGTCGTGTATTGTCCGTCTCCAGAGATCTCTGTCTCTGGTCATTTCTTTTAATTCATGCATGGGTCTTTGGCAAATTCCTGTAATTTGATCTATCCATCTTGTTGGGGATCTTCCTCGTGATCTTCGGCCTTCTACCTTTCCTTGTATTATGAGTCTTTCCATGTTTTCTGTGTTTGCTCTCATAACATGCACAAAATATTTTAATTGTTGGAGATGGACTTTACTAGAGAGTCGTTGGCTAACTTTTCTTCTTCTTCTTCCAATGGCGCTACAGCCCAAATTGAGCCTTGGGCTCCTGTAACTTCTGCCTCCAACAAAGGCGATCCCGCGCCACTCGTCTCCAAGCCCTGACGTTCAATATGGTCTTCCCTTTGGTCTTCTGCCCTGCATTTTACCATCCAAGGCCTTTCTCGGCAATCTGTCGGCATCCATCCGTACCACATGACCAGCCCATCGAAGCCTTTATACTCTAGCGAACTCTGCAATAGGTGCTTCTTTGAACAGTTGGTAGAGTTCATGGTTATATCTAGATCTCCACATCCCATTTTGAGTGATGGGTCCAAAGATCTTCCTTAGGATTTTTCTCTCGAAAACCTCTAATCTTCGTTTAGTGCTTTCTGTCAAAACCCATGTCTCGCATCCATAGCATACTATCGGTCTGATGATAGTTTTATAGACCTTAAGTTTCGATTTTCGATGTACCGTCTTGGAGCGGAATATGTTAATCAGGGAAAAATAGGCTTTATTTCCCTTCATTATTCTCTTCTGAATTTCGGCCTCTTCTGTTCCCTCCGTATTCATTTCGACTCCCAGATAAGTAAAACTCTTCACTGTTTCAATGTCATCCTCTACTTTGATTTGATTTGGCTAACTTTTAGCTCTCTTAAAATTGAATTATTTGTTCTACGGTCGGTCCAAGGAATTCGTAATATTCGTCTCCAACAGAACATTTCAGTGGCGTCTATCTTTCTTCTCTCCGATTGTCTCAGAATCCAAGATTCACATCCGTAGGTCAGTATTGGGAATATTAAACAGTTAATCAACCTCATCTTTATCACCCTTGAAATTTGACAGTCCTTCCATATTTTGGTCATTTTTGCTGTGGCAACTTTTGCTAGATCACATATACGTTTAATCTCTTCTTGTAATGACCCTGTGTTTGTGATTAATGATCCCAGATATAAGTATGAGCTCACAACCTCGAACCGGTCAATTATGGTTATATGTGGATGATTTTTGTGTAGTCTATCCACTATCATGATCTTTGTCTTTGATATGTTTAATTGCGGACCAAATATTTGACTTTCGTTTTCGATCAGTCGTATAAGTTATATCAGCTCTGCTCGACTATTTGCAAGAAGGGCTGTGTCATCTGCGAAACGTAGGTTGTTTAGTTTATGACCATTTATTGAGATGCCCTTTTCCCATCCTTCAAGTGCTCTTCGCATAATATACTCCCCATATATGTTGAATAATTGTGGAGATAGTATACATCCTTGTCTGACACCCCGTTCTGGATGAAATTCGTTCGAAAGTGTGTCAAGTACTTTAACTGATCCAGAAGTGTGTTCATATAGTTCGGTTATAAGCCTAATTAGATGTTGTGGTACGCCTACTTCTTTTAGTATTCGCCATAAGTGTCTCCACTTGACCCTGTCGAACGCTTTACGGTAATCTATAAAACAAATAGTATAGTGGGATGTTGAATTCCCTAGATTTCTCGATTATCTGTCTTGTATTCAGCAGGTGTTCTCGAGTGCCTCTACCTTTGGTAAATCCAGTTTGCTCTTGTTGAATTTCTCTTTGAAGGAATGTTTTCAGTCTCTCATTGATTATATGTAGCATTATCTTGCTGGCATGGGATATAAGAGAGATAGTTCTATAATTACTTCTTAATAACTTACTTACTTACTTACTACTGGCATTTGCAGACGATATAGATCTAATAGGAAACACGCGATTAAGGATGAAGGAGACTTTCGTAAGGTTTGAGAAGGAAGCAGAGAAGATGGGGCTCCAAATCAACGAAAACAAGACGAAATATATGTATATGAGCCGCAATAACCAAAGCAGAGACAGAATCGGTCAGAACATTACCATCGATGACTTTAACTTTGAGCGCGTTAGGGAATTCAAGTATCTTGGAACAACAATAACTGAAGACAATAACGGATCACAAGAAATAAACAACAGGATTCAGGCCGGCAACAGATGTATTTTTGCCCTCCAAAACCTTATAAAATCAAAACAACTAACACGACGTACGAAGATACAAGTCTATAAAACAATCATACGACCCGTTGTGATGTATGGAAGCGAAACGTGGACGATGACAAAGGCAAATGAAGAGAGACTACGTGTTTGGGAAAGAAAAATCCTAAGGAAGATCTTTGGTCCGGTGCTTGATGAAACATCAGGACAATATAGGATAAGAACTAATAAAGAGCTTGAAGAACTTTACCCAGACGCCAACATCATAAAAGAAATAAAGTCCAGAAGACTCCAATGGGCAGGACACCTCAGAAGACATTCTGACGAACGAACAGTAAGACTGGTGTGGCAGGAAGTCCCAACTGGAAGGAGACCACGCGGACGCCCTCGTCTCCGGTGGCGAGATAATATAGCAGGAGACCTAAGCACTATGGGCGTGGAGAATTGGATGGAGGTTGGTCAAGACAGAAAACAGTGGAGGCATGTTGTCGAGTCGGCTAAAACCCACGAAGGGTTGTAACGCCACGGAGTAAGTAAGTAAGTTCTATAATTGTCGCATTTATAGAAGCTGCCTTTTTTATGTATGGTCGTTATTGTAGATTTTGTCCAGTCTTCAGGCCATTGTTTGGAATACCATATTTGGTTACAGAGTAGATGAAGTAACTTTACGCCGGTTTCTTCTGTGGCTTTAAGCATTTCTGCTGTTATCATATCTGGACCTGGTGCTTTGTTATATTTGAGCTTGTTGATAGCCTGTCTTACTTCATTTTCGAGTATATCAGGTTCTTCTTCCACCTCGTCAGAGATTTGGCCAACAAGCTCTTGGCGTTGATCATCTTTATATAGGTCCCTGCAATACGATCTCCATGTCTCTGCTATGTCTTCTTTGTTTGTTCTCAGGGTTCCAGTGTTATCTTTAATGGCCCAAGTTCTGGCTCTGAAGTCCCTTGTCAGGTAGCGTATTTTTCTAAATAGATCTCTCGGCTGATTATTCTGACCATGTCATTATGAATAAATAGTAAATTAAAAATAGTTTAAAAATGACAAAATCTATCCTGGGGCTAGCATTTGATCTAATCAAGTACCTGTAGTCGATAATACAGAGCCCAAAACAAATTGCAATTGAAGCAGGCCTTGGAATAAGCCTTCCTTCTTTTGGACGATTAGTCACTCCCAAATAAAAAATTCAAAACATAACCTATAAGTGTTTTGTAATTTTCTGCTTAGTTTAAAAAACAAATTGAAAGAAAATAAAGTAAATTAATGGATAAAAATGGGGCAAAATCCAATAACAAATGGGCTTAAACAAGGATGTTGTCTATCTCCGACCTTATTTAAAATATATATTTAATCATCGCTAGAGCAGTGGAGGAAACAAGTATCCGGAATGGGAATAGACATAGGCGGTGGTAAATGTTTATTAAACATTAATATAAAACGATTTATGAGATCGCTGCCGATATACCTAGTCTCTTAAAGTAAATAATTAATGGATTCGACCGTTACTTGATGGAAATTCATTTTCTATAACAATAAAAAACTGAAAACTTTGTTTTCAAACTTTCACAAAATTTATTTTAAATCTTATCTCTACAGCTGTTTCGGCTGATTGCCTTTCTCAAGTGATCTATTTTTGGCTTGGGTTTACAAATTTATAGTCTCTAATGAAATAGGTTGAGGAGGGGAGAACTGTTTGTCTCAAGTTGGTCATTCAGAATTATATCTGTGTTTTTTAATTTGTTGATTTCCATAGATTCTAACATAGATAGCTTAAGGTCTTTATTTTGAATGTGAAGAATTTTAAATTTGTCATTAAAAAAATTATTATGATCTAGAAGGTGAAGTGCGTATGTCGAATCTATTTTTCTGTTCTTAAAAGCTCTTTTATGTTCTGCTATTCGTTTGTCAAAGTTTCTATCAGTTTGACCGATGTAAGTTTTTGGGCATTCGCCACATTGAAGTTTGTACACACCACTGTTTAAGAGTTTTTTATTTTGGCTCTTGTTATTTTTAATATATTTGCCTAGGTTGTTATTTGTTCGGAAAGCTGGTGTTATTCCTTTCTTTTTTATGTATTTGGCTATTTTTGTTGTTATTTTGCCTGTATATGTAATCGAGTAGAAGGTACTGGGTTTTTTCTCTGGCGGTGGAAATACTAATTTCAGGGCTTTCTTGTGTAGTTTTTGATTTAACATTTTATTAATTGTTTGTTCGTTGTATCCGTTGTTTACTGCTATTTGCTTAATTATAGTTAATTCTGTCTCAAAGTTGTATTTTGACAACGGAATTTGTGTTAATCTATGTAACATACTATGATAAGCTGACAGTTTATGTTGTGTTGGATGGGATGATGAATTGTGTATAGTCGTGTCAGTATGGGTAGGTTTATGAAATATGGAGAAGTCATGTTTGTTTTGAAGTCTGCTAATTTTAAAATCTAAAAAATTTATGGATTGATTTTGTTCTGTTTCTATTGTAAATTCAATATGACTATAAAGTGAATTAATATACGATAATAATTGGTCGAGTGGCCTGTTAGTTCTTGTGAAACATACCAGTACGTCGTCTACGTATCTCCACCAATATAAAAACTGTTTGAATACGGGATGTTTTGAAATCTTTGTCTCTAGATGATCCATAAAAATATCTGATAGCAATTTGCTTAGAGGATTACCCATTATAAGTCCTACACTGTTATTTGTATATATTTTGTTATTAAATTCAAAGTAGTCCTGGTTTATGCAAACTTCAAGAAGATGTAAAATTTCAGATGTAATTATTGGATTTGTACTATTTTGGTCTAAAAGGTTTTTTACTAGAATAAAAGTTTCTGTAGGAGGGATACTGGGAAAAAGATTTTTTACGTCAAATGAAATTAATCTGGAGTTATTAGGTAATTGAAAATGTTGTATTTTATTAACTAGTACTAGTTCTAGTATAATTTGTATAATGAGTATAATGAACCCACAGCCTCCTAAATTATACTCTTTCATTAAACTGCACAAATCGGATCACCCAATAAGACCTGTAGTTTCTTTTTATACAGCTCCGTCATATAAACTTTCAAAAAAACTGTTAGAGATTATTTTAGAACACACTAAATTTTTTCACCTAAATTTACCATAAAAAATACAATAGAACTAGTTAATAAAATAGAACATTTTCAATTACCTAACAACTCCATATTAATTTCATTTGACGTAAAAAATCTTTTTCCTAGTATTCCGTCTAAAGAAACTTTTCTTCTAGTAAAAAACCTTTTAGACCAAAATAGTACAAATCCAATAATTACATCTGAAATTTTACATCTTCTTGGAGTTTGCATAAACCAGGACTACTTTGAATTTAATAATAAAATATATACAAATAACAGTGCAGGACTTATAATGAGTAATCCTCTAAGCCCATTGCTATCAGATATTTTTATGGATCATCTAGAGACAAAGATTTCAAAACATTCCGTATTCAAACAGTTTTTATATTCAATATAAGGTTGTCAAAGTTTTTATATTGGTGGAGATACGTAGACGACGTACTGGTATGTTTCACAAGAACTAACAGGCAACTCGACCAATTTTTTTCGTATATTAATTCACTTTATAGTCATATTGAATTTACAATAGAAACAGAACACAATCAATCCATAAATTTTTTAGATTTAAAAATAAGCAGACTTCAAAACAAACATGACTTCTCCATATTTCATAAACCTACCCATACTGACACGACTATACACAATTCATCATCCCATCCAACACAACATAAACTGGCAGCTTATCATAGTATGTTACATGGATTAACAGAAATTCCGTTGTCAAAATACAAGTTTGAGACAGAATTAAATATAACTAAGCAAATAGCAGTAAACAACGGATACAAAGAACAAACAATTAATAAAATGTTAAATCAAAAAACTGTCGGTCAGATAGCTCAGCGGGCTGTGCGGCTGCCTCTCATTCGCTTCACTGTCAAATGGTTCAGTGGATGTGGGTCGAGCCCCAGCTCGGTGTACGGAAAACAAAAAGTCTAACGCAGCAGTTTAAAATTCTAGATGAATCTGCGGCTTAGACTAGGATATGCTGGGATCTGATCGGCCTATGGTGGAGCAGTACGGCAAGAGATAAGGGCTTGCGGCTCGGTGATACTCCTCCATAGATCCCTACCGGACGGGCGTAACGCCTAAAAAACGGGATATATATATATATATATATATATATATATATATATATATATATATATATATATATATATATATATATAAATCAAAAACTACACAAGAAAGCCCTGAAATTAGTATTTCCACCACCAGAGAAAAAACCCACTACATTCTGCTCGATTACATATACAGTCAAAATAACAACAAAAATTGCCAAACACATAAAAAAGAAAGGAATAACACCAGCTTTCCGAACAAATAACAACCTAGGCAAATATATTAAAAATAACAAGAGCCAAAATAAAAAAAACACTTAAATAGTGGTGTGTACAAACTTCAATGTGGCGACTGCCCAAAAACTTACATCGGTCAAACTGGTAGAAACTTTGATAAACGAATAGCAGAACATAAAAGGGCTTTCAAGAATAGAAAAACAGATTCGACATACGCACTTCACCTTCTAGATCATAATCATTCTTTTAATGACAAATTTAAAATTATTCACATTCAAAATAAAGGCCTTAAGCTATCTTTGTTAGAATCTATGGAAATCAACAAATTAAAAAACACAGATTTAATTCTGAATGACCAACTTGAGACAAAAAGTTCTCCCCTTCTCAACCTATTTCATTAGAGACTATAAATTTGTAAACCCAAGCCAAAAATAAATCGCTTGAGAAAGGCAATCAGCCGAAACAGCTGTAGTGATAAGATTTAAAATAAATTTTGTGGAAGTTTGAAAACAAAGTTTTCTGTGTTTTATTGTAACTTAAAGTAAATCTTCAAAAAAGTTGGAAATTGAAATGTTTTTGCAATATCCTGTAGCCTAAGGTACGCACCAATAGTCGTCTCTTCTCTACTAAACAAGTAGAAAATCAATATTTGTAGATCTAAGACAAGATTGGTTATTCTCCTCCGTTCTTTTTTTATAAACTCCAAAATTTAAAATGTAAGTAATAAACTAAGTAATAAACATGTTTATTCTGCTTTGTTATTTGTTATAGTCAATAGCTAGCAAACACGTTACGCAATCTATTTCATTTCTGTAACGATTTGTTAAAAAAAACATTTAGAAAAGGTCTTTGTGGCAACAGTTCAATTACAGCACCTCTCCAATGACACGTTCCGACCTCCATTCCTATTCACATTCGCTTTCTTTGTTGTTCCAACGCATTTTTCTTCCTCAACGTCGGTCTATCCGAAAACGCTAGCAACTTAATGAAGCCGGTATCGTTCCCAGATTATCAACGAGTGTTTTGTCTCCTTTTAGGACTAGTCGATTCAGTCTAACTTACTCTTGTACATTGTAGAAAGTTTAGAGACTTTCTGCATCAATCAATAAGAGGGAGTTTATGTAAAAAATGGTGCATAAGGGCTAAGCCGTTGATAGAGCCTTTGAAATATAGAGTGAACCAACTAAAATTATTAAACTTCAGAAATATATATTCAGATCATGTTAATAAATGCAAGACAATTATGTATAATAAAAAGAAAAATAGGTATAATGAATATTTTTATCACTATGCTTGTTATTTTTGAACCTAATTGATGTCTTGGTTGTTTTTGTACTTAAAACCTTAACTTGCATTATTAACCCATCAAAGCCTGAATTTATTTTTTGGTAAAACTGGTGATTTTTTGTAAAGTTTAGTTTAGGAAAAATACAAATAAGCAGAAAAACGTATTAAATTGTATGTGTTTATCGAACATGTGGCCATATGGTAACACTAGGTCACAATACTATAAAAATATTATAAGATTTACTTTTTATGAAATATGGCAGAGTCCAATTGGATAAGCCTTTGCGTATTAACGGCACAGTGCATAAAACGCATTATTTGGATAAACCTGTCGCGACGCATTGCATCCTTCACCATTTTATTGGAAATATCTGCTCCATTGTCCCACTTAAACCTTTTTCCAGGAAGACAATTGTATCCAGACACAATCAAAATACCCAAAAAACATTTGAGCTCGTCCAAACTAATCTTCATATCAGAACAATTCACAAAAAGAGTGTTATTTCTGGTTTCGTCTAAAATATGGTCTAGCATTTCGTTATCGAAAAATCATATTTTTAAATTGTGAGTAGTCTGCTTTGGGAATGTCGGATGTTTTTACAAAATCTCCATCGATCCAAGTTCTTTTAGTATACTTTTTTCCCTTTGGTGATTTTAAAAAACTAGTATTAGGTTCTGTATGAAGTGGTGAAATAAGTGGTGTATAATAAGTGGATTCTGCTAATAATTGTCTTCTGGACAGTTTACCCACAAATCCACCATTATCCTCGTCAGCCGAATCGTCCTTTAGCGTCAAACCTCTCCTGTAAATAAACAAATAATTCGATCTTTTATTAACCTAGTGTGATCATTTGGTAACAGTTTGATTCAGTCTCATGTAAATTTTTTTTTAATGAGCCAGGTTGCCTGCAATATTTTTTATGTTATAACCTACTTCCTTAACTACATCAATAATTATTTATATTACCGAAAAGTCTTAATATTAAACTAATAAAACTACTTTTATTAGTTTAATATTAAGACTTTTCAGTAATATAAATAATTATCAATATATATAATTCCACAAACTGTGGAATGTAACACTGTAACAAATTGAATACACTGACATCTAGTAACGAAAAGTTAAACTGCGGATAGATTTCTAGCGTTAACTTGAGCTACAATTAACATTAAATGATGGCGTGTTTTCGTAACCAAGTGGTCACACAAGGCTTTGATGGGTTAAATAAGACTGGTATTTTTTAAGTTTTTTTTAAGTATTGATATTGTGAGAAAATGGATAAATTCGGAAAATATAACAAGCAAGGCCTAGAATTTACACAACCTTTTTTAAGTAATCTGAAGGTCAGAAGCTATAGATGTGCAGACGGTTACGAATCGATATAACGAGCGTACACCAAAACAAGGCTCCTTGGTCAATGCTCTGGGCTGATGATATCATGTTGGTAGAGGAGAGAAGAGATATGTTGCAGGAAAAGTAGAAGTGTGTTAGAAGGACTCTTGAAGGGATAAGATTTAAAATTAACAAGTCGAAAACAGAGTATATTAAGTGGTTAGGAGGCAGGGGAATGGTTGTTGACATAGAATTGCTTGAAGAACAACTAGAGAGAGTAGAAGAATTTAAATACCTTGGCTCACAGGATACAGGCTGTAATGTAAGTAATAAAAGATACATTTACGGTTACCTCAGGCTTATTCCGTGGTTATTGTTGGTTGTTACCATGGAAACCATCAGAGTCTTCTAACTCTAATGCCACAAATTGGTCGCATTGCTCCTGTTGTCATCTAAGTTAACATGCTCCGTTTCTAACTTGCCTGCACCGTACTGAAGACGACCTGTCAAAAATACGTATATACGCCTGCCTTCCATCGAATAATCTATTTTGTTTTATGTTTTCCTGTTTTGAGAGATATGCCATCACATTTCACCCTCATTCGTGACGTACCAGTAACTTGTTCTGTAGATATACATGAATCGTCAAACCGCACTGAGGTCGCAATCTGCCTACTTCGCAGTTTCGAGTGACGGCCGGCCTTATAGTCTCAGTATGGTAGGGCGTTCTTCAATTTCGATGACTGTACGAATAATTCTCGATTTCAAGGAGCGGATAGAAGTGATGATTTTTGCTTCTTCGAAATATAAAAACGACCTGTCTGTTGGGCTAGGGCAAAATTAGTATCGAAATGTTTTTATGATATAGAATGCTCGTCAATGCGGTTTTGGATTCATCGGTTTGTCTGTCCTATGTATGTACGTTGTAGCGTTTTATATTTAATGTCTATATAATAATATAGATTCTGTTTTAAATTTTTGTAGTACGCCCCTGGTTGTTTATCTCGTCAATAAGCATAAAAATTACCAAGAAATCTGTGTTTGTCTTTTACAAAGAAATTTTAAAGCTATCAATATGTTATGGCATTTTTAAGTTGAGATTCTTAAATACGTAATAACGCTTCAAATACTTTTTGGCTCTGTTACAATGCCAGGTAAAAACTCCGGTTTAAAATTAGGGACGCTAGAATAATCAATAAATACGTGTTATTTTTACCCAATTTAGAAGTATATATTTCAAGATGTTTTGGTAGTTGAAAACGATTTGTTTACATGAGCCCACAAATAAAATGCAAGTCAGTTATTCAATTTTCTACCACGCAATAATGATGGGAATATTTTCAAAGTTGTTACGAAAACTTGTCCAGGGTATTTGTTTGTTTTAAGTTTGTAGACAAGCAGCTAGTTTGACGACAAACTAGCTGCAAGGCGCAAAGGGAAATTGATTGTGGCGTCGAATTTGTAGAATGTAACGCAGAAGTCAGTAAAGGGAGATCAACCAGACGATGTAGAGTCAATCTAGAGCAATTGAACTGAGAAGACGTGTTGGGGCGACGTTTTTGTGTTCTGACTTAAGATCAGTCAATATGATAATACTCTTTGCATTAAATGCAGTTTAGACAGAGTAAACGTCGAAAGATTTATACAGTATACCGGAAACTGATGAAATTTTGAAAAGATTAGTATATAGGATGTCCCACCAGTTTTGTTGTCGTTTGCCAGCTTGATTCCTCCACCAAACCTGATTTGATCGTCGTTCCTGCGTATGGAAATGGTTTCCTGTTTTTTGAAAATTTTAAAATTTGTCCACGTAGCTTCCCCAGAGATCTAGCAATTTTTTTCTTTTTAAAAGTTAAGTTGCGAAATATGTGACAAATAAAGGTAACAATTAATATATTAATTTTTCCAAGTTATATAGACATTTTTAATAATTGCTTTGATTAAAATAAAACAATTTGTAATAATTAAAGTTTTATATTATGTTTTCATTAATGTTTTAAATGTTATGTTGACATATGACATTTTGCTCTAAACCATTGTTGTTGTAAAACAATTTTCATTTGATTATTATATAGAAAGATATTTCATATAAGGTTAAATTCTACAGTATTTTCATAAAAAGGATATCCTTAAGTTTTGATAATCTAATTTGGCCATATTATAACTTAGGAACCATTTCAAAATTGCCTTTTGTAGCAATCTCTTTTGTAAACAAATAACACGTAAGTTTTTTGTTAATTTGTATTATGTTATATAGTATGCTTCTTGTGTAATCTGTATTTTTGAAAACTGTTTGTTTGAGACAAAAATAAACGTTTGATTTGTTTGTCTGATCCATTTTGTGTTTTAATTTAGAAAAGTCTCCTAATCCTTGTATGTATTTTTGATTTTAGGGAAGAAGAATTTTTCTTTCTCCCAGCAGGAAGTTTTCTTCGAAGCGGCGTCAAAATAGAAATAGCTAGAGGTAACCTTATCTGCCATATCTTATTTCGTTTTTGACCCAGGAGATTTATGTAAGTATCTCTTTGTTTTCATTTTGTAGGTACCCCAATCCGACCAATTTTATTTCAACTTATCCACGACCCAGTTCTCCAACAACCCCTTGATTGCCGTACGCACTAGTTTCAATTATTTTGTATGCCCAATCTTCTACCCATGTTCTTACCCTAAAGTAAGCAAAATATATCGTTACAACGTGAGCAGCTGGAACTGGAAGCTCAAAGTATCTCGTAGACACAATGGTTCACATTGGAGATTTGGTATTTTAGTGAAGTGAGTAATAAAGATAGTTTTGATGTTTAGAGGGTTAAGAGTTCTACGGATCTTATCAATAACACCTTTGATAAAAGATAGAAAAATTTTGGGTTGACCAGGTGGCAAGGTTATACACGAACGTATGTAGAAGTTCGTTACAGCTCTCATTGCGTTTTCGTCCAAGTTTTTATGTAAAGTCTTCATAACAAATAAACTTATTTTATTTTCCTCGGTTAATAATAAAGTTTATTAGAATTTGTAGATTTTTTTCTATTAATTTCTTTTATTCATAATACGGTAAAAATTAATTTAATTATTCAAGCATATAATAAATTAAAATAGAAGAATACGGGAATATAAGAAACCTCTAATAATGAACGGATTTTGGCCGAGTTCGGGCTTCTTTCAGGCCTTATCCTTTTTCATTTTTAATTATAAGAGACGGGAGTTTAACGTAATTACGTATTTTTCTCTATCGGGCTCACATTTTTCTAATAAGATTATATATTTAATAATGTTTGGCTCTACGAAATTCTAGTATCAAATAAAGGATACCCTAACGCAATTTTATGGCAGAAGCTAGGAAATAACAAACTAAGATAGAAATCGAGAAGCGATATTTTATGATGTTTGTTTTGATCGAATTTTTTTTTAAATTATTTACTCATCATGGAGTTTGCTGAACGATAATAAAAAAATTTAAAGCTGAGCTTTGACATTGTAAATGGCTGTAAAAGATTGTAGTGTGGATGGTGAACAATAACACCATTTTTAATAGCTGCCATTAAATTACCTAAGTATTTTCCCTTGACGTTTTATTTGAATTCCTTGAGATACGTTCATAGACTATAATTAGTGAAGACTTGCCGGCCGGACAATACCGGACACCTAAAGCTTTCTGAAATTGTTTTTTCGGAAACACATGTAAGTAATAAAAATGCAATATTTTTAAAGTAAACAGGTTTATCGTTCACACAAACAGTAATGTTCGCAACATTTCGTTATTACACAAATTAAATTAAAAATAAAATAGTTTATTTTTTGTTGTGCTATAGGAACAGTTACCCAGTCATCATCATCATTGGTGCTATAACCTTATAAAAAAGCCTTGACCTTCCCAAGTCTATAACGCCAGTAAGTTCTATCCATTGTCAATTATTGCCAGTTTGCTGCGCCTATTTTTCTAAAAATCTTCATCTACATTAATCCTCCATCTGAGTTTTGGCCTACCCCTATTTCTACTTTCCACACGTTGTGACATAAGGATCCTTCTAGGAGGGTTGTTCTGCTGTAATCTTGCCAGATTTTCTGTCCATCTTAGTCTTCGTATTTTTATAAGAGATGCTACGTCTTTACCACCAAATATATGTTTATATCTGTGATATATCTCGTATAATAGTTGTACCTCCTCCAAACACCATTTTCACAGATGCCTCCGAGTATTCTTCTCAGGATCCTTTATTCTCAGGATCAGGATTATTCTTCGCTTGATTTCTTTCGTCATGTCGTTCTCCTTGGTGATCAGGGAGCCTAAGTATATGGATTTGTGCACCACTTCAAAGGTAGAATTATCAACAGTGAAATGGTGGCCGATGTTTCTGGCTCTATTGTTATAGTGTATTTTTATGTATGAGAGAGTAATAAAACAATAAATTATGTATGCAAATCCCTAAACTGTTGATACGGGTGACTCAATGAAAAACAGATATTTGTCAAAAAGTTTACAGAAGTATATAGGAAAACAATTTTAAATTGAGTATGACCACCAGGTATAAAGGTTGGAGCAGAATAAAATACAATAGTTGTGAGGGTTACTAATCCCTAAATAAGGTTGCCAGTGTCGGAGTGATGGAGGTTAACAGGTACTAATGAATTTGCAAGAAATGTAAGATGTTTATTTTATTGGTTATATATAACCAATAAAAGTTTAATAAGTACCTACTTATTTGCAAAATAAAGTTTTATTCTTTAGATAAAATAAAACGTTTTATTTTATCTGAAATGAGTGCATTCCACGAAGTAAGGGTTTCAACAATCAAACATTTAATTCTTTAATTCCAGGAATCTACGACAGTAATTGACTAGATAATTATCTTCTAAACTAATTCCACAGAAAATGTGATAGTGGATTTTTCCATTTTGTAGGAAGGTCCAAGTGACGTATTCAAAATTCTTAACAGTTCACTAAAAGTAGGTACTTCAGTTGCAAGGTGCAGTTTATTGTGTATACTAGTGTTATAGAAAATTTGGAAGTGCCGTGTAAACGCCGAAAAATTGGTCCTTTAACAGTTAATGAAAAAACATTAATATTTAATTGTTTTAAATCATTTACAGACAAAAGTTTATGTGAAAGTGTTGATGAGACCGTTAAGTTAGTTAGCAGTACACTTGGTGTTGGGAAATCTACGATTTACAGAGTTATTAAAGAAGAGAAATGTGGTAGTTTTCAAATGCCACGTAATGCTCCAGGGAAACCAAAATTTCAAATAGAATATCATTTTAAAGAAGGACTTCGACGGAAAGTGCATGAATTCTTCTTTAGACAATAATTTCCAACATTGGATAAAGTTCTTGTCTCAGTTCGAGATGATAAGGATTACCCAGAAATGAGTCGAAGTACGTTATGGAAACTTTTAAAAGAAATAGGCTTCCGCTGGAAAAAGAACCCCAGAAAGTCTATTTTATTAGAAAGAAGCGATATTATCATATGGAGAAGACATTTTCTAAGAACCATAAAGGAAATGAGAAACCAAAAAAGAAAAATATTTTATCTTGATGAAACATGGATCAACGAGGGTCATACACCAAATAAATTTTGGCAGGATGAAACTGTTACAAGTCAAAGGCACGCTTTTGTAAATAACTTATCTACTGGTTTAAACCCACCATCAGGAAAGGGACGCAGGCTGATAATAGTACACATTGGCAGTTCAGACGGTTTTGTTGAAGGTGATTTATTAACTTTTGAATCAACTCGTACCGGTGACTACCATGAAGAAATGAACGCTGATGTCTTTCAAGAATGGTTCGAACAAATGATAGATCTTCTTCCTAAGAACTGTGTAATAGTAATGGATAATGCAAGTTATCACTATAGACTTATAGAAGGACTGCCCACAACCAAGTGGTTAAAAAAGACTTGCAGAATTGGCTGAGTTCAAAAAATATTACGTACCATCCCGGATCTATAAGAAAGGAACTTTATTCGTTGTGTGCCCTTCATAAAGAAAAATTTAAAAAATACGAAATTGATGAAATTGCCAAAAATCGTGGAATGACAGTACTTAGATCCCCACCATATCATTGTGAATTAAACCCGATTGAACTGGTATGGACACAGATAAAGAGTGAAGTTTCAAGAAAAAATACAACTTTTAAAATTCATGATGTTAAACAGTTGTTTTTGGAGGCCGTAAATAATGTAAAACCTGAAAACTGGGAAAAGGCCGTAAATCACACTATTAAAGAAAAAGAAAAAATGTGGAAGCTGGACAAAACTGGGAAAAGGCAGAAAACAGCATGATAATCTAGATTTGTAAAAATGTTTTTTTTTGCAATGGGAAACGGCTCACATAACTTCAGTTATTAGAATGTAGTCTCGTACCTACTTTATTCAATTTATTTCGCAGTAAAAGTAATCTTGGAGGTTTTGATGAATGTTTATGGTTTCAACAGAATGGTACGCCTCCGCATTATGCTGTAGATGTTCGAAGGTACCTTAACGAAATTTTTCCAAACAGGTGGATTGGAATACATGGACATATTGAATGTACGGCGAGATCGGCAGACTTCAATCCTTTGGTATTATACTTAGACCTGTTTGTAGTACCATAAATTCTCTTTGTAGTGAACTGTCAAAATTTTTATTAAATATTATACAAGAAAAAAAATCAAAGAAGCGGCTATAATTATGCTAAATGAGACCAATTGTGTCGCAAATTCCTCGGCAAAATGCAGTAGGATCTGGTTACTCATATTAAAAGAGGAAGTTAATAAAAGAAAGGTTCCCGGAAGAACCTGTAACTCCTAGAGAGCGCGTCTCTAGGTGGTGAATATGGGAATGCTTGACCCGGTTTACCGGTGGGTAGGAGGGAAATAAAATACCTCTCTTGGACCTTTATTCACCGAATGATTGCCGGTATAAGCAATCCCCCACTTGCTGAACAACGGCTTTGGGGGGACGAGTTGATAGGTTGATAGGCAGTCTTTTGTCCTGCAGTTAAGAAATCGGCCCCAAAGGAGGAAGAATTTTGTGTTTATTGATAGTAAACTGAATGTAAGACCAAATACTTACCATGTCGGGATAGTATTATAAGGTTTGTTTCCTGTTGTTTTACACGATTTACTATAAAATCACTAACATAATTATTTTACTGTCATTAAGGCATGTGATTGTCTTTTTAAAGACGAATTATATGTGTGATTTTTTCTGACGTGTATTCTTAAGTTAAAATTGACTTCATGTAAACACATGAACTCTCTTACAATAAAGTCGTCCCAGGGACGCAACTCAGCACTATTGCAGCAATAATTAACTTATTTTAAACTTTAATTGTGGCTTATTTCCATTAAAATAGCAACTAATAGGTTTCTTGGTTAAAAAACATTCGTGAATGGACTGAAATATCAAATGCAGGATAATTATTCAATGTGGCAGAATAACTCTGATATGACACGTGAAGAATAAGAAGAAAAAATTGTATGATTATGATTGTAAGTTTTGTAAAGTCCTTTGCAAGAAACGTTGTTAAGAAAACTAGATAATTCTTGGTGAAAATATTTTATAGATACTCAGATTTTGTATCCATATTATTGGTTTATTAAATTAATTGCTAAAATTTTAAATATATTTAGATTTCTTTTCGGGTTTATGATATTAGGATCCACATCTGTGGCATAAAACTGTGCTATCGATAATTTTGAAATGGAATATTGTTAGAATTCTTGTTGAAAAATATTGTTAACATTCCAACTGGAATAATAGTGCATCATCCATCAGGTTTTCTCGTCTTCGCATACGTGCATGGAAATGAAATTTTCCTGTTTTCCTTAAAATCGATGACATAGGCTAAGAATTTCTAATGTTGGCCACGTATGCTTCACGTCAAAATCGAATGATAGCGCAAAAAGAAATATAAGCATTGTACACGAATCCAAGAAATAGTATGGGAAAATTCTATTTACTTAACAACACCTAATTCTTTGTTCGTATATACATATATTTTTTTATTTTTAAATGCATATTTACAATCTACTCATAAACAATAGATTAAGTAACTAGTAAATGTGATGACAATATTTACTTGATTTGGGTACCGTACAGTGACAGTTCTTTATTTTCACCTATGTAACCAGATCTTCAAGTTATTAAAAGCCTCATCGAAAAATGTATAGAGTACAATAAACCCCTCGTCCTAATATTTGTGGATTATGAGAAAGCATTCGATACAGTAAACCACCAGAAAATGCTAGAAGCTTTAAAAGAGTGCCGAATAGATCACCGCTACACCACTGTCATCAAAAATATCTATGATAATGCCACGGAATGCGTCAGACTCCATGAAGATACACACAAGTTCAACATTCATCGTGGAGTTCGCCAGGGCGACACCATTTCACCAAAACTGTTTACAACATTATTGGAATACATGTGTAAGCGTGCAAACCTAGACGAAAAGGGCATAAACATAAATGAAGAGCAGCTTAGTCACCTCAGGTTCGCGGACGATATAGTCCTGATAACAGACCGCATAGATCATGCCATCGAAATGTGCGAAAGACTCTACCATGCCTCTACACAAGTGGGTTTAAAGATCAATAACTCAAAAACACAAGTGATGACAAACCTTGTTCTGAGTGAGAACATGAACATAGCTGGAAGAAGTATAGAACAAACATCAGCATACAAATATCTGGGACACGAAATTCGCTTAAGTAGAGATAACCAGTCCAATGAACTAATACGTAGAATAGGGTTGACATGGGCAGCTTATGGAAAGCTAAGAGATGTTTTCCAATCAACTCTTCCCATCTGCCTGAAGAGAAAAGTCTTCGATCAATGTGTGCTGCCGGTTCTAACCTATGGTGCGGAGACGGTAACACTTACTAAGACGTCCGCAAACAAAATTCGAACAACACAGAGGGCAATGGAACGGTCCATGTTAGGATTAACCCTGAGAGACCGAATACCCAACACAGAATTGCGCCGTAGATCGGGAGTAACCGACGCAATCAAAAGAATATCAACCTTAAAATGGAACTGGGCAGGGCACGTCGCGAGAACGAAGGACGGCAAATGGACAAAACGCATTCTTGAGTGGAGACCCAGACAAGATGCCTTTAGGAATAGAGGACGACCAATAACAAGATGGACGGATGACCTGAAACGGACACATCAAAATTGGATGCAGGCGGCTCAGGACAGAAATTTGTGGGGTGAACTACGGGAGGCCTATGTTCAGCAGTGGACGAGTATGGGCTGAATGATGATGATCAGTTTTCGTTCCTCCATTGGAATTTAAGCCTTGTTGGCGTGAAGTATTGTGACATCTTTACGGTTGGTGCTCCTAGGTCATTGTGGATGGTTGCATTACTCACATACTACAAGTCTGCAAAATTGTTGTGTTTCAAGGCTTGCTGCAGCCCCAGAGTTCTACACTGTAAGTCCATATTGGTTTTAGTTTGACTTGGAAAGCAGTATTTTGTTCTCCAATGATAGTTGTAACATTCTGCCAAGTAACCAATTTATTTGTTTTAATTTTATATTGAGCTGAGTTTTTGCCGTGAATGTGTTGCTTTTAGATAAGCTATCAGTTCAAATTCAACCCAAGATATTTTACAACGTCTCTAGCAGGAATGGGGGCATTGCTTAAACTAACTTACGAACAAGTACGTCTTCTTGTTGTAAATATGACTTGGCTGATTTTTCGTTATTGAATTTATTTTTCCATTTTGTTAACCAATTCTCTAATGTGTGCATGTAATTTTGCAGCTTCGTAATGTAAACATAGCAAAGAAAATAAAGAATAGAAAAAATAAGGGCTAAGTAGCATAGAGAAGATAATAGTAATTCAAAATAATTATTATATATTCCAAATTAAATAAAGAATAAATTCAATACAGTAACGTATACATTTTAAATTATACAAAGATAACAATTGACCTAGTTTGGCACAAGCCCGACTGTTTAAGAATTACGAAATCTGAAGACCTTCGTGAAAATTAATACAACGAAGCTACACACCATCGCATGTTACATTCCAACACGTGGAACAGTACAGCAGAATCAGCAAAATAAACTAGGAATG
This sequence comes from Diabrotica balteata, assembly GCA_918026665.1. Taxonomy (NCBI): domain Eukaryota; kingdom Metazoa; phylum Arthropoda; class Insecta; order Coleoptera; family Chrysomelidae; genus Diabrotica; species Diabrotica balteata. The sequence goes on along the minus strand of OU898276.1, from coordinate 203,942,730 downwards.
TTCGCGGGACATAAAAACTAAAAAATTGGTCAACCAAGCAGTAGTATCGAGGGAGCGCTCAAGGCATGAATTGCCAGCTCCGTGAGCACTCGGACGCGATAGCGTTCAGTACGCGATCAGTAATAGCTGGGCACCGTGACTGCCCGCTCAGGCAGTAATTGCCGGCGGTAGCGTCCAGCAAGTCAGTCAGTATCTTCGGGCAGGGCTGTCAAGACGAGAGGCGACATCAAGTGCAGATTACGCGCGATTGTTATATTTCGACGGGATATAGTTCCGTATAAGTGTCGGGTACTGGGAGTTCGAAAATCGCGACAGAGCGCGGTATCTCCACAACTGAATCCGATATCCAGAGGAACTGAAGTGCGTATCATTAGCTAGAGCCTAAATACGCGAAAGGTAACAAAGTTCTATATACTAACCAGAGTAAATTATAGAAGTACAGATTGTCACCTCTTTACTTTCTTGCTAAGATCTCTTCTCGTCTCCCTTCGCGCCTAACGAGTTATTATTGATTATATCTGACAGCTTGTTAACTAAATTGTAAACCACATAGTATATTCAATACATTTGTAGACTCTAAATTGGGTTTTTATGTTCCTTCCGGCCGATTCAGACAGAGACCAGAAGAGTACAAAATTTCTGCTTATCCATATCTCCGGCTTCTAAAGTAAGCCCATAGACTCAACCTTTTACAGGACCTGAGACCTAGAAGTCATTAATCCCTATCCCGAAGTTCCTTAAATCCACGAAGGCGAACCAGCGAGTTCAGACTAGTGGGACCAGGAAGCATTGCAGCCGCTCGCAGGGATAAGTATCCTTAAGGTTCATATCGAGGATGTTACAGTGGTGACAGCTTTGTACAGTGGTGAAGATTTTCTTACCCTCTAGTTCCAGATTTTACAATAGGAGATATAACCTCCCCCCGACATATACAGTGGGCACGGCGGAGCGTTCCAGTAGTTGTACAGCTTTTCAGATGCTGTGTCTGGATCTTTATTTGAAACTAAAATGGCTGTATCATCGGTAAAAGTCGCCACTGTGACGTCATCTGTAATAGGTATGTCAGCAGTAAAGATTAGTTACACGAAGGTACCGAGTACACTTCCATGAGGAATTCCGGATTGGATTGAGTGATGAGTTGAGAGTTGATTTCTACTTGAAATAAACGCTCGTTAATATGGGTTTTAGGATAGGATACATAGCGCTAGACAGTTAATATTTTATTTTATATATCAAACTAGACTTTATTAAAACTGCTGAATAACGAAAAATACTGCGGTACACATAGTCTTTTATTTTAAAAGACTTCATGGTTTATTTACTATTCTATGACATGTTTGACGAAAACCAAACTGATGCCTTGATATTATGTTCTCGAGTGGTATAGATTCGCTTATTCTATTAAACATAAGTCATATTATATCATCTATACAGATGATATAAGAGCTTTTAAACAGTATTAATGCAATAGAAGAAAGATTTATGCTGAACATAAACGTAGCTCAAAATATGTTCATGATATTTAGTCAAACAAGATATAACATTACTCTACAAGTCAGTGGAGCACAAATAGAAATATTTAAATACCTGGAAAGCCTTATTACGCAAGACCTAGACCCACACTCGTGTATTGAAAGTAAAATTGAAATGGCGAGAGCAACATCTAACAAAATGAGACCATTCTTATGTGATGGTAATCTTTACTTGGAACTAACACAACGAATGACAGAATGCTATGCGTGGGTAGTGTTATTATATAGTGTTGAAACGCGGAAATTAAAATCAAAAACAATTAACCGCCTTGAGTCATTCGAAATGCAGTTGTTACACAGATGGATGCTTTGCATAATAGAATGGTTGGAACATGTATATAATACAGATGTTTTACAAAGGGCTCTAAAGGGAGAAAATATTGTCTAAAATAAAGTGCAGAAAAATTATATACCGTATATTATATATTATTAAAAAAGTGGGTACCTAGTTATGGCATATTTATTATTTTGTTATACATTCAAGCAATTCTTTAATATTCCAATGTACACATCACTATTTAAATGTCTGCTATTCACTATTTTAACTGCATCAGAGTTTCCGAAACACTCGCTTATGGTTAATATCATATTGTTGTATTCAACATTTAAGTACATTTTTATCAACCATACCTAATTTTGTAGAAGGGTCTTTCAGATCTCACCTTATGTATATGCCAACAACTACAAATTTTCATTGACAAAATCAATCAACAACAAAACACACAGAACAGATTATCTACCAAATAACTAAACCGAAAGTATACGCCCCACGTTGGACGCCATTTTTAAATGTAGACAAACTATTTACCAAAATGGGAATATACTGATGAATTAAAAAACATTTTAAAGGTACAACTTTCTAAGAGCACCCTTTATAGTCTCTCTCTTTTCAATCCAGACCCCCCAGGGGGAGTGTAGTGGTCGACGTGATGTCGTGTATTGTCCGTCTCCAGAGATCTCTGTCTCTGGTCATTTCTTTTAATTCATGCATAGGTCTTTGGCATATTCCTGTAATTTGATCTATCCATCTTGTTGGGGATCTTCCTCGTGATCTTCGGCCTTCTACCTTTCCTTGTATTATGAGTCTTTCCATGTTTTCTGTGTTTGCTCTCATAACATGCCCAAAATATTTTAATTGTTGGAGATGGACTTTACTAGAGAACTTTTAGCTCTCTTAAAATTAAATTATTTGTTCTACGATCGGTCCAAGGAATTCGTTACATTAGTCTCCAACAGAACATTTCAGTGGCATCTATCTTTCTTCTCTTCGATTGTCTCAGAGTCCAAGATTCACATCCGTAGGTTAGTATTGGGAATATTAAGCAGTTGATCAACCTCATCTTTATCGCTCTTGAAATCTGACAGTCCTTCCGTATTTTGGTCATTTTTGCTGTGGCAGCTTTTGCTAGATCACATCTACGTTTAATCTCTTCTTGTAATGACCCTGTGTTTGTGATTAATGATCCCAGATATAAGTATGAGCTGACAACCTCGAACCGGTCAATTGTGGTTATGTGTGGATGATTGTTGTGTAGTCTATCCACTATCATGATCTTTGTCTTTTATATGTTTAATTGCAAACCAAATATTTGACTTTCGTTTTCGATCAGTTGTATAAGTTCCATCAGCTCTGCTTGACTATTTGCAAGAAGGGCTGTGTCATCTGCGAAACGTAGGTTGTTTAGTTTATGACCATTTATTGAGATGCCCTTTTCCCATCCTTCAAGTGCTCTTAGCATAATATACTTTCCATATATGTTAAATAATTGTGGAGATAGTATACATCCTTGTCTGACACCCCGTTCAGGATGAAACTCGTTCGAAATTGTGTCAAATACTTTAACTGGTCCAATAGTGTGTTCATATAGTTCAGTTATAAGCGTAATTAGATGTTCTCCTACGCCTACTTCTTTTAGTATTTGCCATAAGTGTCTCCACTTAACCCTGTCGAACGCTTTACGGTAATCTATAAAACAGATATATATAGTGCCTCTACCTTTGGTAAATCCAGTTTGCTCTTGTGGAATTTCTCTTTGAAGAAATGTTTTCAGTCTCTCATTGATTATATGTAGCATTATCTTGCTGGCATGGGATATAAGAGAGATAGTTCTATAATTGTCGCATTTATGGAAGCTGGCTTTTTTATATATGGTCGTTATTGTAGATTTTGTCCAGTCTTCAGGCCATTGTTTGGAATGCCATATTTGGTTACAGAGTAGAGCAGAACTTTACGTCGGTTTCTTCTGTGGCTTTAAGCATTTCTGCTGTTATCATATCTGGACCTGGTGCTTTGTTATATTTGAGCTTGTTGATAGCCTGTCTTACTTCATGTTCGAGTATACCAGGTTCTTCTTCCACCTCGTCAGAGATTTGGCTAACAAGCTCTTGGCGTTAATCATCTTTATATAGGTCCCTGCAATACGATCTCCATGTCTCTGCTATGTCTTCTCTGTTTGTTCTCATGGTTCCAGTATTATCTTCAATGGCCCAAGTTTTGGCTCTGAAGTCTCTTTTCAGGTAGCGTATTTTTCTAAATAGATCTCTCGGCTGATTATTCTGACCATGTCTCTCAATTTCTTTGCATATACTTCTATAGTACGGTTTTTTGTCGGCCTTACATCTTTGTTTTATTTCTTTATTGAGGTTTCTTAAACTAGCTTTTTATAGTATTACCTACATAATCATTCTAGGCCCCTCGCTCATATCAGAAGAAGTTTGGGTGTAGTTCTTTCAAAATTCATATACAATCTGTTCGGTTTATCTTTAAATAAAATTAAAATGAATTGAAAAGTAGTATCCTTAATTATCTACTCCCATAAGAAAACGAGCTCTAACAGAGAAATTAAATAAAAATTTAAAACAAAGCTGTTAACAAGCTAACCTTTAATATTTTGTAATGAACAAAAAGTTATTAAAAGATTTTAGCAAAATTGCGTCATTTTGCAAAAGAATAAACATTCTGTATTCTTCTTATAAATTCTTCTGTTAAAAAAGTAAGGTTGAATAATACTTGGTACGAAGCCTGTAACTAGCACTCTCTATTAAACTCAGATATAAAAACAAATTCTTTGGATGTATGAGCTTCCAAAATATATTTATTAGTATCAAATTTCATTATAAAGTTGCCAGTAGGTTCGATAAAATCGTAAAATATGTGTAACATTTTTTTTTCTTCTACGCCCTTTATCTTAAAATCGGATGTAGTTTTTAGGCAATGGAACCTTTATTTGAAACACCCTGCATATCTACCTAGAAAACTCTATAACAAGTCTACCGTAGTATCATAAACATTAACAATGTATTAAATATTCTAATAAACGAAATAATTATAAAACAGTAAAAGAAACTTTTGTAATTTAAATAAAAATATGGATATAGCCAAACTTTTTAGATGAATAGGACTTATTTTATTATTTGAAATCCTTGGAGATTTCCCTAAAAATTGAAGAGCAAAATGAAATTAAAACTAATTGACAAAATGAAATAAAAATATCAAGTAATTAAATCTCCAGAAATAATAAGTTTTTTAAAGGTCTTTATCTTTCTTAATAATTTCACTGTATTATTTCAGAATAGGGTATTAGAATAGCGGTCGATATAGACCGGGAAGAAAATTTAATATTTCTAATATGGCTTTAAATGGAAATATGCGTCTTTTACCTTTAAAAATAAAGAATATTACACATAAATTCACTAAATGCTTACATTATCTATTTAATTCAGTTTAAACTTACCTTAATTTTAATTAAAAAAAAGGTTTGCTTTGATATTTCCATTTTCCACTGCGGAAATCGTTCTTAAAATACAAATTAAACCAGCGATTCTCAACATTTTTTACACGTACCCCTTATATAAATTCTGCGTCAATGGCGGACCACATATTAAAAAAGTAGATAATAAAATTTACTAATTTTGGCAAAAATGTATTTATTTAAAAAGAGGGCATTTTAAATATTTCAAAATAAAACTTACAGTCTAACCCAGTCCAAAAATTCAGTGCGAAGGATGGTTTTGCATAGGTACAACAAGTGAATCGATATCAGAATCAGTGCTTCGTTTCATTCGTAAGTCGAATCAAGATTGAGCCTACTGGGAAATTTATTTTTTACTTGTAGCATAGCAGAAAATCCAGTTCCACACAGGTAGGTGGTAGTAAAAGGAAGTAAAAATAACAATACATTATTTGATAAGGCTGGATATGCATATTTAATATTTAGCCAGAGTTCGGGTAATTCTAATTTTGAAAACTCTATTTTCAAACCGCCATCACAAGATACTTCTATAAAGACTCTTTTCAATGTGAAAATGGTTGTCATATTAAAAGAAACTGAGCAAAGTCTTCGTCAAAATACTCTTTAAAACTATCAGTTAGCATTTGACAATGCTGTTTTATTAAAAAAAAAAGCTATAAAATTTATCTTTAATCTTTATTTCACTCTCAAACACAACATTTTCTAAATTGGCAAACGACTGCAAATCTTTGTTTGAAACACTATTTTTCATGATATAAAATTTCTTGATAAAAGCATTTATTTTGTCATTTACAGAAAATCGATTGTGTGATTTACCTTGTAAGCTTAAGTTTAGGTCATTTAATCGATTAAATATGTCTGTTAAGTACGCTGGTGTTGTGAGCCACAATTCATCTAGTAAGCGATCACGAAGTTCAAAATTGGTTTCCATTAAAAACACATGTACTTCAGAACGCAACTCGAATAACCAGTTCAACATTTTTCCCTCTGATAACCATCTTACCTCCGTGTGTAGCAATAACTGAATATGATTACTTCTCATTTCAGAGTATAGTTTTGAAAATTACCGCGAGTTTAAGGCTCGAGATTTTATGAAATTGACTATCTCAACGGCTTGATGGAGAACATGTTTAAATTCATATGGCATTCGCTTTGCTACCAAAGTTTCTCTGTGGATACTACAATGGGTAAAAGCACAATTTTCTGCAACCAGTGTTACTTTGACAGTTGCACCTCCGTATTTTCCTGTCATGGCTCGGGCACCATCCGAGCAAAAACCAATGCATTTTTTCCAGTCTAGTCCATTTTCCACAAAAAAATTATTGATTTTCTTGAATATTTTATCGCCAGTAGTTCGTTTCGTTAACGCCTCATAAAATAAGTACTCTTCTTTGATTTTGGTTTGAAATATATATAGCACATAAACCGTAAGCTGAGCATAGTTTGTTACATCTCTGCTCTCATCAAGTTGTATTGCAAAAAAATACATACGGCATCATTGGATAATGGTATCATACTAAGCTGTTTACCTGAATTCTCCCCAAAAATATACGTTACCATATCTTATGCGGCAGGCAGAACTAGTTCTTCACCGACGGTATGTGCTTCTCCACACTTCGCAATTCTTAAACTCACGAGGAAGGATGCTTTTACTGCTTCTTGGTTGCTACCGGTGAAATTCGGCATTAATTTTTTTGTACTTTGAAAATAAGGCTATTATCGAGCACAAGTTAATTAAATCTAGCCCAAGTACTTTCGCTTAAAATAGAATCTTCAGGGGCATTTCGTCAAAATGTAAACTATCCGGCAAGCGTAGAATGTGGAAACATTAATAAAGACATAAAATTGTACAAAACACTACACTAAAACGAGGACAAACAGTTTAAAATTACTTAAAGATTCTACGCTACATTCTCTATCAGTATCTGGAGGGATAATTTTTTTTGTGCCTCTCATTTCCGTTAACTTACGAACAAAGTAATCCTTAGGTTTATTTTCCAACACTGAATGTTTTGTATTGAAGTGGCGTTTTAATAGCAAAGGTTTCATAAACTTGATATAAGGAATTTCCGAAATTTGGGCCTTGGCTCATCAATGAATTCAGGATCATATTTCCTAACCGCCACTTTTAGTTTTTTGAAAGAACTCTTTTTGTCATCACCCTGTATAGGCTCCGACTCTGAAGTGGAGCTCGACGAAAAGGGGTTTTCAGATGTTCTTTTGTCTTTTTTAAGCCACTTATCCATTTTGTATATGTAAAAATTGGCACGAATCAGAAATAGCAATACTCGTTTCGACAAAACCAACCACAACGACTGACGGCCACGAGAAAACTGATGCCCTTAATGGACGGGAATCAAGGGCGGTGACAATTTGCCGTGATTCCAGTGTTGCCAACAATGAATAAGACATTACGCGCTTGTGGATTTAAACTTACAGCGTTGCCATGCACAACGTAAAAGATAACATTTCTTAGTAAATTTTATTAAAATTCTTCGTTTCTTTTAGTTTATAGAGTACCATCTTTAAGTCTTTGCGTACCACCAGTGTAACGCGTTCCACAGTTTGAGTACGGCTGAATTAAACGATTTTTAGTTTGCTTAATTGTTGTTGAAGATCTCTTGAAATCAAATATTAAACAGTACTAGTGTTAAATGGCGAATATTTTTTTCATTTGGACTTTTAAAAATACGCGACTTTCTTACGCCTGTTACTGTTAATATTTAACGGAAACTTACTCCATGATTTTTTGTTTAGGCCCATTATCCTAATTTTTAGAGTAAAATGAGCCTTCTTCATGTACCATGTCCTTTCAGAACGTTGGTTATCATCATAGCTATTTTAATTTTATTCACTGCCACCCTAAATAGCATGCTTGTATCTACACCATACCAATCTCGCAAGTTCTTCAACCATGAGGTTCTTCTTCGTCCTGGACTGCGTTTGCCTGCTATTTTTCCTTGCATGATATTTTGTAGCAATCTGTATTTGGGACCTCTCATTACATGTCCGAAATATTCCAGCTTTCTCTGCTTGATGCTTTTTATGATCTCAGTAGTCTTGCTGAGACGTTCTAGTACTGTGGAGTTACGAATCTTCTCCACCCAGGAAACTTTTAAAATTCTTCTATAGCACCACATTTCGAAAGCCTCAAGGCGATTTAGATCAATTTTATTCACAGTCCAGGACTCGGCAGCATAAAGTAAGACCGAGAACACGTAGCAGCGAAGTAGGCGGATCCTTAATGCCAATTTTAGGTCTCTGTTACATAACACCTTGGACATCCTTCTAAAAGCAGCTCTAGCCTGCTCTATTCTGGATCTAATTTCGCCGTGATTGTCTGCATTACAATTTAATTGCTGTCCAAGGTAGACGATTTTATCAACTTGCTCAAGTTTGGTATTATTTACATATATAGACGGTTTTATATTCTGTTGTTTACTTATTACGAGTATTTTGGTTTTCCTTATGTTAAGATCCAGACCTGCCTCCCTACAACTCTCAACGACACTATCAAGTAGTGTTTGCAGATCTTCTTGACTAGAAGCTAGGAGTACTGTATCGTCCGCATATCGCAAATTATTGATGACTTCGCCGTTCACAAGTATTCCTTCTTGTTTTTCAGAAAGTGCTTTTCTGAAAATTCTTTCGGAGTAAACGTTAAAAAGCAGGGGTGACAAGAGGCATCCCTGCCGTACTCCTCTTTTAATATTGAGAGCTTGTGATTCCACACCATCTACTAAAACTGATGTTGTTTGATTCCAATATAAATTTGCAATTATTCGAACATCTCTGTCGTCCAAGCCAATGTCTTTTAGAGCTTCAAACAATATAGACTGCTTAACACGATCAAATGCTTTTTGAAAGTCAATAAAACAACAGTATATGTCTACCGATATATCACGACATCTTTGAGCAAGTACGTTCATTCCAAACAGTGCCTCTCTCGTTCCAAATCCGTTACGGAAACCAAACTGAGTGTCATCCAGGTATTCCTCACATTTATTGTAGATACGACCATGTATTACCTTCAGAAAAATTTTCAATAAGTGGTTTAACAAACTGATGGTTCTATAATCAGCACAGGTTTTTGCTGTTGTCTTCTTAGGTAGAGCTATAAACAGTGAGTTAGACCAACCATTAGTTAGTTGTCCGCTGGTATAAATGGTATTGAAAAACGAAGTTATAGCCTCTAAAACATTGCTATCCTTTATAAGCTTATATATTTCAGTTGGAATTTCATCAGGACCAGACGCTCTGCCATCTTTTGATGATTGTATGGCCTTTATAACCTCACAGCGTGTTATTAGGGGTCCGTCGCAGTTAGTAATATCGGGAGGTGAACTACTCCTATCGTCTTCGAATAGGTTCGTGACGTAATTTTCCCATTCTTTTGGTTTGTCCTCTACTTCGAATATTACTTTACCATTTTCATTCTGTAGCAATGCATTTTGTTTCTTATTAAAGATACCAGCCGCTTCTTTTACTTTTTTATACATGTTAAACGTGTCGTTTTTTTTTCGAGTTCTTCAATGTCATGACACTGTTTGGCTAGATGTTGAGTCTTTGCTTCTCGTATTTTACGTCAAATTTCTTTTTGTATGCTATTGTAAAGTGTTTCGTTGGTTTTTGCTAGTCGCCGTTGTTCCATCAAATCCAGTATATCATCTGTCATCCAAGCCTGCTTTTTTGACTTTTACCTACCTTGTAAATTTCTCACACAGATTTCTTTTACTGTCGTTACGATTTTATTTAAGCCCTCATCGACGTTTTAAAATGAGCCTGTCTCACCTAAACGATATAAAAAATTTAAACAAATTTTGTGATAATGTTGGCTTTCATCTACAGATAGTAATGTTAGCATGCTGACTGACCTTTAATATTTCCTTGCCTATTGTATAACCTTACAATTCTAAGAGATCTGGCTAGAAACAATAGATGTAACCCATTGGTATCAAAATGTTACTAACCTTAAAACAAAATATAAAGGCAATATTTATAAACAAAAGTTTAAACTAATTACGAAAAAAATATTCGAAAACTGGAAAACAAACAATCACATAATGTACTCACAAACTATAATCTGAAAATTAACCACGCTATGAAAAATAGAGTAAAATAGAGTCCCGATACTAGATAGCACCACTGGTATCAGAGAATTACTTGGAGCCCACTTTATGTGAAGGTCCCATATTCAGACCATCCTATATACTAAAACTCTAAGCCATTTTCTTGTCCACCACTTTACTCAAAAACCATATTAGATAATTAAAATATTTTTTCGGAATATTATTAGTGTTACGTATGAGATTGTCAAGATATACTTTTGGTACAAAAATTCACTTCCGGTTTTGAGATGACCGGAAGTTAAAATTTACTTTAAGTTTTAGACCCCACAATGTATATATGGATTGAAAGGTCTCGTCGAGACGAATCGAAATATGTACTTTCGGTTGCGATCCGACACCGGAAGTGACCCTAAACGCCCATAAAACGTCAAGATAGAGCAAATTTGACACAGGATTCGTGATCAGCATGCAAAATTAAGTGCTATATGATATCCATGTTGACATTTGATGAACTAAAAATTGCATTCCGGTTTTGAGGTCGGCTTCCAGTTTCGTTTTTATTAAAAAGTAAAAAGTAAAAGTGTACATAACTCCCGGTGCCAAGCAAAAGTGTTCAGAAAAAGGAGACATTGTAACAAAAAACATTGTTTTCGACGAAATATTTCGTGATATTTAATACACTTTTTACTTGCATTATTATTGATGAATGTTATGTATATTCTTGCTTATATTGTTTGTATTGATCTCTTAATTTTTTTCGCAAAATAAAAATTTCATTTAAAAAACTCGATGTCGAGTTGGTCGGCTAGTTTCCTCTATACTATATCATTAACGGCAATTTCAAGACTTTTAAGTAAACTTAACCTCTCTCTCTTCAATCCTGACCCCCCAGGGGGAGTGTAGTGATGACGTGATGTCGTGTATTGTCCGTCTCTAGAGATCTCTGTCTCTGGTCATTTCTTTTAATTCATGCATAGGTATTCTGGCATATTCCTGTAATTTGATCTATCCATCTGGTTGGGGATCTTCCTCGTGATCTTTGGCCTTCTACCTTTCCTTGTATTATGAGTCTTTCCATGTTTTCTGTGTGTGCTCTCATAACATGCCTAAAATATTTTAATTGTTGGAGATGGACTTTATAGTCGTTGGCTAACTTTTAGCTCTCTTAAAACTGAATTATTTGTTTTGCGGTCGGTCCAAGGAATTCGTAACATTCGTCTCCAACAGAACATTTCAGTGGCGTCTATCTTTCTTCTCTCCGATTGTCTCAGAGTCCAAGATTCACATCCGTAGGTCAGTATTGGGAATATTAAGCAGTTGATCAACCTCATCTTTATTGCTCTTGAAATTTGACAGTCCTTCCATATTTTGGTCATTTCTGCTGTGGCAACTTTTGCTAGATCAGATCTACGTTTAATCTCTTCGTGTAATGACCCTGTGTTTGTGATTAATGATCCCAGATATAAGTATGAGCTCACAACCTCGAACCGGTCAATTGTGGTTATGTGTGGATGATTGTTGTGTAGTCTATCCACTATCCTGATCTTTGTCTTTGATATGTTTAATTGCAGACCAAATATTTGACTTTCGTTTTCGATCAGTCGTATAAGTTCTATCAGCTCTGCTCGACTATTTGCAAGAAGGGCTGTGTCATCTGCGAAACGTAGGTTGTTTAGTTTATGACCATTTATTGAGATGCCCTTTTCCCATCCTTCAAGTGCTCTTCGCATAATATACTCCCCATATATGTTGAATAATTGTAGAGATAGTATACATCCTTGTCTAACACCCCGTTCTGGATGAAATTCGTTCGAAAGTGTATCAAGTACTTTAACTGATCCAGTAGTGTGTTTATATAGTTCGGTTATAAGCATAATTAGATGTTATGGTACGCCTACTTCTTTTAGTATTCGCCATAAGTGTCTCCACTTGACCCTGTCGAACGCTTTACGGTAATCTATAAAACAGATGTATAGTGGGATGTTGAATTCCCTAGATTTCTCGATTATCTGTCTTATATTCAGCAGGTGTTCTCGAGTGCCTCTACCTTTGGTAAATCCAGTTTGCTCTTGTGGAATTTCTCTTTGAAGGAATGTTTTCAGTCTCTCATTGATTATATGTAGCATCATCTTGCTGGCATGGGATATAAGAGAGATAGTTCTATAATTGTTGCATTTATGGAAGCTGCCTTTTTTATGTATGGTCGTTATTGTGGATTTTGTCCAGTCTTCAGGCCATTGTTTGGAATGCCATATTTGGTTACAGAGTAGGTGAAGCCGGTTTCTTCTGTGGCTTTAAGCATTTTTGCTGTTATCATATCTGGACCTGGTGCTTTGTTATATTTGAGCTTGTTAATAGCCTGTCTTACTTCATTTTCGAGTATATCAGGTTCTTCTTCCACCTCTTCAGAGATTTGGCTAACAAGCTCTTGGCGTTGATCATCTTTATATAGGTTCCTGCAATACGATCTCCATGTCTCTGCTATGTCTTCTCTGTTTGTTCTCAGGGTTCCAGTGTTATCTTCAATGGCCCAAGTTCTGGCTCTGAAGTCTCTTGTCAGGTAGCGTATTTTTCTAAATAGATCTCTCGGCTGATTATTCTGACCATGTCTCTCAATTTCTTTGCATATACTTTGATAGTACTGTTTTTTGTCGGCCTTACATCTTCGTTTTATTTCTTTATTGAGGTTTCTTAAACTAGCTTTTTATCTTTCACTATGTACACCACTTTTACAAAGATTTCTTCTATTCTCAATTATTTTAAGAGTTTCATCTGTTATCCAGTGTTTCCGTTTCACCGGATTATTTTTCTTTGAGCGATCCACTGGTGTTGTGGAGAACAAATTTAACCAAATTTAACCTAAACACTAAGAAATCCTTTAAAAACTACTGTAAAGAGTAAAATAGGTAATTATTTTCATGTAAAAAGTTTTGAAAAACTACAAGACTTGAAGAAAGTCAACGAAGCCAAACCATTGGATCTTTATGGTCTTATAAAACCTACTAAATAACAACGCTTCCAATTCTTTGATAGTAATTCATGTAGAAAAGTATGTAAATATAAAATAAATTTTATTTTGAATTACTTTTATTCACAATTGTCATCCTACATGTCACTATAAGCAAACTTTTTTTCTTTGAATCTACTTCACCCACAAGGGTTATTAGCAAAAGCGAAAGGGGTTATTGGATCAGCGAAAGCATTTTCGTTATCTCTTATTGGAGGGGATATACTTCAGATAGGTTTCGTTTAGAGTGCTGGGATGAGGATGATCTTGATCAAAGGTAACTATTTGAGTCTAATTGAGTAGGTCGCAGCTTATCCGAGTATGCTTATTTGATTGAGAGGTAATGATTTTTCTAGACGTTTCAGTCTCAGTAAGAGAGGATTGTGTAAAAGAATTTATCGACAAAGGAGCTGATTGTTGTACTGTACTTTCAGTCTAAGTAGGAGAGGATTGTGTAGAAAAAATTGTCGAAAGGGAAGCTGATTGGTGTTCTTCCTGTAAAAAGTTTAGATTAACATTATTCTGGGTCTTGTTTGAAGGAGTCTGCTTTTTGATTTAAAAGAAAATTTGATAGTTGTTATCCTCATGGTTAATTAACATATAATCAGGTAATTTATCTAAGTTAGTTGGCGCTATAAAAGTGTATCGTCGGAAACTCAAGATATGCTTGAATGCTGGATTTTGAGTCCCTATCCTGAGAAAGTCGATTCTAATTATTAGATGTATACTTAACTTTTAAGTTGTTCTTCTATGACGCTGTGTGAAATATTTGAACATACTTTGGAAATAATCAATCTTTCATTTGGAGTTATTAGTCTTCGAGCTTGACTACGTTCTTGATTAATAACTACAATTCCATTGTGGTTTCCTAGAAACTCATCGACTGTCTGTTCACTGGTAAAGAAGATACAAATACTCTCATTTATAATTTTAGAAATATAATGCATTTTTGGGATCCACTTTAGAAGTTATTACATTAAGGTTAACTTTAATATTAGAGTTTGGGAGTGAGTGAAATAGAATTGCTTGTTTTTTGTTTGTAAATTTATTTGTAGGATGATTAAGAGCTGTAAAATATAATTTTGATGGCTGGTTTACAAGTAGATTGCCAAAACTTTCCATGGTGGAAGTGCCCGCTGCTGAATTCATTTCAATGCTTGGGCAAAATAACCTAAAGACGGCCCTGGTGCTTATAATGGATCAATCCTTTAAGAACTGGTTATTAACCTTACGCCAAATCGACAAAATAGTTGTTTACCCTTGATTTTTTATAGATGAAATAGGAAAATCAAAGAAGAAGTAACACTTTTACATTGCACATTTGTTTAAATTTTAGATATATACAAAATTCTACATTTGAATAAAAAATTCCTTATTTTGTTCAAACCTACAAGCTAATTTTAATTATCAATTTATCGCTAATTGCCATTATGTTTACTGTTCGGATGTTCGATCGAGAATCTCGTCTAAGTAAACTGTTTGCATATATTTTCAATTATTATGAAGCTAACTACAAGTGTTTCACATTTTAAATTTTGACGATCTCAGATATACTCGTGTATTTCTATCGAACAAGCTTCATATATTTCTGCTTCAATGCCTGCTGCTAAAATTCTATTTTCTTTTATTAAATGTAAGGATATGAGTGCCTTTGCGTTATTTATAAATTGGATAAATTGAAGTCGTCATAGTGTATTTGAGCTGTTGGCAAAGACCCCACATATTCCCCACGAGAGATCAATCAAGAAGTGCTCTTGCACCTGAACCCGAAACGCGGCTCTGATGCCCAAGTTTCGCAACCAGACTATTAGAAACCGAGAGTAAAGAGAAATGAAAAGAAAGACCAATAATTGGACTCAACTTCGCTCCTTGAATACGAATCGGGAAGTGACAGTCGAGCAGATGAGACCAGAGAATTGTTTGGAATAAAATGAAATTTTCTATTCTCGCTGCTATTTCGGGTCTGAATTAGAGGTAATTGAGGGCTTTATAAATATGCATAGACTTTTAATTGGGAAGATGACACTGCAGAAAGAACGGACTGTGGTGTGAGATTTACAAAACCAAATACAATAAAAATTTTCTTCTTTCGAAAGTATTTCATTCATGCCGAAATTGTGGACGCCTCAATATTACGGGAGCCAGAGAAGAATGCGGCTCTATTTATGAATTATTATAATTTTTGGAAGCTGGAAATAAGAATTTTAAAATTTTTCTTGACCTATTTCAAAAGTGATTGGTGTTTTGCTCTGCTATTTCTTTTAGAAATAATAAAAATTGGAGATTTTAACATTGATTTTAAAAAAGCTTTTAATAAACTACACAATTTTCGTGATCTAATTTCTACTTTTGGCTTAACCATAAATATTAATGAATTTACTAGAATCACAACTAGATCAGCAACTTGGTTAGATAACATCTTAACAAAGATAAGCAGTGAGATAGTTGGCTGTGGAATTGTGGACCCACGTATTTCTGATCATTTCTTGGTTTGATGATGAATTAACAGTAATGCAAGAAACCCTTTCCACACTCAAGATAATTGCTGATGTCACAAAGGAATATAGTGGGTATAAAAACTTTAAGAAGCACTACAAATCAATAATATCGGTAAAGAAAAAACGGTCTTGAGCAATTTCAAAAGAGAAAAAAAAGAGCAATTTTTTTTAAATTCAGAAAATATATTTCGTAACAGTTGAAAATATATAAATTATGAAATAAATTTAAAAATAAAGAAGTCTGCCCAAACGTGATTCCATCAAACGATCTCAATAATTCCTTTACTTCAGTAGCTAAACATAGAAGTTTTTTTAATTCCGCAAATGAAATAATAGTTAAAAATATTAATCATAATGACGTAATATTCAAACAAGATACCACAATGAAAATAAAAGATCTGAGAGTCAGAAGAGGGGCAAAATGTTTAACTGACCATCAAATACTGACAACAAAAATGGGTATTAGTGGAAACATAACCCCCTCTACAGAAGAATTGTTGAATACTATAAGAAAAAAACAATACAATATAGAACTACTCCAAGAACAATCAATAAAACTATACAAACAACGTCTAGACCAAAAATTCTTAGAAGTCAGTATATATAACATATATAAAACAAAAAAGACTGATGTGATATAGACATGTAGGAAGAACTAGAGACAGCAGATGGATAAAGAGAATAACCAAATGGATCCCCGTAGAAACGAGGAAATGAGAACGATCTCGAAGATCCTTGTGGAACAAAGTAGACGACGCCATAAGTAAAAGAGGCCTCAATAATGAAGAATGGGACAACAGAGAGAGATGGAAAAGGTTGAGCGGAGCAGGCAGTGAACATGGTAGAATCCCTAAATATAGACTTTTAAAATACACTGTCCTTGCTACTCTTTATTTTTATTACCTGTTAGTGAATGTTTTGTGTTCACTATAATTTTTCTATAAAATGTGTATGTTTCGCAGACGATAAAACTTTCATTAATACTGATATTCTTCTTCTTCTTCTTTTTTCTAGTATGTAGGCTTTAAATCCTGTTTCTTCTTTAATATTAGCCTCCTAAATTGTTTAAATTGTCGCACCATCTTTTTCTTGGTCTGCCAATACTTCTTCGTCCATTTGGTGACTTAGGTCGTGCTATTCGTACTATTCTATCCTTTGCCATGATGTATTCGTTCCACTTCTGTTTTCGTTTTGTCATCCATCCATTTATTTTTTGTTCTTTAATATTAGCATCCTAAATTGTTTAAATTGTCGCACTATCTTTTTCTTGGTCTGCCAATACTCCTTCGTCCATTTGGTGACTTATGTCGTGCTATTCGTACTATTCTATCCTTTGCCATGATGTATTCGTTCCACTTCTGTTTTCGTTTTGTCATCCATCCATTTATGTCTTCTCCATTGCATCCTCTTCTTATGTTTTCGCTTCTCTCCCTATCCAACAGACTTTTCCCTGATATTCGTCGGAGTACGTTCACCTCTGTTGTTTCTAGCAGTCGTCTCGTTTTGGATATGGCAGGTCTTGTCTCTGTCGTGTATGTTAATATAGGTCTAATTGCTGCTTTATAGATTCTTGTTTTTGTGTCTTGTCTTAGATGTTTGTTCTTCCAGATTGTGTCATTAAGAGAACCCGCGGCTTTACTTGCTTTTAAGCTTTGTTCTCTACTTCTTCTTCAACATCTCCGTAACCGGTTATATCTACCTTGCTTCCTGCTTTATTATTTTCCCACTAATTTTGATTTTACACCGTAGTGGGTATTTAGATGTTGTCAAACATTTGTTTTTTTCTGCTGATATTATCATATTGTATTTCTTAGCTGCTGTATTGAAGATATGTGTTAATCTTTGGAGCTCGTCTTCTGTCTAGGCGATTAATGCGGCGTCGTCTGCATAACATAATATTTGGATTTCTTTGTTCCCCATTTTCTAGTCATGACCTGTACGTACTGCTTGTATCATTTCGTCCATTATTATGATAAAGAGAAATGGGCTTAACGAGTCACCCTGACTGACTTCGCTTTGTACTGGTATACACTGTGTTAGCTTTCCACTTATCTTTGCTTGTATTCGAGTATGGAGGTATGTTTTCGATCGTTTTTATAATATTGATTGGTATGTTTCTTTTATACAGTATGTGTAAGACGTCTTCGACTTGGATGGACTCGGATGCGATCGAAAGCCTTTGCCTTTTAACACTGATATTAATCAAAATAATTTAAAAATTAAAATAGATAGTGATACTCAGACAGCATACTGAGCTGAAGCTAATTGAAAACAAAAATCAAAATTTGATGTTTAGTTCCGATTGGAAGTATATCTCAACAAATAGTGTTAAACTAAGGAATCTTTCCAGATGGTAATTTGGATTGGAGTGCTCATACAGATTACTTAAGTTCTAGACTTGCTACAAGTATATCTTTATTGCGCAACTTAGTTTTTATAAATCCTAAAAGTACCCTTTGAACTATTGCATAGCCATATTCAGTACGAAATAACTATTTTGGGTAATTCTGGTCACGCAGATAGTATTTTTATACTAGAAAAAAGAATAAAGAGGATATTTGCAAGCACAGAGTATAGGGGACACTGTAAACCTTTTGTTTCTAGATTTAGGTATTATTCACGACCTTTACTCTATATTCTATATATATATATATATATATATATATATATATATATATATATATATATATATATATATATATATATATTTATGAGACGCTAATTACAATTCATGCAAACAAAGGTAAGTTTAACATGAACTCCAACTTCCATGATCACGATACAAGATCTAGAGATGCTATTAGAGCACAACGTTTTAGGTTAACAAATAGTATAAAAAATTCGACTGATGTTAGTTGGTATAACTGTTGTATGAAGTTGTCTATTTCCAATACAGATTTTTAATAAGATTGACATTTCGTTAGTCTAACCCTTGGTTTAGATTAATGATTTTGGTGTATTTTACTCACTCTTAACTACAATAAACTAAAAAAATATCAACCATAAAACATTTATAATTATAATTATTGTGGTTAATACCCAAAATATTTAATATTTAACATTGTTTAATTCCCACAAAACCGTTTCTTTTGGACTTAAACTATTGTGCTATGAAACGCCTTATATTATATATTCCATACAACACGAATATCTAATATCCTTTATCAATCACTACCTATTTACACACGAAAATTTGTGTTATAATTTATCACAATATTCACGTAACTCGTAATCTGAAATAGGTATGACGTTGCTTGATATTCTGTCTAAACAGCCGGCTGAAATATGCAGATTATGAAACCCGTTTTCGCCCTTCTTAACTGTCATGCTACAACAGAGTTTAACATACCAAATAATTTAATAAAATTCCTTTAAACGTGGTAAATAGTTTCACACAGTGCTACAAAACATGCCACGGCATTGTTTAATGCGGTATAAAAGACAACACCTGTATACGGTATCTCTATAAAGTGTCATAGCAGTCATATAATTGTAGAAAATATAGAACAGACTATCTTTTATTAAATAAGCCTATGACTTTATTATTGGTACAACAACTTTTAGCTAAATTTTACTTTATTCATTAACTTAGGCTATTTTTATGGTGATAATCACCTTATATCGGCTCAACTTCTTATTTAAAATGCACAAAGAGGACTATAAAATGTTTCTAGTTAGTAAATTACCGCTGCTGAAATCAGCTGAAGTTAAGGAGGTGATTGATAACGAGAGCACAAAGAAGTTAAGTGAACTGTTTAACGTAATCTACGATTCACGTAACATTCCAGGTTGTAACATTTATATCACCATTAAAGAAACTATCTGCCTAAAAGCATTCCGGACTAGTGTTCAGCCTTGTATGGGAAAGGATGAGGTAGCTGGTTCGATGATTTAAGAGGTAAATATTTGAAAAATTATAGTCCCACCTTCCTACATTTGGTAGATAAAAAAAATGAATAAAACCTCGAAGGACCAGCGACCAATAGGTCGTAAAATTGCGTATTAGTAATAATGTAGTGAGTAGCAAAGTTAACAATAAAATATTTAAAAAATAAAAATTAAAATAGAAATATTTTTATTATATTATTTTTAGAAATAAACAAAAGAAGCGCAATCGCCAACCAATCACCTTTTTATAATAATAAAACATACATGTTTATATAAAATGTTCTTAAAGCGCACAACTGTTTATATTAATTTATAGTACAAGAAAGTTTATATTATGTATACCTAGTTCTTTTCCATCATATTGATAGCACATTATGTATGTAAATCCTCAACAGGTCAAAAAACCACAGGCGTCACCCTTGTTTTGAAATAAATAAAAAAAATAATATTTTAAGATGCCGTCAACAATTCATTATCTTTTAAAAAATCTTCTGTAAAATAAGTGTCCACTAATCTTACTATACCTTTTTTGTGCGTAAAAAACGTCGGTATATAAGCCACACGATTATTGTTAATTATATACGGGTGATTAACGAGATAATTCAATGTTTTACGAAATAAATTAATGTAAACAGTAATTTAAAGGTGATTATTGTTTTCTATACAAGTAATCGCCTGACACCAAAAGAATACCTTCGTTGAACGATTACCTGGAATTACTGATAAAGCTTCATTAATGATAGTTTAAGTAGTTTTTATGCCACATTACAGCTTATGCCAATAATATAAATTAGAAATTGTTTGCATCTTCCATTTAATTTGTAGATGTACAGTTGCGGTCACGGAATAGTTTACAGGTTCACGTATCTAGGAGCCCATTTTTTAAATTTTTACTTCGTTTAAACGCACCGTTTACGTCAAAGTGACGTTTCCAGTGGTGTACTAGCTAGAATAGGTAGATTAAAATTAAAATATCAAAATATTTTACAAAATGAAAAATATAGAAAACAGTTTTTTGAATAAAATGGATTATGATCTTAATAACGAAAATAAAGAAGTCTTTTTTTTTTAATATGCATTTTATTTTAAATCTATTTTATATTAAATAACGATAAACAATGATAAATAATAATTAATATTTGGTGGAAGCCCCATTCTTGTCAACACAATTTTGCAGTCTTCTGTTCATAGATAGCACCAATCCCCTTATGTTATAGTTAACAAGCTCTTCCATGCCTGCTCAATTGCTTCCCATAATTCAATTCTATTCCGTGGTCTAGGTTTCTTTCATTTAGTTTCTTTGTTAATTCTGCCCACACATTTTCGACGGGGTTAAAGTCTGCACTACGGGAAGGCCACGGAAGAATATTAACATCAGTTTCTTCTAGCCATTCTCGAACAATTCTACTCGTATGCACCGGGCAATTGTCATGTTGGAAGATAAAGTCGTTGTTGGGATTCTCTGGATCACCGATGGCAACATTGTGTGCTCAATAATATGTTTGTAATATAATCCTGTTAACTTCTCCTCTACATGATAACAAACGCCCGGGCCTTCGGCACTTATCCATCCCATACGTTGACAGAGAATCCTGCACTATTTCTTAAATGATGCGTATACTGTTCATCATACCTATGATTTCTCGGCCTATAAACTCTTATTCGACCATTATTATACGACTGAAATACTTTTTCATCGGAAAATACAACCCTAGACCAAAAATTCTCATCGCGGTTTATAAATTCATTACAAAATTCAACTTGTTTCCTCTTGTGATCCTCAGTCAAAAAAGGTTTCCGTGCAGCTACACAATTTAGCAGTCCACTTGCTTTAATTCTTCGACGTGCAGTGCGAATACTGCCTGGAAACGCTGCCTCTTCTCTTGCCTTTTGAGCTGTGGCAAAAGGAGATTCTCTCAAATAATCTACTAACATCTCATCCTGTTGATCTGTGGAAATCTTCTGCCCTCCTGAACCGCCCAACCGTGCTATAGAGTGAAAATTATCCCATCTTTGTTTAATCTTCCATATGCACATATGACTCACGTTCAAATCAGCAGCAACTTGCCTTAGTGACCAACCTTCTTCGAGTTTGGCAATTGCTCTTGCTTTTTGCGCATAATTCAAATGTATTCTAACCATTTTGGAAGAGTTTAATATACTTTTATTTTATTGTTGAAACACTCGCGAAAGCATTGACGTTTTGAAATTTTTTGATTTATCAAATCCGTACGACACTGCAATTTTACAGTATTACAATATAAAAAGTAAGGTGTAAACTATTCTGTGGCCGCAACTGTACATTGTTTATGTCTTACCTACCTACGTTTTTGGTGTAGATATTTTATTATTTGCATTTAAAAATGACGTCGACAACAGGTTTTATCCCGGTTAAGTGTCGTTTCAAAGGTGCCTTCAATCAAAGAGAGAAAAATATAATAATTAACATGTGTTCAAATATGACAGGGGTTGAAGAAGCAACAAAATTATAGATTCCTAAAAGAAAGAAAAGGAGGAACTGTTTCATCTCCCAGAAGAGTGGAGGGAGTAAACCCTTGGAAATTGAAGAAATACATAAAAACATGATAAGACGCGCAGCGTCCACCATTTTTTTTAACAAAAAATTACCAACATTGGACAAAATCCAAACATTAATTAGAGAAAACGAAGAGTTATCAATCATAAGCAACAAGAAATTATGGGGACTATTGAGAGATATGGGATTTCGTCGGCAAAAGAATAGAAGAAAATCCGTTTTAATTGAAAAAGATTACATTGTATGTTGGAGACGAGATTATCTAAGAACTATTAAAAAGTACCGAGAAAAAGGAAAAACAATTTTTTATTTGGACGAGACTTGGCTAAATGAAGGTCATACTGTACCATATCTATGGGTTGATACAAATGTGAAAAGTTCCCGTCAGGCATTCATCGAAGGTGTATCTACTGGAATAAACAATATTCCCGTTGGAAAAGGACGCAGACTCATATTAACCCATATTGGAAACGAATACGGTTTTGTCAATGATGGATTATTAAGTTTTGCCTCAAAATCAACCAAATATTACCACGAGGAAATGACTGCTGACGTATTTAAAGAATATTTTGAGCAAATGTTGGATGTAATTCCAAAAAATTGTGTCATAATCATGGATAATGCTAATTACCATTCAAGACTAGCAGAAAAAATTGCCAACAACGGCATGGAAAAAGAGAGATAATCGAATGGTTGGATAAACATGCAATTGAGTACAAAGAGAATCCGACAAAAAGGAATTATTACCTATTGTAAGACAACATAAAGCAGCTTATAAAAAATATATAATTGATGAAATAGCATTAAACTGTAATGTAATTATTTTACGTTTACCCCCATACCACTGTGATCTGAATTCGATAGAAAATATATGCTCTCAAGTAAAGGGTGAAGTCGGATGCAACAACAAAACTTTTAAATAAGAAGACTTACAACAATTATTAGAACATTCATTATCAAAAGTAACTCCAGAAAATTGGAAAAATGCTGTTAGTCATCCTCACAAGGAAGAAAATAAAATGTGGAATTTGGACAATATGACTGATGCAATGCTGGAACCGATAATAATTAACATTGGAGTTGAAGATTCCTAGATTCTGAAGAAAGCAGTGAATCTGAAATGGATTTTAATTAAAATAATATTCATTTTTTATATATAACCACAAATTATTTTATATATAACCAATAAAATAATCATCTTACATTTCTTGCAAATTCATTAGTACCTGTTAATCTCCATCACTCCGACACTGGCAACTTTATTAAGGGATTAGTAACCCTCAAAATTATTCTATTCTATTCTGCTTCAATCTTTATACCTGGTAGGTCATACTCAATTTAAAATTGTTTTCCTATATACTTCTGTAAACTTGTTGACAAATATCAATTTTTCATTGAGTCACCCGTATCAACAGTTTAGGGATTTGTATACCTAATGTGCTATCAATATGATGGAAATGGACCATAGTTTATTAAAAAATCCGGCAACCCTGTAATTTGTCGGACCGGCATTTATGAAAATCTGGCACAAAACTCTAGATTATCTTCTGTATAAAAGAATAATTTTTGGTACTTACATATTCGGTGTACAAACACTGAATTTAATATAGTTAACTAACTATTTAAAAAAATATATTATTTAAAAATTGCTTCTATTTGAGAAGCGTGAGAACTATACCTTACTTCTATTTGAGAAGCTGAAAAATGGTTTGACTTTGAAGTGGAGTTAAGGGTACTTGGGTTTGAATATTTTAATGTAAAATTCTGACAGGCGCAGAAGATAGGAAACAGCACGAGGAAGGAATGTCGTGCTGATCGTATAGACTTTAATTTAGTAAAATATATTAGTGGGAATAATAATAATTATTAGATTAAAAAACAAACTATTATAGAAAATATAACTAATTTTCTATAAGCCTTATGAGTCTATGCCTCCAAAATCATACATGCCAGTATTTACAAGAATTGCGAAGAAAATATCAGAGAAATGTAGTTTGGATTTCAATGGGTACACCAAAAGCACTTTTCACTTTATTTATTGACTAAGCCAAAGCGTTTGACGGTTGTCACACCAGAAATTATTGAATTTGGAATCTCTGGAACTAGCTTACTTAAGTCCAGTTGATCTTTTTACGATCTGTTGATCTTGATTTTCTATTGTGATCTCCACGACACTTTTCAATATAATAAAAAAAATTTTACTTAAGTCCTCAAAAACCTAGAGATGAGAATTCGAATTAACAAGAATACCTCGACAATTTTCTTTATGCCAACGATACTGTACTTTAATCAACTAGCCCGAATAATATACAGATCGTACTGGACCTCGTGAGTACCACAACCAGAAATTACGGCCTATACCCCAACACTGAAAAACCAAATTCGTTATCAGCCGTCAAAATTTAGCGCCAAATGGCAAGTAAATGAAGATACGGATGTACTATATATCAAATATTTATCCTTAAAATATTGAAATAAATACAGGGATCCAAAAATATTTTAGTATAATAATAAATACCCTATTCTAGTAAAAAATTCTAGTATCTAGTTTCAAAATACTTTTCTTACACTTTAAGCATAACCTTGAAGCTTCAGGATTCATACATAAACATTATTTGGCCCAGTAAACAAGTCGATTTATCACAGACCGACATGTTATAAAAGGGCAAACAGACAAGCAATCGAAGTTTACATTCAATCGTTGAGCCTTAATTAAATATTATAAATAGAAATCAATTAGTACGATACATCACAAGTTTAGTTTATTCAATATCTTTCAACCCCTTACGGCATGATTTTTATATTAAAAAACAAATCTATGATTCTTTAAATCTAGATATTTGACTTCAAGAGCTATCCGTACCTTATTGGCGGCTGCTCTAAAAAGATCTACTGAGTTGCAACTATACCACTCTCTTGGGTTTCTCTGCCAGGAAATTCTTCGTCTTCCTATGGATCTTTTACCCTTGATTTTTCCTTGCATTATGAGCCTAAATATCTCATATTTCGCACCTCTGGTAATGTGGCCTAAATATGCCAGCTTTCTTATTTTGATGTGCTTTATGACCTCGCAATCCTTTTGTAGCCTTCTTAACACTTCTGCATTTGTAACTCGTTGGGTCCATGGTATTTTCAAAATCCTTCTATACCACCACATTTCAAATGATTCCAACTTCTTTATATTAACCACTTTTAGTGTCCAGCTTTCCATTCCATACAACAAAGTCGAGAACACGTAGCACCTTAAGCCTCTTATCCTCAGATCCAGAGGAAGGTCTCGATTGACAAAAATTGTTTTCATTTTTATAAATGCTTGTCTTGCAATTTCAATGCGTGTTCTTATTTCTCTATCTTGGTCATTGTTTTCATTTACCCTGGCTCCCAGATATTTGTAGTTATTCACTCTTTCTACTTGTTTTCCCTCGATATCTAGCCTTTCTACTGTATGTTGCTTAGAAATAATCATGAACTTGGTTTTCTTAACGTTCATTGGTAGTCCATATTTGATACTGACTTAATGTAATCTATTTACTAAGCGAACTAAGCTAAGATTACCGCAAAAAATTTAAAAAAATTTACTTGGTTAGTTTTTTGTTTTTTTTTTTATTTTTTGTGTAAGTGTCATATATGGCGCACTATTAAAACAAGATTCAGCAAGTCAAATTAATAAAAAAAATGACGTCTATTACTTTCTAAGTATAATAAGTATTCAGTGTGAAAGTTGTAAAAACAATGTCCATTTTTAGTTAAGCAAAGAAAAACATTACACTTCTCGTACGCTTTTTGAACCACAGGAATATTTGCATTTTTGCCTTTTACTAAACCATAATCGAAGATGACCATATCCATCTGTCCGTACATCTTGCATTGGAGTATCGGTTGTAGGACCACTCTTTTCTTAATATTGTTCTGAAGCTATTTTCTTGTGGCATTTTAAATTAATTACCATTTAACTGGAATAAGCCACAATTAAAGATAAAAATACGTTTATTGACGTTTCAATTTCCACTTCAGAAATCGTTCTCAAAATACAAACAGAATTGTTTGTATTTTGAGAACGATTTCCGAAGTGGAAATTGAAACGTCAATAAACGTATTTTAATCTTTAATTGTGGCTTATTCCCAGTTAAATAGTAATTCACTTCTTTTCTTGTTTTGCAAATTTTCCACAGCTCCACAGACTATCACTTTTTGTAGTTAAACCAGCTTTAATAACTTTTCATAAAAACTCTGATACTTCTTCTTGATGTGCCTATCCGTTAAGAATGTTATCGATCATCATGGCATTCTTTAGCTTATCTGCAACAGCGCGGAAAAGCTACACAGATATTGTATTGAACCAAATTCTGAGGTTCTTTAACCAAGATGTTCTTCTTCTTCCTGGACCTCGCTTACCAAATGTTTCCCCTTGGAGGATGGCTTAAAGGAGAGCATATCCGGATTCATTTCGCATAATATATCCGAAGAATTGTAACTTTCGAGATTTAATGGTGGTCAGTACCTCTCGGTTCTTATTCATTCTTCTAAGGACCTCCTTTTCCAATATAGCCACATTCTCAAACGCTTCCATTTTTTTGCACATATCTTCCTTCAAGGTCCGCGATTCAACACCATAAAAAAGGACAGAGAAGACGTAGCATCGCAGCATTCTTACTTTTGTATCAAGAGAGGGGTTGTCACTTCCCATCCGATTGAAGGTGGATCTAGTTTTTCCGATGCGTGCAACATCCCTGTCGCAAGCCTTTTGTAACCAGAAATTCTTCCGTTAGATATTTTCCTGTTTTTATCTGTGACTTTGAGTCTGTATATAGATCTTGTAAGCATTTATCAATGTGTGGTTGATGTTAGATCTTTTAAACGTTGTCCACAATTTTGTTAAGGGGATGTTGTTAATGTCATATGCTTTTTGCAGGTCTACAAAAGTAATATGAGTTTCTAGATTCTTAGCCGATCTTTTTTCTATTATTTGTTTAAGACAAAATACGTTATCGGTGCACGATCTTCCTGCACGGAACCCGCTTTGTTCTTCCTATTTATTGTGCTTATATTCTTCCTCGATCATATTTCTCAAAATATATCCATACAGTCTGCTCAGGGTCCTTTTGTACCCCTTTTTGTGTATTGAAGACATGTATGTCGTTCTCCATTGTTCTGGTACTGGGTGTCAATTTAGACACTGATTGATCACATTAGTTATTCTTGTAGAGCTTGTAGATTTTCTTATGAATGATCTTTAGGAAAAAATTTAGAAGATGACTCATGAGGCTTATAGTACGGTAATCTTTTGCCATCCCATAATTGTGTTATTGCGGAATAAACTTCCTGCTGTAATATTCTTAGTCCATCATTTACCTCTTTTTATAGCTCAAAGGTGTTATCTCTTTGGTCTTAAAATAGTTTTTCTAGATATTCTTTCACGTTCTTATTTTACTCTGTTTGTCCAAGATGATGTTTGTTTCCTCTACTACTGCTATTTTGAAATTTGTTGGATTTTAATCAAAAACTTTATTTCGAATTTTAGTTTTTGAAATAATTTTAGACATTTAATTATTTTGCAGATATTTTCGATCGCCCTGTATAATTTTATTATAAAGTTTAATTAAGATTTTATTAATACAATTGTAAATTTCACTGAATATTCAATGAATATAAAAAACTTTATACTATTTTGAATATATCTAAACAGACTTTTAATATTTGTAAAGAACGTAATCGATTCAGATTTTCCTTCGCTTACCTATCTTATTTTTCCATACTGAATTGAAAAGTGCTTCGTAATGAAAATTCTATAAACCACAATGCGATCTGTTGAGGGTATACGCTTTTCTCAGATAATAAGAAAACTAAAATATTACCTTTTACAACCAAATCAATGGCGCATAAAATTCAATGAAGCACGTTAAACAGATTGGATACGAGACCGGGATGAAGAAGAGGCTGCTTGCACAACTTTCAGATTGCCAATCGACCAATCTCCCCCTCGCAAACTATATTTTAGTACGGAATACATATATCCTATAAGTGACCTTAAGTTATGTACACGGTGATACAACAATGTGGGAAAGTGTAATAAAATGTATTAGGTGTTAGTCATATAAATAACGATAAAATAGAAACTATTACATGTTTCGGAATGACATGAAAGTGAACAGTGATTCTCAAACATCCAGATCTTACATTTATATTATTTTCCTTGAGGAAAACCACTGTATTTTTATAATTTAGAATAAAGTAATATTCCTGTTATGTCCAAATTATTTTGTAAAACTGATTTCTTTATTCATTCTTTCGGGTCTACTACTAATACAGATTTTTTTTGCTTATTGGCTTTGGCTTGAACCTTTAGCCACTTAATTACATATGAATATTAGTACTCATTCATACAGGACTGTACAAGGAGGACACTTTTCACGCTCAGGGATTCATCAGAGCGGCTTTATTGTAACAAACAAGACATAAACCACGGTTAGGTAGGTGGGCAACATGTATGGTAAACATACAAAGGAAATGTTCATGCATACGATCAAATTTACACTCATTTACCTTTAATTTAATTTTTACAAGATTTAATTTCATAATGATTTTAAAAATTTATATATTGTCTTCACTTAATAAACGATTTAATTTTGTTCTTAAACCTTTTTTTATCAATTCTTTTAGCAGCCACGTGCTTGTTGACACTGTGTTGCTGCTTAGTGCAACATCTTTGTAAAATTGTTTTACAGCTACTGTTGGTTGTAATTTGTATAAATTAGTGCCTGTGCTTCACCAAACTGAATCCATTGTCTGTCCCATTTAAATTTAATATGTTGTTTGATATGGGCAAGTAGGTCACATGTGTTAAATTCTTCTATCACCATATGTTGGGTGCTGTAATGGATTTTTAGCTATAGAATCAGCAATAGTATTGCCAGAAATATCTTCTTCTTCTTTTTGTGCCACTCCTATCGGAGATTGGAAATCATCAAGGCTATTCTGACCTTGTTTACGGCTGACCTAAAGAGTTCATTAGTGGTGCAGCCAAACCACTCTCTCAAATTCCGCAACCATGACATTCTTCTACGGCCTGGATTCCGTTTTTCCTTCTATTTTTCCCTGCATTATATTTTGAAGTAATGCGTATTTATGTCCTCTCATCAGGTGACCAAAATATTCGAGTTTTCTTCGCTTTAGCGTTAACAAAATCTCTGGGTCTTTTCCTATTCTTCGTATTACTTCACAGTTTGTTATTCTTTCAACCCAACTAATCTTCAGCATTCGACGGTAGCACCACATCTCTCATATAGCCTCTCAGCATTCTTAATCGTAGAGGGATGCTTATATTTCTGTTGCAGAAGGATTTTCTCATCTTTATGAAGGTGGCCCTGGCAATTTCGATACGTCTGAAATATCTGAGTATCCTTAACCCATACAAATATACTATCAGAACCATATGATTGTAACTGTAACTGTTAAAAATGATGTAACAAAGTAACCGTTAAAAAATTTCTAATATTGCTATTGTGAATTTAAAGTTTTGTAACAAGTGTAATACCGACAGTGAATCACTGCATACGACAATTTTGTTTCACTGGTTTTCACAGCACAATTCAAGGGCTTTATATATACCACATTCCTCAGCAGAAAAGATGCTGGATTAATTATTTAAAATAAATGATTTTTTAATCTTCATTTTTGGTACAAAGTTAGCACTGGTTGTACATGTTGTTGATTTTGTCTGTATGGATCACAATATGGTCTGAATAGCCACAAGATTTTTTTTGAATAGTGTAACAAAATTCGTTTTGATATTTAGGAATAATAATATTTGGCTCTACTCTACTCCTACTCATATGAATGACATATGGAAGAAGATAAAACGACTATCGGGAAAAAATTTGAATTTAAAAATCAACTCACTTAATATTCAAGATAAGATTATTACCAACGACAACGAAATCGCAGAAGAAATGAAATAAACATAGGTCTAGTAATAGATCTATCGTAAAAGTAAAATCGAAACCTAATAATTCCAAATCAAAGTAGTTTTCGTAGAAATTGGTCAACAATGGACCATATTTAAGCATTAGAAAATGACGTACTTGAAGCTTTTGCTGCCAATCAAAAATGCGTCGCAATATTTTTTGACATCAAGGGACCATATGATATCACTTGGAAACACCTATAAGTTACAAAACTATATAATTTAAATATCAAAGGACACTGCCTAGCTTTCATTAATAATTTCTTAACCAATCGATCATTTCACCTTAAAACTAATGGCATGCTATCAAAAAAAAAACAAAACTAAAAATGGTATTCCTCAAGGATCAGTTTTAAGCCCTACACTCTTTTTAGTAGCAATAAATGATGTCATAGCCAATATGAACTCACCACTGAAAGGTCTCTTATACGCAAACGACCTTGTTATCTATGCGAGAAGCCAAAATTTGGAAAACATCACGAGTATGCTACAAAACGTTTTTACATCAACTAGAGGAATGGTCACAAAATTGTGGATTTCAATTTTCTACAGAAAAAAAACACAATTTATATTATTCACAAAGAAAAGCTACCCTAATCACTCTCCACTTTCACTATATAATAAGCCTCTAGTTCGAAAAAATAATGTAAAATTTTACGACTGACATTCGACAAACGTCTAAATTGGAAAGAACATATTAAAAAATTGGCAATCGAATGCCAAGCAAGACTTAATATTCTTAAATCACTATCTAAAAAAAATGGGGGCAGATAGACAAACTATGCTCTCTCTCTACAGAACTCTAATCAGATCTAAATTAGACTGGCGCGATAGCATATTCATTGGCTACTGAGTCTTCCCTTAAAATTTTAGATTCAATACACAATACTGCACTCCGCATTGTCTTGGAGCTTACAAAACCACACCAATAGAAAACCTGTATTGTAAAGCAGCTGAACCATCACTATATCACAGAAGAATGTACTTAATGTTAACCTATGCAATTAAATCAAATGTAAATCCTAACAACCACAACTTCAAATATGATCACCTTAACCGATTATCAACATTTTTCTCCAATTAACCACGTCTACACAAACCTTTCTACCACCGAATCAAAATGAATCTCTCATCTCTGAACACCACCTTACCTCCTTGCTTTCCCGTCAGTTTTTGAACCTGTTGCACCATGGACTTTGAGAGTACCTAAAATAATAACTACCCTAACATAATTGAACAAACACACTACTAACCATAGTATAATACATCAAAATCTGCAAAATTTATTATCAAAATATACAAATTTCTCTCAAATTTATACAGATGCTTCGAAATCAACAGATGGCGTGGGAGCAGCAGTTATATCCTCTAATATGTGTCAAAAATATAAGTTGCCAATACACTAAAGTACTCTTAATGCAAAATTATATGCCATATATGAGGCATTTACAAATATTATATCCTCACCAAATCAGAAATATATAATTTTGACTGATTGACTAAACTCATTACAATCTATAGGAAGAATATACCCAGAGAATCATATTCTTGAAAAAATAAAACAAAATCTGATAGAGATAGAAAAATGTAATAAGGAGGTAATCTTTATTTGGATCCTATCACATATTGGTATTAGAGGCAATGAAGAAGCAGATAAGTGTGCGCGTGAAGCCGTCAACTTAGCTGACTCTATTATTGTGAAATACGTGATAGCTAGTGATGTTTCAAGTGTTATCAAATCGCGGATCCTAAGTGAGTGGCAAAACCTCTGGAAATTTTCAGTGTCCAATCTTCGGAATATTAAACCGAACATTAAACCATGGAGATGTTTCCCTACTAAAAGAAGGGATCAAGTGACAATAACTCGTCTTAGATTAGGTCATACTAGTGCCACGCACAAGTTCTTAATTACTAAAGAATCCGAACCAAAATGTGAGCAGTGTAACGTTTAACTCTCGGTGAAACATGTTGTTGTAGACTGTCCAGTTTTCTCCACAGCAAGAATTACTAGAATTATTTACTAGAAGATTACCGTGGGGCTATATACCACCACAGGGATGCTGGTTTTCAATTGTCGTCTGGGTTTTCACTAATTTAGAATTTTACAATTCCACTGTTGGATTTAGTCAGTACACTATTCAAAACCAAAATCAATACAAATCATTTTTAGAATATTTTTTTACTATAACAAACATTTCCTAACATATATTGTGTCTGTATCAAAAAACTATACATCTTAATATATTTAAAAGCATTGCATCGGTTGGCGGTGCTGTAGGAATCACTCTGAATATTTCACCTTATCTTCTGTTTCCCTCCTTATCACGGCCCTCTCGCTGATTTAAACTGACCATGTGTGGTTGCGGCTGTCGTATGTTATACGAGTGTATCGAATAGATTCGGATGTTTCGGAAAATGGAAGATTTTATTGAAAGTTTCCATTGCGACTACCGGCTGGCGAAGATCGAAGTAGCGTTAGCGAGATTGGATTTGGTTTATATAGGGGATCATTTACCATTCATTAAGTAGACTAGTCTCAATGCATAAATCACGCTACAGTTTTAGCTTGTATGTAGCAAACAGAATTAAAAAATAAATAAATAAAAACCGTATTTCGAGTATTTTTTTTATAAAAATTAACGATTACTTTGTCATATTTAAAACTTTAATGGCCAATTTATTTTTTGTTTTATGTAATTAAGTTTGTTTCTTTTCAATTTAACTTTTATTCGGTCCTTGGCGCATTATTTTTAAACTTAATTTACATAATTAAATTGGATCATATTTACACAGCAATTTTTAAATATATTTCTGCTTTAAATTCATAATATCAGCAGGTACTTCTATAAATATTTTGATTGATATCACATGTTGATTATACATATATTACTTTTATGATTTATTGTATAACATTTGTACATTTTTTGTGCTGATTTTTTGAATTATTTTTGTTCTACCATACTTATATCATACTTTCCAACTTATTCCGTACGTCCTGCGTATTCTTTTAAACACATTTCTTTTGATGCCGTTCGTTACTTACTTTTTTATCGATAATCTCACTTGTTGCAATTGATTTTATTTAAAACCGTTCGTTTTCTTTAAATCTAGATATTCTCTTCGTGTTGATTTGGTAATTTGTGTTTATGGTCTTCTCTTTCGTTCTTTTATTTTACAATGCCCAACAAAATAAAAAAATCCAACTTTTAGAGCCATACTCGACATTCTCTAGATTTAAGGAGGCCTATAAAACGCATGCAAGTATTAAAACCACACACATTCATTATTATTCGTATCCATATTAGATTCTCATACATTTCACGGCCTAGTTTTAAGTGAATGTATTGTCTTCTTCTACTCACTTTCGATCATCGCTGTCTTATTCCAATATTTTGATAAAATCTCCGTTACTTGTGGTTTCCTCAGTGCCACAAAGCACCCTAAGGTAACTAATCAATGTGTTTTGTGTTCTGGTTTTCACCATTCGTATAAATGTTTGTATTTTTAAGACTAAACGGCTTCAAGAACTTTTCTCGTTGATTAATCCACATAATTCTTGTGTATGCGGCATGATTTCACCTCATTCAGAGCGACGAATTGTACAGTTTGCAAATCATGGCCTCGCGTTGTGCTTCGTTTGTTAACCAACCGTCAAATTTATCTTGTTCCTTTAGACAACCACTTCTTCAAATACCAACATTTCTATTTTGCTACACAACCACATTTAATGTCCTCGTCTATTTCTTCCACATAGTTAATACATATCAAATATGTTTTAGCATCTTCTTAGAATTCGTATCCTGCAAGATACAGGTTCAACAGCCAATTTTATCTCAGTAATCTACCAAATAACGCATTTTTTAATCAGATCTTATAGACATAGACATACTCATAGGTGTTGAATTGGTTCTTCGTTTCGTTAATTCTGGTCAAAATTGGCGAAATCTGGCGAACCAAATCATCCTGTGGCCTTAGAATTCATTTTAATTATGTTCTATAAGGGCTAGTCTGTACGACTCATTCTATATTTTATTTCACATATTTCGTTACTTCTACGTATACAAACGTAGATCTTTTCTACAAAGGTTTTGGAGGTCGAAAAGAGTAGGCACCTGTTAGTTTTGTCCCAACACGACCAAGCTCGTGAAGGATATTTTTCAGAAAGTTACCAGGCCGATTTTCTGTTTACCACCGTTTTTACAGCCCAATCCTCTTTATTTATCTTATTTCTCTCCTTTATCTTCGCTACTTATTCGTTATTCTTATGCATATCTTTGTTTGTATGCTAGAGAATCGCTTCAGGAAACTTTCGAATGTCAAATAGATATATGTTGCATTCGATTTTAAATCGACTATTTCTTATAACTGTCACACAGTTTTTAAAAAAACAAATTTTTATTTCGCTTCTTTTCTCCAAAATTCTAGCTACTAGCTTCGACGACAATCTATATGACGTTCGAGGTGTGTCTCTAATCGACGCTTTTGGTATTGGTCCTAAAAGGGCATCTCGTTCTTTACTTAATTTTCGATATCTTCGTTGTTATTTTATTTGCGATATAAAGCAAACGTATCGACAAATTAAAGTAAATAAGGAATTTTGAAACTATAAAGGGGTTCTATGGAAACTCTGCACCTTTCAGAGGTAGTTATATCGTTACCCATTGCTACTGTATTGAAAACCATTTTGTGTTCTGATATACGTCTGTTAAACGTTCTACCAGTTTGACCCATGTAATTTGTTGGACAGTTGCCACATTTAATTCTCATCCTATTTAGTTAAAGACTATTAGGTGTAAAAACATACCAAAAAAGAGATTACTTAAGAAAGGCAATCTACCGAAGCAGCTGCAGTATAAGAATTTATAATCAATTTTGTTAAAGTTTTGAAACAAAAGAAAGATTGTAATATTTTATACAAAATACAATACTTATATACAGGATGTTTCATTAAAAAATATTAAAAAATGTTTGTATTTGAGAATACAAGTCACACTATTTAATGTATAGAAACGTACAAACTGCTAGTTTTCTGCAGGTTGGAAGTTGGTTCTCCCTTGAGTTGCCGTCGGATCCTTCGAAAATCCTTGGTATTAGTTTATTTTGTTTTAAATAAAGTTTTATCACTTTACCTTTACTTACAGTATCTTGTATCAATGTAAAAAAATTATGTATAACCCTCCATTACGTAAAGGACACAAATAGGAACTCAGAATATAAAATTTCTATGAGTATTTACTATCGACAATTTTAACCCTTATTCCATCTTGGGAACATTCATTCTTGTTCGTGATGATATACCCATCGGTTGATAAAATGCGTTAGGCTTTCACGGCCATCGTCTAACTGGTTAAACTGTTTGTTCGGGCTGTTACGCTGTTGTCTTCTGATATTAGTTCTCGACGTTTCGTCAACACTAGTGGTTGGCATCTTCTGGAGATGTTACAGCTTCGCTTGTAAGCTGAAACTGAACTGAACGCGTTGTACTACGGAGGTAATATTTATAAATATTGTCAGATGCAGAAGTTGTACAACTGGCGTTCGTAGAAAGCTTCCCCAGCAGGAATTTTTGGAAGTGGATGGTTTTTGTTGGAATTCAAAGGCCAGAACCTCTACTTTGTTGCTATATTTGCAAAATGTGGTTTTCTCTTTCATCTATTTTAAAAACAAATCGGCCTTAATTTCATGCAACTAAAACTTTTTGTTCATTTTCGTCGAGGGTCACATCTTTGAGTGTGTTATCTAAGATATCACATATTTTGCACGTATTTGATCGAGGTGGGCCAAACCTGTAGTTGAAGTTTTCTTAGTATCGATAGTAGAAGTCATCGGGAACTTTGGGTTTATATTTAGGATTGCTGACACTTTCTGGTTCATAAAGTTCCAAATAGAGTTGATGCATATTTTTTACATTTAGATCTGGGATAAATAGAATCGATGGGATTTGTTTCTACTATAATTCAAGCCTTGGAAAAGCTCTGGAAGTGCACGTTCACAGTTTTGACTGTTTCGTTAGATTTTCGGTTGGGTCTATTTGTATGCTTTCCTTTCTTACTAGGTGGCGCTGCAATATTTTTGTCACGAAAAGTTTGAGCAATGAGATCTACACGTTTTCTTGATATGCCGTGGATTTAACCAGAAGCATATCTACAAACTCGTTTGGATAGCTTACCCAGCTTTATAAAGTGCGGTATTGCTTCTTTAGTTTTTTTTTTGAGTTTTTTGATTTAGTAGTAGTTAAAATAAACTTCCCCAAATAGGTATTTTGCAAATCTTTGTCGCCTATTTTGTTAAAATTTTGTAAAACAACTTTTCTTGTTTCTTCGTCCATATTCTGAAAACACTTGTACCTGCAGTTGCAGTTCGATCCAGTTAATCTCGGTTCCTTCTGTATTCCTTTCCAAGTTGTATACATTTTCCCTTCTGTAATAGCTTTTTTTATATTTCTTTTCCAGAGAGTGGAGTTGGCACTTTTTCTATTTGTGGTTACAGGAACAATTGGGGCTCTTCCGTGGGGTCCATGTTAATAACAGGTTCAATGTGTTGTCAACAGAAGATGAATTTGCATTTCACGAAAATCACCGACCATTCACAATCGTTTGGTGCAAAAAGGATACATGTCTGAAGCTGCACCCTTCTTACACCAAATGAGTGAGGAGGCAGATCCATAAAGACGTAGAATATTTTTATTTCCATCCAAAACGGTCTAAATATGGAGCTGCATACCTCTAACAGAAAACTCTCTAATAGGTTCTAATAAAAAATTTTATACATAATGTTCCCAAATGGGCACAATTTTTTTTTTCTCAAAAATCGGATCGTTAAACAAACGAGTAACAGTAAATATTACATAGATTTATTACGAGTAAATTTAATATAATTTTATTTGATTTTGTCAAAAAATAAAATTGTTAATACATTACCACATACATTATCAAAAATTTCTAAAAATTGTACTTATTACACTTTTGTAACTATTTTGTATGAATAAAATACCTATCCTGGCAATAAAATAAACAACCTACTTTACACTTTTTTTATTTCTTTTATATATGAAATAATATAATATAATACAATAATACAATAAACTTGAATATCCTCACAAATTTAAAAAAAAATAGAAATACACCCTTTATTTGCGTACATACGAGATGAATTAGCCCCCAACATTTGATGGAAGAGTTGAAAATTAAAAATAATGGGCCTGTTTAAACTGACACTCTTATCCTCTCTCCAAAGACCGAACGGCAAAAAATGCCACTAGTTCGCCACTTAACAGCCTCCATATACAACATTGCAGACGTACATAACTTGGCAATTTATCTAATTAGGCCCAAAAAGTGACGCTGCAACGGCCTGGCCTCTGGCCTGCCATATTTTGATGGAGGGTCAGAGGGCCATGCCCATTGGCGGCGCTTGATGGACGGTCATTTATCGTTGTTTTTGCGCCCGACGGAATATTACTCAAAATAGTAATATATTAGGGGACCTATTTTCCCCTTTATAATTGTTTATGCGAGTTACGGTGCGTTTTGTGCTTCATAATATCGTTTGTGAAATTTGCCAGCTAAAACACAGAAAACAACCAAAGAAGCGACGGCGTCTCAGAAACTTATTAGGCCTTTTACTCAAAAATAAAACACTGAAAGCCTTGTTTTTAAAACTTTCACAAACATTTAATATAAAATCTTATCACTACAGCTGTTTTGGCTGATTTCCTTCCTCAAGTGATCTATTTTTGGGATGCGTTTACACTTTATAGTCTT
The DNA here is from genome assembly GCA_918026665.1 of Diabrotica balteata. NCBI lineage: Eukaryota > Metazoa > Arthropoda > Insecta > Coleoptera > Chrysomelidae > Diabrotica > Diabrotica balteata. Next base: position 203,904,722 of record OU898276.1, on the reverse strand, counting down.
TAATTAAATAGGTTAAGGATGGGAGAACTGTTTGTCTCAAGTTGGCCCTTCAGAATTATATCTGTGTTTTTTAATTTGTTAATTTCCATAGATAATAGCACTCTAACAAAGATAGCTTAAGGCCTTTATTTTGAATGTGAAGTATTTTAAATTCGTCATTAAAAGAATGATTATAATCGAGAAGGTAAATTGCGTACGTAGAATCTGTTTTTTATTATTGAAAGCCCTTTTATGTTCTGCTATTCGTTTATTAAAATTACTACCAGTTTGACAGATGTAAGTTTTTAAGTAGTCGCCACATTTAATTTTGTATATCCCACTGTGTAAGAGCTTTTTATTTTGGCTCTTGTTGTTTTTAATATATTTGCCTAAATTGTTATTTGTTCTAAAAGCTGATGTTAGTCCTTTCCTTTTTATGTGTTTGACTATTTTTGTTGGTATTTTGCCTGTATATGTAATTGAGCAGAAGGTTCTGGGTTTTTTCTCTGGTGGTCGAAATACTGGACAACTGAACAATGAGCAGACTTATAATAGGTATACTTGGCCTTAGCGAAGTAAGATGGCCCAGTGCTGGACAGTGTTATCAGAACGACATTGTTCTTTATTACTCGGGCAGCAGTACTGGTGATCACAAAAATGGTGTAGGAATCATAATAAAAAAAGCACTACAACCGTATGTCTCAAATTTTATTCCCTATAATGAAAGAATAATAATGTTACAGTTGAAAACCCACCCAATAAACATAAACATAATTCAAATTTATGCTCCAACATCAAGCAGCACCGATAATGACATAGATGTATTCTATTCAGATTTAGAACAACTAACGAAAAACATAACAAAACATGAAGTCAACAAAATAATGGGCGACTTTAACGCTACAGTCGGTAAAGGGAAAGTTGAAGATATCGTAGGGAATTATGGTCTAGGAATTAGAAATGAAAGAGGAGAGCAATTAGTACAATATTGTCAAGAGAAAGAACTAGTCATCACAAACAACTTTTATCAATTACCACCAAGAAGACTCTATACTTGGAGTGCACCAGGAGACAACAATAATAATCTGATAAGAAACCAAATCGATTAAATTCTTGTCAACAAAAGATTTAGAAATGGAATTAAAAGCGTTAAAACATATCCTAGTGCTGATGCAGACTCCGACGACAATCTACTTCTTGCCAACGTTAATATTAAACTGAGAAAACAACAGAAAAAAAGTAAAATTCAAAGACTAGATTTGTCAAAGCTTGAGGGTGAAAAATGTCAACAACAAATAAATGAAACAGTTGCACCAGCATTCGCAGAGGCGTCAAAAAAAGATATTAATAGTGCATGGAACGAAATGAAATCGGTATTACTTAACGCTGGTAAAATGTTTGTGGGTAAAAAAGAACCAATTGCCAAAAAAGACTGGATGACACCAGATATTATAAACCTTATAGAAGAAAAACGAAAATACAAAAATACAAATAAAGAGAAGTACAAGCAAATGAAGAAACTAGTAGAAACGCAAATCAAGGAAGCTAAAGAACACTGGACGATAGAAAATTATAGAGAAATGGAAGAACTTAATATGAAACACGACACACATGGGCTACATAAGAAACTGAAAGAAATTACAGGAAATAATCGGAAGAGAATACCACAAGTTATACGAAACTCCAAGTCGGATCTCCAATTACCAGCAGTAGAAAAACAAGAAACTTGGGAGAAATACATCAAGGACTTATTCGCAGATAATAGGAAAAAAAAAATGATACATTACCAACTAATGAAAATCTAAAAATTCTGATATCAGAGGTTAAACAGGCAATCAAAATCTTAAAAAGTGGTAAAGCGCCAGGTCCCGATGAAATTCCTGTAGCGATATTAAAAATCCTGAATGATGAAAATATAAAGTGTCTAACTAAATTATTTAATAAAATATACCACGATGGTCAAATCCCGGATGAATGGTTAAAATCTATCTTTTTACCCTCACCCAAGAAAAATAATCCTAAATCTTGCGATGAGTACCGATTAATTAGCCTTATGAGCCACTCTTTAAAAATAATAATCAAAATTATTCAGCAGCGTATATATAAAAAATGTGAAGAACAATTAGACAATACACAGTTTGGATTTAGATGTGGAATGGGATTAAGAGAGGCACTGTGCGTAATGACGGTACTATTACAAAAATGCAGGGAATATAATAAAAACGTATTCATATGTTATATAGATTTCCAAAAAGCTTTTGATAGAGTCCAACATGGTAAACTCATACATGCATTGAAACACATACACCTAGATCCCAAGGATATTAATTTAATCAAAAATCTGTACTACAATCAAACAGCGGTCGTACACGGGTTAAAAATACTGAGACAAACCAGGTGGAAATTCAAAGAGGAGTCAAACAGGGATGTGTGCTGTCGCCACAATTATTTAATGTGTACTCCCAACTAATATTTCAGGAGGCACTATGGAAAAGAACTGAAGGTGTAAGGATTGGAGGGAGCATCATTAATAACATAAGATTTGCAGACGATACCGCAATCATGGCAGAGAATATAGACGATTTACAAACTCTCCTGGAAATCATTAACAAAGAAAGCAAAAAATGGGACTAACAATGAATATAAATAAAACCAAATACATGGTGATCTCAAAAAACCCTGTTGACAACATACAACTGACATTGGAGGGTAAACCCCTAGAGAGAGTCGACAAATATAAATAGGCTTTAAAATAAATCGAAAAAGGCTTTATAAAATACAAGACAATGTTTACAAATAAGAAATGGAGTATGGCCATCAGATTGAGGTTCGTCGAATGTTATGTTTGGTCGCAACTACTATATGGGGTAGAAGCTTGGACTCTGAAAGCCCAATCTATAAAAAAATTGGAGGCATTCGAAATTTGGCTATATAGGCGTATTTTGAAGATTCCTTCGACTGCAAAAGTCTCAAATGAGGTCTCAAAAGTGTTAAGACGAGTTGGACATGGCAGAAAGCTTATGAACACAATTAAAATAAGAAAAACATCGTATCTGGGCCACATACTCCGAAACGATAAATACTCTCTGCTACAAGTCATCATGCAAAGTAGAGTAGAAGGAAGAAAAGGCTTGGGAAGAAAGAAACAATCTTGGCTGAGGAATATCAGAGATTGGATATCCTAACATCAGTGTTGAACAGATATTTTACGTTGCAAAAGATCGACAAGCATTTAAAGAAGTGATCGCCAACCTTCGTTAGAAGACGGCACAACAAGAAGAAGAAGGTCGAAATACTAACTTTAGGTCTTTCTTGTGTAGTGTTTGATTTAAAATTTTATCAATTGTTTGTTGTATTCATTGTTTACTGCTATTTGCTTAATGATATTTTATTCTGCCTTAAAGTTGTATCTTGACATCGGCATTTCTGTTAATGTATGTAACATACTATGATAGGCTGCCAGTTTATGTTGTGTGGGATAGGATGATGAATTGGGTAGCCACTATGGGTAGGTTTGTGAAATATGGAGAAGTCATGTTTGTTTTTAAGTCTGATAATTTTTAAATCTAAGAAATTTATTAATTGATTTTGTTCTGTTTCTATTGTAAATTTACCAGTACGTCGTCTACGTATCTCCACCAATATAAAAACTGTTTGAATATGGGATGTTTTGAAATCTTTGTTTTTAGATGATCCATAAAAATATCTGATAGCAATGGGCTTAGAGGATTGTCCATTATAAGACCTGCACTGTTATTTGTATATATTTCAATTACCTCAATTTTTTTAAATATAATCCATCCCAAATCTTTGCACCCAAATCCCAAAGCTCACCGTTGTATCTTTTTAAACACCTGATCGTCGTTTTGCAAGTTGAACTAACTTACTCCTGGATTTTCTTCTTCTCATCACCTTGTATAGTATAACATGTTAAACTACGTCAAATAGAGACTTAAGAAAGGGAAGTGTAAGAAGTGGAGATAAGAAGCGATGGTCAAAGAAAATTCTAAAGTACATTCTGAGAGAAACAATAAAAAGAAAAAAACTTTACAGCTAAAAAAAGTAGAGACTGCTCTATAGGAGGGAGAGGCCTATAATAGCATTTATAATTAAGGAGATTCGGTGGGCTTATAAAAGAACCTGTTTTGTACATTACATGTTCTACTTTACTTGTTTTGTGTTAAACAAAATATAATATTAATTCTTATAATCCTTAATAAACTTAATCCCAAAAGTCCATCATTGTTCCAGCCTCATCCCAATCCTTAATTAAATAACGAAACCTACGACCGTGGCGACTCATATTTTCGGTTTTCCCTTGTCACAGACTGGCTTGTTTTTGCTGGCTCATTGGACACACACACGGCCAACTTGACATGGCACTAAATTATTCAATACCACTCTATCTCTCACTGCTATTTACGTTGTTTTAACTCGACTGACAACTATGGGTCTGTCGGCAAATATTTTGCGAAAAAGCCAATTGATCGACGAATATTTTCGATTGATAGACAAATACTGGGATTGTTTTGAGTTTTTGTTAAAATGTTCGAGTACGAGTCGGTAAAAGGAAAATGAAGCAGACGGCGGATGGTGATGTAGTCTTGACGATGTACAGGTTGTTCCGATAATATTTGCCATATTTAAGAATGGAAAACTTCTCTATTTCAGAATTTAAACGTTTGCCTGTTCTGAAATCAAAAATCGCTACAACATTTTCGAAGATGATCCTTAATTTTTCTATTTTTTTTTTTGGTTTGTTTTTAGATATCTTTTCAGTTAGTCGGTATTCATCCGTTATCGTTTATGTTGTTTCCATTTGTCCTTTATTCTATTATTTTATCAGTGATATGGTACAAGCAGCTGTAAGCCTTTAGGACTCAAGATAATAAAAACTAAAAATTTAAACGTTGGATACGACCAAAGACTGAATTTGATTTTGAAGAATATCCGCAGGAACATCACAAAAAGAGATTTACACAACTTAAACGAAGAAATAGTAGATACAATAACACAAGCCCAAAAAAAGTTGGCATCAAACGTAAAAAAAAAGGAAAGAAATAGTTCTTCTTCTTCCTCTTTCTCTTTATAGGCAATTCCGTTTGTTCATTGGCGAATTAATACCTCTATGGAATGTTGCCGCCGATCTTTTGCGCGGTCATCCGATACTTCTTCTCTCGATTGGTGACTTATCTTAATGTTTTGACGACACAGGTCGTCAAATAAAATAGTTTTCTATACATATTTAGATAATAGTTTCTTGGAATTATTCATAGCAGGTACTAGGTAAGGTAACTACGAAATTATTTTATTACAAATATCTACTAGATCTACAAGTTTTATTGTTTGGGAAAACCCATCTGGGAATTATTTATCAGAAAATAGGGCCAACATCCAAGTAGGTTTTATACAGTAAATTCGTTTTTATATTTTCTTTACGAGCTGGCAAAGTAACTTGTGATTGTAAATATTGTGCTTATAAAAAAAAATAATTTCGTTTTTGAGAATATGCCGAAAGTAGCGAAACAAAAATCAAGTCTATTGCGGAGTTGGGTTGGTGGCAACAGTGAAATGAAGATTATAGACGATGAAAGTGTCTTCTGTACCATTTGTGATAAAAAGGTGAGTCCACTTATATTTTAACGATTCAAAAATTTAATTTAAAATCTCATTTTTACACGAAAATCGGTATACCTATACTAAACATGTAATAGTTTGACTATTGGCGGTAGTTTTAATTTCGAGAAAAAAATATAAGTTATCTTAAAAATTTGAAGTCGATATTATTACATTAGACTTATATTTACTAAACCGTTTTATTACAGATTCCATTTGAAAAAAAATTCTAAATTTTTCTCCCACCAATATAAACTATCTAAGGACTTCAAAAAACCACGCTAGAAGCTTCTTCAGAACAACATTATTCAAAATCGTCACACATCGACGGGGCAAGAAATGATATCCCTTTGCCACCGGAACCAGTGTTGACTAGATGGGAGACGTGGTTGAATAGTGTCATATTTCTTGCCAATAATTATATTGATATCAAAAATGTTATATCAAATTTTGATTCTTCTTGTTGTATTTAATGCCCGATATAACAAAATCAGAAATCAAAGAAGCCCTGAAGGAAATGAAAAATAACCGAACCTCGGGTGAAAATGGAATAGTATCAGAAGCACTAAAAATTGGAGTGATGTATTACTTCAAAAAATTAAACAACTTTTCAATATCTGCCTTCACAGCGCCAATATTCCAACAGACTGGAACAACGCTACTATGATTTTATTACACAAAGCAGGAGACAAAGCAAATTTAGAGAATTACAGACCGATTAGGCTCCTCAGCCATATATATAAGTTGTTTACGCGAATACTAGTTCAGAGAATGGAAAGAAAATTAGAGACTTATCAACCAAGGGAACAGGCAATATCCCAAAAAAGTTACAGAACAAATGACCATCTAAAAGTATAAAAACCCTAATAGAGAAAGCAGTAGAATACAATAAACGTTTAGTTCTAGTATTTATCGATTTTCACAAAGCCTTTGACACAGTTCAGCTAAGCAAAATATTACAGGTGCTTAAAGAATGCAGGCTAGATTATAGATATACTAAATTATTATACAAAATATACCTACAGGCAACAACCACTGTCAGATTACAGACTAACAGTAATCGCATAAAAATAGAACGGGAGTTAGACAAGGAGACCCAATGTCACCTAAACTTTTTAATACGGTGCTAGAACATTGTTTGAGAAAGTATGTGCGCATTCATTTCATATTTTTACAGTTAATATTTTTTCTGCTACGGTACTGTAATATGACCTAATTTGGGTGCTGTACTTCAATCTTTTAAAATATATTCGTTCGTAAAACTCAAACTGGCTCTCATTTATCATGTTAACGTACGCAGAATTGGGCTTTTTCTTTGTATTCTATGTCAAAAAAGATTGAAACAAGTGGTTGATTTATGGCACTTGCATGTGTTGACCACCCAACGATCAGAGGGCGGTTTTGCCCTGGTAGCGATCTTAAGACGGACACTTTTGCCACTTCTTCGTCACGAGTGAACGAAAACACATTGACCGGTCTTGTGCTGAGTCTCGGCGACGCGGCGTCCCTCGTCCCGGGCGTCGGTACCACCGACCAACTCTACAGCTTGGTACGAATTCATCAATAGAATCAGAGGTGAGTCTATTCTTGTATAAAACATTGATAATGAGTAAACCAGTTTATTTCTAATTTATTTCTACTTTTACAATTTATAATTGCTATTTTCACCAATTTTATGTATCAACAATATCACATTTTTTCGTTATAATTATTTATTCAATATAATTTAAACCAGCGACTTCTCAAGTTTAATCCCTAAACAAACACGCTTTTAAGAATTTGGATTGGATGACAAAGGGAATAAAAATAGATGGAGAATATCTAAACAACTTACGTTTCGCCGATAATATACTTATAATAGCTGAAGATCTAGGTATGGCAAGAGAGATGGTACAGAAACTCGTTGTGGCTACAGAAAATGTAGGTTTAAATATAAATATCTCGAAAACAAAAATCATGACCAATTTGGTACCCAACCAGAACATCAGTATTGGTGGAAAAGAAATAGAACTTGTAGATAGATATAAATACCTGGGACATGAAATTATGATTGGCAGGGATAACCAGTCTCATGAACTGAAGAGAAGAATCGGCCTTGGGTGGGCAGCATTTGGAAAACTGAGAAAAACTTTTAAAAGTGAGCTGCCGACATGCCTAAAGAGAAAGGTATTTGATCAGTGCGTCCTCCCAGTTGTTACAGGTCCAAAGAATTCAGAATAAATGATTGAAATAAAGTTTTATTATTTTATTTTTGGCTAAATAATTGTTAACAACTCCACAAGATTTCATATTGCGGATCCAAATTAGCGATTAGTGGTGCTGCTCTTCGACCTGCTTTTTCTTCTCGAAAAATATTTCTTAAACTCTCTCTTTTCTCAACAACCCTATTCCCAATAGGCAAGTTCCTTATAGAGAGTTCGTACGTCAATTCGTCCCCCAATAATCTATTAACGTCCATAGTTTACTTGGAGATAATCTGACAAAAACGAAGCGCAACCGAAGCGAAACGAAGCGAACAAAGTATTGGTTCGTGTAGAACTTACAACGCAATTTTGCGGCTTTTCTAGAGGTTGCGCTTCGTTTTTGTCAGATTATCTCCACGTAAACTATGGACGTTAATAGATTATTGGGGGACGAATTGACGTACGAACTCTCTATAAGGAACTTGCCTATTGGGAATAGGGTTGTTGAGAAAAGAGAGAGTTTAAGAAATATTTTTCGAGAAGAAAAAGCAGGTCGAAGAGCAGCACCACTAATCGCTAATTTGGATCCGCAATATGAAATCTTGTGGAGTTGTTAACAATTATTTAGCCAAAAATAAAATAATAAAACTTTATTTCAATAATTTATTCTGAATTCTTTGGACCTGTAACACAGTCTTGACGTACGGAGCAGAAACACTTACCTTAACAAAAGCAGCAGTTACCAAACTGAGAGTCACGCAGAAAAGAATGAAGCGTTCCATGTTAGGAATAACTCTGCTAGACAGAATAACCAACGAAGACATCACAAGAGAAGAACCGCAGTGACTGACATCATCGAGAAGATAGCCAGACTAAAATGGAGATGGGCAGGACACATAGCCAGAATGACAGATGGGCGATGGACAAAGAGTTTAATGGAATGGAGGCCAAGGAAAGACAAGAGAAGCGTCGGTCGACCACCTACAATATGAACTGACGATTTAAGAAGACTCAATAAAAACTGAATAAGAGCGGCGCAAGATAGACGGGGTTGGAAACATGAGGAAGAGGCCTATGTTCAGCAGTGGATTCTTGAGGCTGGATGATGATGTTGTATTGCTGTTGAGAAATGTCAAAATATTTTTAGTGAGAATTCTGTTCAGAAGGAACTGTCCTATATAAAAGCACATTTTGACATAATTGTAAACTCTATTACAAAAGTAGAGAGTCAAAAATGATCTTTAAATGATAGTATTTGCATTGTCGATTCTGTCAAAGAAAGAAAACTTTTCAGGGAGAATTGGAAAAAAAATTAAAGATAAATTTAGTGAAGTTTTAAACCGGAATGAATGTTTTTCTTTATTGCGATCAATAAATAAGATAATCAATGGAAGCTTTAACGAAGTTATTAATATGGATCCCTCGCTAGTGTCAAATTTTAGATTTGCGCCAATTACATCCTGTTATGTTAAAAGATCGTTTTCCTCATATAAACACATATTAACTGATAGAAGGCATAACATTACTCTTGAAAATATTGAACATTTTATGATTATATACTGTAACGGCAAGAACGAGGACATTTTCTCGTGAATTTTCATTTATATTTTTTTTATTAACTGTAGTAATAAATAAACACTCTCTAAGTTATACTTTAATTTTATTTCTCACCAAATCTCAAGCCCTAAAAATTAAAAAATATATATTTTTGGTTACTTTTTAAGTGCATGTTGCATGCATATTTTAACCATTTTTTAGAGCATATAATCCAGTCTCTAATTATAAGACAGATATGTAAAAAATTATCAATTACGATAGATCAGAAATAGAAAAAATTTTTATCGTAATTTTCCTCTTGGCATTTTTTTTTAAATTAACATCAATGAAAACTTTTAGACACACCCGGTATGTGACACAATACTTTGGATGACAACCCCAAATAACCTTACACAATTCATTACTCAATACACAATTTTCCACACTCAAGACGTATCAATTTATCTGATTAATTTTAATCCGAGGGCAAGTTTAATCAACCCTTGTCGGTAAAAATAAATATTCAGCCCTAAAGCAAAAGGGGAGGGTTTGACTTTCACGCCTCATCACCTCCCCTCGCAAATCAACTTCTACGTTTGTGGTGAGTATGATAATTCAACTTGATTGGGGTTCATTGTGGCCTCTCTGAAGACATTCGCCACAAAAAGGGGCGATATAGTATGTGGTGTTCGTGATTTTGTGGAGGTATTTTAGCTGAATCGACGATATTCTATACGGATGATCCATAAATTAGTTCTTCCTAGACGTAAATTAATAGATATATACGTACATCAAAAATCAGAGCATTATACAAAGTTTCTATACTGCTATTAGAAGTGGAAAATTGAAAGATTCTATGGATAGATTTCACGATTCACAGTTTTCTTTGCGAGAAAATCGTAGTTTTCGGCAACAGATGGAAGTAGTTCCAATTACAGTGGGTGATCAAATTATTAGAGCCACCTAGCAAAATTTTTTTTTAAAGGGTATATAATTGAGTTGTATAGTATATTAATGCTTTTGTTTCCGTTTTATTATCTTGTAACACTGTAACATTTTTTTTATTATTAATATATTAAATATTCCTAATTCCTTTTACCCCCGTGCGATACGCCTATGATCGTGTATCGATAGCAAAATATTGTAGATACCCAGCTAAAATGGAATTTCCTAATTAGGAACGGTTTTTAATCCTTTCGTCATAATATTCATTATGAAAAGAGTATAATGCGTTTTGGTATGCAGTTTCCTTTTCATAAATTGGCAATTTTCTTAGAAGGCCCGTTTCTTTTGACAATACCTTAATCCCAAGTATTGTCTGTTTCTTATGCCCAATTGTTAATACCGATTATTTTACCTCAAAGTTTCCAATAGTCGTTAAGGCCTTATCTTCTGAGAAATACATACGACTGTCCGATGATTTTAAGTGGGGATATAGCTTCTTCTTCTTTTTGCTTGGACAGCTGGTAAAATTTTTAAGGGAACCAATTTACTTCTCGGTGGGCTCTTGTTGAGTGAGGTAATATCTCGTGTTACTTGTTGGTGGGCCGTTGTTGAGTTAAGGCCAATATCTCGTGTTACGCTTTGCTCACTTTATTTCTCATCGTATCGTCTTTGTGAATTATTTTCTAAGTGTGTATACACTTTATATTTGAGTTTACTTTCGTTAGACTATATTAAATTATTTATATTTCTACACTACCTTTAATGGTTATTAAATTCAGTGTTTAGTACCAGAAGAGTATTAAATTCAGTGAATTAAGCTGCCTTCGTCAAGATCTACGTAAGTAATCTTTATCTACAATTATCTGGGCGAGTAATATGGTATGGTACCATATCACCTGCCATTATCTGGACGTATCATCTAAATCTTCACCTGAAGATTGCCGATTTTTGAATGTAATTTAAAGAACCATTCAAGAAATTGCTATAAATAATACCTATGAACATAAAAGTCTCAGTTTTTTATTAAATAATAGTGCGAGATAGTTAATTGACTTAACCAAGTGCGGTTTGGTTTATGTTTTCATTTCTGTAACCTTTTTGTATTTTTTGTAAATTTAGAGTTAAGTAATTTTTGCTATCTTTTGTATTTCCTATAATTTTTGTTCATTATCTTTCCTATGATATCTTGAGATACGCCAAACTATATTTGTATATGATTGCCTTATACATCTTGGTAAAGGTATTTTTTTATTACATTATAGCTTAATTTTATCATATATAACACCATTTCATAGTTGTGTATTTTTATTACCTGGGTTGCATTTAGCAGCATCATAATTTTGTGTTTAATATATTGTTATTGTTTTATGCATGTATTTTATTTGTCGGCTCCTAACAAGTTCCCTGATAAAATAATAGCTCTGAACAATTACTATCTTTAAATATTACTATGCTTTTGAACTGTAGAAAGATCAGGCTGATTAAGTTTCGTAGGTAAGTAAGTGTAATACTTAATATATTTATTATTTGTTTATATATTGCGTTGACCAGATTTATTTGATAATTTACTGTTGGTATCTTTCCTTGGGTTTGATCTCTGAACCTAAATATCTTTTCTTATCTCTCTTCTTTTCTAAGGTTTTCTTAATTTTCTCCTTAACCCCAAAAAATTGAGTGGCGCCCTGTTTCTATCTTCTCTTATCTTTGGTAATTTTACCCATCTATCTTTTTGTTTATTTCTGTATCTTTTCAAATATCTCATCCTATCGTTACCTATTTCTTCCGTTGGATCCATTCTCGGTTCCAAAAGCTAGTTTCGAACCCACGACTCGCTCTCCACCAACCATCTGGCTGCCGTCCGCAGTGTCTCCATTGGTTATCTTTCTAGCACCACCCAAAAAAGATTTCCGAGGTTACAACACTTTATGAAATTATAATAAATAGTCTAGCCATAGTGACAATACAGCGGGCGTGGCAATTCGTGACTCAGATGCCATTGTTTGTCAATGCAGTCCAGCCTAGCTTGCAACTCGTGTGCATATTGTTTTGTATTCTTGGTGTTTAGAGTGATAATAAATAGTTTCCATTGCTTTGTAGTGATATTTTGACAGTCGTATACTATTTTTTATTAATTTAACAAACATTGCATGTTTGTTTCACCAGTGTTACCAGAACATCATAGTAAAAGCCAAAAACATTGCACCAAGGAAAATAGTGAAAATAAAAACTTTAATATTGAACAATAATAACTCCAACAGAAAAATAGCATCAATTTCTAAAGTTTCAATGGCAACTACTGTTGACTGTCTAAAGAAAAAATTTGACGAAAATTTGGATCTGATCCCACGGCATAAGCAGAATATGGTCGAAAAATATATATATATATATTATATATAATATATATATATATATATATATATATAATATATATATATATATATATATTGTTATGATATGTAAAATCGAGAAAAGTAGTATTGGTTTGCTTAAAATATTTCAAAGTTCAAAAACATTAAAATAATTCAGATAAGTCAAATAATGAACAACAAACATTTCGAAGAATGAAAGTCTTTTAATTTTGGATTACCTGTATTTAACAAAACGTAAGATATGCATAAATTATTTTCTTTGTTAAAATATATTTGAGTGACCTCGCATAAGCTTAAGTGAATTCCTAGACAATTGAAGCGGTTTTTCCAAATAAATGTTGTGCAGTAATTCGGACAATAGAATAGATTTTAGAAAGATATGTTTTTGTTAGTTTTTAAGAATTGGTAAAAAAAGATTAGTTTTTAAATAGTGTTCGGAAATTTTATAATTGCAGGTAAAAATTTGTGTGTTATCGAAATGAAGAAATGGGAGATGTATAACGCGTTTTGATTGGATGAGATTGGAAAAGGTGGGAGGTTTGGTTTGAGAATAAGACGTTAGTTAGTTTTGAAAAAAAAAAATGGAGGGTCAGTTGGTTTCCAAGGGTGCAAGGTGAACGGCCGTTGTTCTCGGGTAGTTTCCCAGAGGTAGGAAGCAGTAGCAGTGAAAGTTTGTGAGTTTTCGTGTAGTTAGTGTATCTGACAGAAGCTGATCTAGTAAAAGATTGTAAGTTATATTTTCTACTTATATTCCAAGAGTCACTGTTCAGGCCAACGAGAGATTCAGTTTATCGTAAAAAAAAAGATATTCCAAGAGTCATTTTTCACTCAGGTCAACGAAAGATTCAGTTTATTGAGAGAAGAAGAAGCTAGCATAATTTGAACGATTCGTGCATTTGAAGGAGATCATTAAGGACGATAAACTTGCAATAATTTGTTGTAAGATTGCTGATTACCTAGGGAGCGACTAAGAGTAGATAGTATAGACTACAAGGAACAAGGATTTGGATCAATCATCATTAAAGAGAGTCTAGACATGAAACTAGAGTGGTGGCCCTCTTAAAACCAGGAAAGGATCCGGCGGATACAAAGAATTTTAGACCTGTCTCTCTTTCGTGTCACCTTTTTAAGGCGTTCGAAAGAATGATACTGATTTGGATCGCAGAATCTGTGGACACCTAAATTATTCCTAAACAAGCAAGGTTTAGACCCGGAAAATGCTGCTGCACTTAAACTCTTAATCTCACCCAACATATTGAATATGGGTATGAAAGGAAAAAAATAGCAGGAGTAGCGTTCATAGACCTAATGATACAGTTAACCATCAATAACTGCCGGTAAAACTCGAAAACTTTATGACATTTATAAAAACCAAAGAGTTGTTCATTTTTTGTGGGTTAAAGCACATATAGGTCTTAAATACAACGAACATGTTGACCTATTAGCTAAAAAGGCCATTGATACCGGAACGCAAGCTAGTCACCAAATCTGTAGACAAGACGCATTAACGATAATTAAAAATAATATCAATAGTAAATGGAAACAATCTTGGCATATATATAGTACGCATTCTTCCTCGCAATATGCTTCTATACAGCCTTCAACCCCAAGTGATTATTGGTTCAAAAATTATTCTGTTCCACGAAGGTATATAACATCCATAATTAGAATAAAATTTGGACACGCCTGCTATCCTAGTCATCTGTCCAAACTAAAAATCGTAAATTCAAATTTATGTCCAGACTGTCAAAAAGAAGGGGATCTAAATCACATTTTCTTCGAATGTAAAAAATACACAAAACAAACTGAAGATCTAATAAAAAATTTAGTTAACATCAAAATTTTTCTTCCGTACAATATGTGCTATCTGCTATCTCTAAATATAAGAGTTGTAAATGAATGTTTGATGGAATTTATTTGCGAAAGTAAGCTCAATATTTAACTGTAATTAGAATCCTAACCTCTGTTTTACCCCATTTGTTATTACCTTTTATCCGTGACCTAATCTAGTTTATCTTAAAAGCAATGTCTTGATGGGTTCCTAGACGAGAAACGAGTGTCCATGTTCTATCCCTATCCTATCCTTAATAATAATTTTAATGCTTAAAATTTGTAAGGATACTTAAGTTTGAATTTTATATTATCTTTTTATATTGTACTACTCAATTTTTTTCTGGGTAGAATATTTTCATGTTGTGACTGGCTGTATGGCACTTGCCTATGCCATTAAAAAAAACTCGAAAACTACGAAATTACAAAGGATTTTCGTCTAATAAGGTTAATCAAATGTCTCCTTCAGAATAGACGCTTCTACGTAACGTTTCAGTCCAAGAAAAATCGGTAGAGGGATCAAAAAGTGAACTCCCACAGGGGAGTGTCCTCGCGCCATTGATAAACAACATTTACACTAACGACCAACCCAAACAAGACAGTTTATTTACGCGGACGATACAGCTGTGGCAGCTCAGGGAAGTACCCACAATGAAGTCGAAGTAAAACTGACAGACGAAATGGCGTGAAAGGACAATGGAGGTACAATGTGGTTGTCAGATGCTGGAACACAATGTGATGCCAAAATACCTCGGCGTACGTCTGCATAGAACTCTGTCTTATTAATATCACTGTCATAATATCAAGAAAAAGTAAGCGCCAGAAATAATGTTATCCGCAAACTAACAAACACAACAAGGAGAGCACAACCACACACTCTCCGTACTTCTGCCTTAGCATTATGTTTTTCTGCCGCCGAGTTTGAAGCATTAGTGTGGGAAAACTCTGCACACGCTGAAAATGTCGGTGTTGCGTTAAATGAAACGGTTCGTGTAATATCTGGTTGCCTGAAATCGGCACGTATTAAAGAAGTCTACTCTATAGTTGGAATCGCTCCATCTGTTATCAGAAGACAGGGCAAGTCAGAGATAGAACGAAAGAGCCAGAAGACGGATCGAAGACACCTCTTGTATGACCACCAAGTTCAGCCAAGTAGATTAGGATGTCTTAAAAGCTTTCTGAAAAAATCACGCTCCCTTCCCGAAGAGCCAAAGACGCGCCGAATATATCCATGGCAAGCTTCAACTATAACACATTTTGCTACCTCAGAGGAAATGGCCGCTGGACACAATTTTGCTTTATCCTACATGGAAAGCGCTAAATAGACTAAAAACTGGCGTTTCGCGTTATCATTGATTATAAACCACTACCTAGATAGCTTATTTTTCCCATTGCTACATATGCAGCTGAAACATGGACTCTCAAAAAAATCGATAGGAGTAAGATCGAAGCCTTCGAAATGTGGGTATATAGAAGAATTCTACGCGTGTCCTGGACAGAACACAGAATCAACCTGTCAATTCTGGAAGAGCTTCATATAAAAGACAGGCTACTAAAAAAAGTAAAACAAGCATACCTAACTTACTTCGGCCACATAGCTAGAAGAACGGGCACCATAGAACTATTGGTAGTAGAAGGAAAGGTAGAAGGCCGAAGACCAAGAGGAAGATCTCCAATGCGATGGGTAGACCAAATGAAGAGTTTGTTGGGAAAATCCCTACATGAAGCGTCCATATGGCACAAGATCGCAGTCAATGGAGACAGCAGACTAACAATATTTAGGGTGTCACTACGCCCTGACAAGGGCTAAAGGATTGAGGAGGAGAGATAGCTCACCTCGTGGTAACCGAAAGACGTATCAAAAACTAGATGGCGTTACTCGAAAACCGTATCGAGATTCTCATTCTCTCTCTGACTTGCGAAGAGATAGGAGTGGTGTCAGGGCCGAACTTACCCTATAAGTGTATTATCTGTGTCTAGTGTTGTGACAAGTTATAGCTAAATTTTATAAAAAAGATTCACATTTTAGATAAAGTGGCCTGTGTAACGCATAAATGTGTTTACGCGGGATGTTTTGAAAGAAACGATGGAACAAATAATAATATATCTTTGTTTAAATTTCCCCTGAAAGACGTAGAGCGCACAAAAATTTGGCAAAAAAACTGCGGGAACAACGACAACGACAACGACACCCGATTTGGGCGTCGAAACGTGAATAAAAATGATTTTTTTAGTAAAATTGTGGCTTATTTCCCATCAAAACTAGATAAGATCTCGATTAACAAACCTTTTTTTCATTGTTATAAATGCTTGTCTTGCAATTTCAATGCGTGTCCTGATTTCTCTAATAAATACCTTGGTCATTGTTTTTATTGTATTATTATAATGATCTGTAAGTTTGATTTGTTCAAAGGGCCTAGTTTTTAACATTTTTTTTTAATTTTGAAAAAAATGCTTTTTTTCAAAACAACTTAAAATTATTAGTGACACCAAAAATCACAAAGAGTAAAAAAATGTAGGTTTTGCTTTTCTGAATATTTTGGTCATAACTTGCTTACTCTTTATGCAAGAAACTTAACAAAAATAAACCTTTTTTAAACACTTAAAAAAAAAGTTGTAATGAGTTTTCGTCGAAAAGTGCTTTAGTTTTTTATTATTTCACGTTGAAATATTCAACATGGAATTTGACGAATAAGAACCTATTTTTCAATAACTCGAAAAGTATTGACTTAGTAAAAAAACTCTATAGAACCAAAGTTGCTTAGAATTACTGATTTTAGGCACTTCCAAACTTATCTTGAACATATATTTTTTCACTCCCGATAAGGGGTGATACTAATCCATAAGGCAAAAGCATGCCTAATCTATGTTTCTTTGACGTCTTAGTTAGGCGTAAGCCAAATTTCATGTCAACCCAAACCATTCTTTAAAATTATAAGGTTTTGCAATATTTTACCGTGAGTGAATGGACTAAATCTGGAAATAAATTCTGTATATTTAGCTTGAAATATTTTAGTTTGCATCAATTCTGGAAATAAATTTCTTTGAAAAGTTACAAAAAAATAATTTACATGAGATGTAATTTATCACTGCTAATTTTATTATGTATTTTACATATATTTTGTTATTTTTTTGTATTGTGTTGATAAATAAATAATTTTTAGAAAACCTTTACTGTTTTTATTAATCAATTTTTAGCGTTTTTTCTGAAGTAAAATCGGAATTTCATAATATAGATTACAAGCACATTAAAATTATTTGTGAAAATGCTGAGTCCTTATATCGTCCTCTAATGCACTAGAGAATTGCCGGATCAAGGAATTGAAATTTATTTTTCAATGTTGGCAAATATTTCAATTAATGCCGCCACCATACAGTCAGGTAGTACTTAGGCGTGAGGGGCAAAGAGGTGTAAGTGGGCGGAGTTTAACACTGAATTTGTTTTTACCTTAGAGTGAGCTATCTAGGTAGTGGTTTATAATCAATAACGTTATGTTAGTAACCTGAATAAATGGGGTTACCAGAAGGACGATACTTGCGACTGTGGCGCGATTCAGAATAGTCACTATCTACTATCATGCACAGAGATGAAAGATACCTGCACAGAAGAAGACATATTGTTAACGAATGACAGGGTCATCTATGTGGCCAACCATTGGTAACACAAAATTTGAAGCTGTTGGTGTTCCGGACATGGAAAGTAAGTAAATTTTCTTGAAATAAAATTTAAGTTTATAAAAAATCTCTTTTTTATTATACACATGCATTTAATAAAAATCTAAAAAAAGTATTAAATATATTTTTATATCAACTTTGAAAATAAGGCTATTATCGAGCACAAGTTAATTAAATCAAGCCCAAGTACTTTCGCTTAAAATAGCATCTTCAGGGGCATCTGAAATAAGCCAAGAAAACGTTATTTAGATTAGTTAACTTCTATAAAAAACTCGAAGTTAATGGATGAAAAGAAAAAGGTTTTTGAGATTAACGTTTTAGACTTACTTCGTCAAAATGTAAACTATCCGGCAAGCGTAGAATGTGGAAACATTAAAAATAACATAAAATTGTACAAAACACTACACTAAAACGAGGACAAATAGTTTAAAATTACTTAAAGATTCTACGCTACATTCTCTGTCAGTATCTGGAGGGATGATAATCTAAGCGGAAATGATACGGTGACATGTGACATATGACAACTTTGATAGGCAGTCAAAGTTATCATTTTGACGAAGTAAGTCTAAAACGTTAACCTCAAAAACTCTTTTTTTCATCCATTAACTTCGAGTTTTTTATCGAAGTTAACTAATTTTCTTCACCTAAAAAACGTTTTCTTGGCTTATTTCAGATGCCCCTGAAGATGCTATTTTAAGCGAAAGTACTGGGGCTAGATTTAATTAACTTGTGCTCGCTAATAGCCTTATTTCCAAAGTTCATTTATTCGAGCATTCAACCTCATTTCATTCATATATTTTTATATGTTTAGAGGTTTTTAAAATTCGGGTCATTTGTGACCCCACAATAGTAGTTAAGTAGGTGTAAATAAACGATAGTAGCTCAGGGTTAAAGTATTTTTATGCTCAGTTTAACTAAGTAAACAAAGTCATTTCCCAATAGAAATAAATTACCAAATGGATTACAACTGTTGAAGATTACCTCAAATATTTACCGATGTCAATGCATCCCTACTCACACCAATTTTGTCCGATTTAACTCAATGTGTATACGCTCACCGGTGATGTAATTCCCAAGAACCTCTTTGTACCAGTTAAATTTCTCATTGTGCATGTGCTCTCCAAATCCCCCGTATTAATAGCTACAATGCTGTCCAGCGCCGAGCTCGATTCTGAAACTTTTCCTTGGGCTGTCCCTCCAAAGCGCGCTTAATCTTTTATTTGTGTTTGAAAGTTTTCCTGTCAGTTCATTAGGAGGAGTTCGCTGTTAGCATCCAGCGACCTTTCTGGACAATTGCTTTATTTCAAACTAACTGGATTAGAAGCGAATAGGTATGTAGAAAATTGGTTGGGAAAACTGAATCGAGACCGACAAACAAACAACAAATTTGGAAGATCCTGATGAGTAATTTGGCTAGCTTTTTTTAGTTATTTAGTTACAAATAATTAACAAAGCACTATATTATTCATACTAACTATTGTTTCATTATTAGGAAATAATCAGTTTTGAGTTATTGCTTGCCTAATTATTTTATATTAAAAGTTATTAGAATCTATTGTAATAGACTAAAACTGCATTAAAAAAAAGCTGCTGGAATTATTGTACAAGCAAGCACATTACAACTATCTTAAAAATTAAGAGTAATAATTATATTACGTTTGGAAAATAACAACGAAGGGCCAACAATTCTGAAATCTGAAATCATAAATGCAATTAATTATCTCAAAACAAATAAAAGCCCAGGTCCAGACGGAATATACCCAGAAACGTTCAAATTAATCAGCGAAGAAAATATCGAATTATTTGTCCTTTTATTCAATCGCATTTATGATACAGGTAAAATACCCCAAGATTGGCTGGAGTCAATATTCATCCCACTACCAAAAAAGCCAAACCGACAACACTGCAATGAGTTCCATCTGATAAGCCTTATGAGTCATGCAGTAAAAGTCCTACTAAAAATCGTACATACTCGTATCTATAGAAAGTGCGAAACAATCCTCGGAGACGATCAGTTTGGATTCAGAGTCGGCATGGGAACGAGAGAAGCCCTGTTCAGTTTACTAGTTCTCGTCCAAAAATGCTACGACCAACAGAAAGATATATTTATATGCTTTATAGACTTCGAAAAAGCATTTGATAGAGTAAGACATGACCTACTATTAGAACGTTTGCAAGAAGTAGGTTTAGATGGAACAGACATCAAATTCTTAAAAAACTTGTACTGGAACCAAAACGCCAGAGTTAGGATCGAAGGTTCCACATCCGCAGAAGTAGAAATTAGGAGGAGAGTTAGACAAGGATGTGTTCTGTCGCCTCTGCTGTTTAATCTTTACTCCGAGTTTCTATTTAAAGAAGCATTGGAGGATTCCAAGGATGGAGTCAAGGTGAATGGCGTAAATATCAACAGTATCAGATACGCCGATGATACAGTGTTAATCGCGGATTGCGACTCACATCTACAACGACTCATCGACAAGACCAACTCGACCTGTGAGCAATTTGGTATGAAAATAAACATTAAAAAAACCAAAGTGATGTCAATCCGAAAAAACCAAAACGTACCTCAACATTGCACAATAAATGGGCACATCTTAGAACAGGTCAATAGATTTAAGTACCTGGATGTTGGATCCATAGCAGCCTAAATCCTGATCAAGAAATAAGATCGAGAATAGGACAGGCCAGAAAATCTTTCGAAAAAATAAAAAAACTGCTTTGTGATTCTCGAATAAAACTCGAAATTCGACTACGTTTATCAAAATGCTACGTCTGGTCGACTCTTCTATATGCAGTTGAAACGTGGACCCTTAAAACATCAACCGTAAATAAATTGGAGGCCTTTGAAATGTGGATCTACCGGAGAATACTCAAAATTTCATGGATATCGCATACCTTAAACGAAGAAGTGCTGCATAGAATAGGCAAGGAAAGAGAACTTTTTAACACTTTTTTTTAAAAACATCATACCTAGGCCACATACTGAGAAATAATAAGTACCAATATGCCCAACTTATAGTGAAAGGAAAAATCGAGGGAAAGAGAGGCCTAGGAAGGAAAAGACTATCGTGGCTCAGAAACATCCGGCAATGGACAGGGCTAAATTTTGAACAGCTAATAAGAACAGCTGAAGATAGAGAAGAGTTTAAAATTGTAGTAGCCAACCTCCATTGAGGAGAAGGCACTTTAAGAGGAAGAAGAATTATTAACAATAAAAAACATTGTCGAGTTGATGATAGTGATGATGAAAGCAAAACGTACAAACTAAAAATATATGAAACTAAATTAATATTATAATAAATATTATGTCTACTTTTATATCTACTGAATAGTGAACAAAATTCGACATTAACTGTTCTAATCCTCCTACTCCTCTAGTTTTTCTCCTTCGTAAGAATGTAGTGATGTCATATAATTCGTTTGACCATTTCCATTCAACTTTTTATACTTTTCTGTGCGTATTGTTTTGCTTCGGAGAATAAGTAAACATTCATATGCTTTTACATGTCTTTGGTGACGTTGGGTAATGAGTAGGTACTCTTTTATGTTTCCGGTAGAAGATAGATCAACTGGATGCGATTCTGTCCCGTGATCCATATTAATCTTCCAATCTCCAGATACCAAGGAAAATTATGTCCTAAACGTATTCTTTTACCTAGTTACCAAAGATTTTCTTCTTGATGTAGAGCAGCAGCACGGTCAGTAACAAAATACAGCGCAAGGGATATTCTTCTTTATTAGTCTATTATTGGATTGGATACCAAAAGTGTTAAATTAACCAAATAATTTTCGGTATAAGTAATCCCCCACTTGTTGATCAACCCCTACAAGTCACTGGACCTGAGAAAACTCCGAAGATGGAAGAGCTAAATTAGTCAACGGCAGTAAAAAGCTACGTGATAACTACCACATTAAAGATCCGCATGAATATTCTTAGAACAAATCATCATGGACCCACTAATCGAGAATTTACTTAATGGTGATGGAGCTCGATTCGCAAGATCCAGCAGGGGAGACAATCAGATTTAGATGACAGTTTTTCTTAGGTCATTGAGGTAAAATTCTAGCAAATAAATAAGAATAACTTCAGTCTTGAAAATTGGAACATGGAAAGTAAGAAGTTATTTCCAATCAGGTAAACTAAATAATGCTGTGTCAAAAATGTTCAGAATGAAGATTAACATACTGGAGGTTAGCGATAGACAATGTTATTATAATTGATAAGAATTCTCAAAAAGTTGTTTATAACTTTGTTCCCTACACAGACTGAGTATTGATGCTTTCCTTAAACTCTTAAACGTAAAACTAATATATTTTAACTATTTAAAACTTAAACATCCTATAAAATTATCAGTAATAATGTAATTTCAAACTAATTTTACAACATTTGAACAGTTTTACCAGTATATTTAGTGATCTCACACGTGTATGCCTACAAAAAGCACTAATGATGGAATAGCCATTTCGAAAACGTTGTGTAATGTAGCCTGAAAGGGTTCTTTTACATATACATATAAATAAAACTTTTATAAAGAATTGGTTAAATAAAACTTTTAAGAATGTATTCTCTTGTGGCCCTACCTGAGAAGAAGGCTGCTGTAAAGTATGGTTCTCCTAACATGTTAAGATAAATCTAACGAATATGTGGTCAGTGTATAATAGTATAAAAGTCATTAAATATTAACTTACCTTTCCGAGTCCTGTTACTTCTTTTACACCAATTCTCCTTAACAATGCCGGAGGTACTGGTGGAGGGGTTCTTTGAATAACACCAGCAAACCCTGTTTCATCAATATCTTCAGAACTGTATCGCTTTCTTCGGTGTGGAGATGACGAGGGATTGGTCTTTTGGGCTCCTCTGAAACGGAAAATAATTTTAATGTTAATAAGGATATTATGCTAATTTATAAACCTGTCTACAAAAACAATGGATGGGTTCATTAATATAAAGATATTGAGTCATCGAAAGTAATGGGTTATTTCTACTATTTAATAGTAATATGCTCTCACCATGCTGAATAGCGTCATAAAATAATAATTATCAATTGTCCATCGTCAATCTCATCGTTCATCATCTCCGATTATGTTGGAGGATAATTTTGTTTGGATTCTCCGGCATTTCTCTTTGCTCTTCGACGTTTTTGATAAAATCGATGTCTTGATCTAGATGTTAATTTAATGTACACTCTCGCTCAAGAGTAGTCCTCATATCCTCGGCTTTCTCCTTAGTTAAATAGACAATTCCGTTCTCTCTGCATATTGGGGGGGATTGGATATGCAAATATTTTGCATATTTGGGCCTTGTTCCTCCATATCTTGGACAACGTAGTTTCCCCAGAATTGACTACAGTGTTATGGTAGTACTGTTTTGACCTCTGTATTTAGTCAGTTTCCCCTGTTTTTGTCCACCTGATTCCTTGTCCTTCCCACTGTCTATTTGGCTCTGTTACTTTCCCCATATCCTTTATCACCTCTGGTATGTTTTAAACCTTCTCATATGTATTTCTACTTTCTCTTTTGCAGTGCTGTTTCTGATTGTTGTATGATGTTCTTAAACTCTATGACTTAGAAAGCTTGGCTTTCTGTTGGTTTTCACGGCGTTTTATACTTTTTGCCGACTATCCATCTCCAGCGCGCATCGATGGAAGTTTAAGAGGGTTAATGGGTTAAAGAATTTAATTATCATTGCCGCATTATTGTCACTACAACTAAGTTGCTACTTTTAACAAAATAAGAATATTACCAAAACCTGTTAATACTTAATAAAAAAAAGTATGACCACCGATTATTTTACTTAAAATAATCATTAAAACTAGAAAATACTGCAATTTGTGTAGTGTCTTCAATAATTTCGACAAACAGTGTATGGCCAATATTGTTTGTGTGGATATGACTAACCATTAAAACGTAGATAGACTCATGCCAAGACCTGTTCTAATTATGAGTTTTTGATGGCTCTATACCAGTGTAGAAGAATTGATAAAGTAGTTTGATAGAGTAAGAAATAGAAAAAGAAAATTCCGGACAAGATTAATAAATTTACAATTTGTTTATTCTTAAATAGCTTCTACTAACGAATACAAAAACCAAGAGAAAAAATTAAGTAGATCTTATCTTCGCTTAAGCATGAATATGCTCAGCATTGCGTTTTCGCAACAGTTGACATAACCCAATATGGCGTCATCTTTTGGAAAATGACATGAAATTTTGGCAGTCAAGGTTCAGATTTATTTTATAACAGTTTCCTGTATGTTTTAGTGGGAATTGGTCGCAAAATTTAGGTTTCTATTAACAGATGGCGTATTGAAAGTGGTATAATTTTGACTTCTGTAAACACGTGTTTTCAGTTAGTAGTAAGTTGTTTGTGTATAAGTTAACTGGATAAATATATTGTTTTTCATAGCAACGTATTGTTAAATCATTGAAGGGGATATATCTATCAAGTAAGTGCTATTGTTTTATCTGTGCTAGTTGGAACAACTGCCCCATTATGTTGCGTTTTCGCAACACTAGGTACAAGGCATATTATTAGTACAAAAAATCATTTATTTTCTAGAAGGTGAAAATAAGATGTCAAAACAACTTGGCTCGAACAATTTTGGTCGTACTAGTAATAATAGTCGTCATAAAAAATGTCTACGAATCAAGAGCACATAAATTATGTCCATTTTTCGGTTTCCACCGAAAATTTCACATTTAAAATAAAGTTCTACACCAAACTGGCTTATACCATCTCTAGCTGATCCTTGACGCTTTCCCGAAAGTTACCCTCCAAAGTATATATATATATATATATAATATATATATATATATATATATATATATACATCCTACTATCATTTTGGCATCGATACATTATGCTTTTACCATCAATTTAGCATCGTCTTGCAAAGTAGCATCTGTATATCGACGCTACTTTACAACACCTATGTAACTTTTTTTCTGTACTTGTTACAAGAATTTTAACCATCTCACTGATTAGAGATTTGATACCGTGTTGGTATTTTAAAATATCGGCTGTCTCTTTTTATCCCTTACTGAGTTATATAAGTTTATTCCAAAAAATATTTGAGTCTAAAATGATGGTACGGTGAAAATATTATATATATTTAGTTCAGGGTTTTACCGTTTACTCGATGTCATTATATACATAAAAATGTATATCCAACTTTCATTATCAATCATTTTAGCATCAGAAATTTGGCATCGCTGTTGAATATAATATTACCCACAACGAAATAGTAAATTTAAAAATATATATATTTTTTTCATCCATAAATCATTCTGGCATCATGTATCTTCGCTCCAATTGGTCCAGTCGTGACGTACAGTATCTCAAATGATAGGATTTAACCAATAAAATACAATAAGACAGAAAAATCAAATACAGCAGCATGTCAAAAAGGCCTTAGTTATATATCTTCGTTTCTATAAGTCCAATCGTGACGTACAGTATCTCAAATGATAGGATTTAACCAATGGAAAACAATGAAATAGAAAAATCGGATACAGCAACATGCCAAAAGGGCCTTAGTTGTGTATCGTCGGGTCTATTATTCTAATCATGACGTGCAGCACCTCAAATGAAAGGTTTTAGCTAATAAAATACAATAAGGTATAAAAATTAAATGGAGTAGCATGTCAAAAGGGCCTTAGTTATGTATCTTCGGTCCTATTAGTCCAATCGTCACGTACGATATAGCAAATGGTAGCACTTAACTAATAGAATACAATGACTTAGAAATCAAATACAGCAACATGTCAAAAGGGCCCTATTTACATATCTTCGTTTGTAGTGGCACAATCGTGACGTACAGTACCTCAAATGATAGGATTTAACCAATCAAATACTATGAGACAGAAAAATAAAATACAGCATACATCAGCCTGCCAAAAGGGCCTTAGTTATGCATCCGCGGTCCTGTTAGTCCAATCGTGAAAGGGCCTAGTTATGTATCTTCTATCCTATTAGTCCAATCGTGACATACAGTACCTCAAATGATATCATTTAACCAATAGAATGCTACGACGTAGATCAAATACAGCAACACGTCAAAAAGACCTTAGGTATAAATATTTGCTCCTATATATGCTATGTCAAAAGAGCCTTAGTTATGTATCTCCTGTCCTATAGGTCTAATCATGACATATGGAGCCTAAATGATAAGATTTAATGGAGATAATACGATGGTGGAGACAAAGTAAACATGGCGGCATGTAATATCACGGTAAACTGGCAGCAATAAAACGTAATAACCCACAGAGGTCTATGGCATATTACGTGACAGAA
This sequence comes from Diabrotica balteata, assembly GCA_918026665.1. Taxonomy (NCBI): domain Eukaryota; kingdom Metazoa; phylum Arthropoda; class Insecta; order Coleoptera; family Chrysomelidae; genus Diabrotica; species Diabrotica balteata. The sequence goes on along the minus strand of OU898276.1, from coordinate 203,878,299 downwards.
TTTAGCGAATAGCATATGATTTGCATACGTCTACTTTTAGTCAACTACTGTACATATGATAAACGCGAAAAAGTTCCAACATTCACTGTTAGACATATGCCTCCCGTTCACTGCACACATTTACTGCTCCTTGACGCTGTGACGTAAATTGGATAGGATTTAACAAATAGAATGACAGAAAATTAAATAAGACAGTGTGTCAAACGTGGAATGCATCGTAGAACGTGAAATATATAATATACATTTAAGAATATGAAATAATACACCATTTAAAAAAAATGACGTTAGTTGAGGCAGATCAGACCAGAAAAAAATGTCAACATTTGCAGAATACTTAGCTAGTATTTTTAAAATATACCAACCAGATAATAATAATCAAGCAATAGAACACTGAAAACTTTTGTTTTTAACTGTACGCCCATGAATGACTAGCCATTTTTAAATACCTTTTGATATTGCTTTTTTTTATTGTATTTTTCCCATTTTTCAAGATAATTCTTGTAGGGATATATTTATTTATAACATACGGTCTTATGGTATTACGAACAGTATTACGGCTTTAATTTGTACCACACTGCTAATTGAGAACTATGTTTGTAATGCAATAAGAGGTCCTGATATACGAGACACCAGTGACTCATGCCCCACTGATACAAATCCGACAGGAATATGCATTTCTATAAAAACAATAGATTATTTGTTTTGTGTATTAATTAAGTTTAGGTAAACGAACAAGACTTGCATTATAAAAGATTTTTCTAAATGTAGAATGTAAAACCATATTTCGTATGCTTTGTGAAAGAGAACCAGTTTATAACATTCCGGACGACGCAAAAAACACTTTTTTATTAGAATATTGGTCGATGAATTATAATCATAGTTTAAAAAACGAATTTATGTGCATATGGTCTACTACAAAAAATGTAAAACCAAAATATTGATTAAAAAAGTGGCAACCGGTTACTTATAATGAAATTTACCCCATTATTGATTTCACAAGTGAAAAAATGTGTCAACAAAAAACCAGTTTTAATTATTACAATATTTCAACATAATAGTTTTATCTTGGTTTAATCAGGTGAAAAGAAAAATTATACACAAGTGCTAAAACCACAAGCTATTCTCGATTATAACTTGGTGAAAAAGAGTGTTGATTTTAGTAATCAAATTGCTTCTTACCAGAACCCAATATCCAAAATTCTGAAGTGGTACCGGAAAGTGGCAGTGAAATTAATATTTAATACCGCAGTAGCCAATGCTTAGTTGTTAAATAATAGAAAAGGCGAAAAAGCGACAACCTATCATTGAGTTCAGATTGGTGTTCGCGAAGACATTTGCAAATAAATAAATGTTGGAACGCTCACGACCAGTTACACCCAAAAAATACCATCTTAGGCAAAGCGACGTAGGTAATAAAAAGAGAAGAAAGTGTACAAAATATTACAAAAGTTTAAGAAGGAACATGACTAGTAGAAAGACCGATAGAAAAGTTAAAATAGTTAAAACATACTGTGGAGCATGTGATGGTAAAACTGCAATATGTCTAGTGTGCTTCAATAAAGCACATTAAAATACAATTTCACTTATACAGGAACTATTATTACGTGAAAACGTATTGTTCCTCAAGTACCCTTATAGTATTGAAAATCGTAAATTATTAGTTTCTATTAGTACGTTTTTATTGTTAATTACCTCTGTAAAAGTGAGTTATAAAATTGTTTTTGTAAATTGTATTATATTTGTAAAAAAAATAGATGTAAATAATATGCTTTCGACATCTAAAAAAGCTAGATGTGAACATAAACGTAGATTGACCACTGATAACTTCTATAATAGTGTTCAATAAGCTAGACAATCTAGACAATTGCTCATAGTCTATATTAAGAAATAACCGAATAGACAATCTCTACTTGTTAAAGAAACTAAAAACAACGTGAGATGGTCAGTATTTACAGTCCTGAAGAAATATGTGTGACCAAATGCAGAGATAAACGAGATATATACATGATATATTCAGAATTTCGTTGTCAGAGGGTTAGAATTAGATCAAGAAGAGGATTGATATTTAAAAGAGTTAATTGATTAATATAATAAAAATAAATGTGGTATACACTTACGTGAACAAATGCTGAGCTACTATTCATGTGAACATATAACATATTTCTTATATAACAGTGGATATCAAAAGAAGATTTCCCTTTGCGATTTTAAACTTTCAGTCAATGGGAGTCTTTAAGGACCAAATTCCAAGTACCTACCTATTAAAAAACTGGTAGTCCACCATTTATATTAAAATTTTCCAAAAACTGTTTTAAGAAAAACTAGTTAAGCGCAATACATGATGTCGTATCCTGTTGGCATCACTTAGCCTCTCCTACTCAATTCCTATCTTCACCTCCACGCTGGTACACACCGGTAACCTGAGCAACCCCACTGGAGACTGGGTAACCAACCCCAGTGGATGGTGGGGTCAGGGCAGACGAAGAAGGGAGCCTTGGTCCTCCGATGAAAAGGGGGTTGAGCGAAGGGTTAACAACCCTTCCTTGTAGAACTCAATTGTTGCGAATACAATGGCTAATGAAACAAACGGACGGATCTCATAACAACGAACTCAGCACAGAAAAATGGACATGATTATGGATTTAAAATTTAGAACCCGGAACGTGCGAACCTTCTTAAAGGCAGGAGCTATGATAAGTATGGCAGAAGAACTTGAAAAATACGGAGTTGAAATATTGGCACTGCAGGAAATCAGATGGAAGAGCCAGGGAGAAATTCATAAGAATAAATTCTCACTATACTACTCCGGAAATGAAATGAGACAAGGTGAAAGAGGAGTAGGGTTTATAATAACCAAAAAACTGCGGAAAGCCATTATCGCATTTACACCAATATCAGATAGAATTTGCACCATAAGATTTAAAGGTAAATTTCATAACGTGACAATGGTTAATGTATATGCACCGACGGAAGAGGCTGATGAAGAAGACGTTGAAAGATTCTATGGAGAACTACAGGATGTATGTGATAAAATCCAAAGACACGATGCTGTTAAAACGTTAGGCGATTTTAATGCTAAACTGGGGAAAGAAGAAACGTTTGCAAATATATTTGGGAAACACAGTTTGCACACTGAAACCAGTCAAAATGGACTCAGGGTGGCACAGTCCGGAGCAGCAAATAATTACGTAGTTGTCAGTACTAACTTTCAGAGAAAAGATATCCATAAAGGAACATGGAAAATACCAGGAACTAAGGAAGCAAATCAAATTGACCATATACTCATCTCAAAAAGATGGGCAACAGACATAACTAATGTCAGAACGTATTGCGGGGCGAACTCTGACTCAGATCACTATCTTGTAGGGGCAAAATTACGGTAGAAAATAGCGATAGTAGCAAAAGGGAAAAATATTCAAATCAAAAAATGGAATGTCGAAGAATTCAAAAGCGCAACAAAGAGACAAGATTACAGAAATGCTCTCCAAATAAAACTCAACTGAACTAGAGAGGAAGATACTGCAGAGGAGGAATTTAGACAATTAGAAACAATTATAACAGAGTCAGCAGAGGAAACTGCCAAAAGGCAAAGAAATGCGGAATGGTATGATGATGAATGCAGAACTGCAGTAGAGGAAAAAAGGCAAGCTAGGCTTAACCAACTTCAAAGAAACACAAGAAATAGCAGTGAGATTTATAACGAAAAAAGAATACAAGCGACTAGAATATGCAGAAGAAAGAAAAAGGAGGCTATGAAAAAACAAGTATAAGGAATCGTAAAGCATAACAACAGACGCGAAAGCAGAAAATTCTATAAATGCATAAAAGAAAGCACACAGTCATTTAGACCAAAACTAACGATATGCAAAGACAAGGACCGAGAACTACTAACAAATAAGCAAAAAATTATAATGAGATGGAAACAATATTTCGAAGAAAATCTAAATGCAGACAACGAAAATGATCAGAACGAGACAAAATATTATACGGCGGAGCTGCACATCGAAAATCCGAGTTATGAATAATATTATATAAGTAGTTCAGATAATAAATAAAGTAAAAAAACAATAAAGCACCAGGAACGGACGGAATTTTGGCAGAATTATTAAAGCATGGAGGATCCGAACTCTGGGAAAGAATCCATTACCTAATAACATTAATATGGACGAAGGAGCAAATGCCAGAGGAATGGACAGTTGGCCTCATACAGCCAATATATAAAAAAGGAGATAAGAGGGAATGCCAGAATTATAGGCCAATTACATTGCTAAGTAATATACAAAATTCTTTCTGGTATAATCTACAATAGATTATTAGAATACTCCGAAAATATAATTGGTGATTATCAAAATGGATTCAGACCAAATAAAGCCACTACAGATAACATATTCATACTAAGAACGATACAAGAAAAAGCTTATGAATACGACATGGACCTATATACTATGTATATAGACTTTAAACAATCTTTTGATAGTGTGACAAGAGACAGAATGCTGGAAGACCTGTATAATCTAGGTATACCTAAGCAATACATCAGCTTCATAAAAATGACGTTGCAGGGTTCAAAAGCCGCAGTCAGAGTAGATGGAGAACTGACTCCCCTGTTTAACATCAACATGGGAGTAAGACAGGGAGATGCCCTATCAACCATGCTATTCAACCAAGTTCTTGAGGCAGTCATCAGAAAAACCAATATAACCGGCCATATAAACACCAAATTAGTACAAATTACTGCATATGCAGACGATGTAGCCATCATTAGTAGGAATAAGCCACGACTAATGGAAGTGTTTAAACAAATTGATCCTGAAGCAAGAAAAAGAGGTCTCAAAATAAACGAAGCAAAAACGAAGTATATGACAGTCAAAAGAATAACTGACAATGAAAATAATATCACAATAGACAACTATACTATCGAACGAGTGGATGCCTTTACATATCTCGGCACAGAAATCAATCAGAAAAACTCCGTAAGTAGCGAAATTAATGCACGTATTTCCAGCGGGAATCGTACATACTATGCTAATAAAAGATTGATGACATCGAAATTATTAGACAAAAGAACCAAAATGACTATCTACAGAACACTGATTAGACCCGTAGTAACCTATGGATGTGAAACTTGGGTAATGGCGAAAAAAGATGAAGCCCAACTCAGGACATTCGAGAGAAAAATACTGAGGAAAGTATAAGGTCCGGTACAAGAAGAAGATGGCACATGGAGAATCAGAAGAAACGACGAGGTTAATGAGTTAAATGAAGATTATGACATTGTAAGATTTGTGAAAAGTCAAAGACTGTCATGGCTGGGACATGTGCAGAGACAAAACGATGCAAAAACAACAAAGAAAATGTTACAATGGAAGCCCATAGAAAGGCGAAAAAAAAGGAAGGCCCAGAACGAGATGGTTGGATGACGTGGAAGACGACCTGAAAACAATCAACATAAGACAATGGAGAAGAAGGGCACAAGAGAGATCTGAATGAAAGGACATAGCCAGACAGGCAAAGACCCGTCCAGGGTTATGATGCCAAAAGAAGAAGAAGAAGAAGGTGCTGCAAATTAGTATCAGTTATTCATTCTAATGTAAAAAGTTTTTTATTATTATTTTTTTATTTTTCTTTAAGTATTTTTAACTTTTAAAGCAACATTTCCACAAATTTTATTATAGTAAATAAAAAATTATACATTTACATAGTTATTTATTATTTTAATAGAAAACAAATAAACATGAACAGTGCACTGGTAGCATATACAATATATTTTAAATTTAATTTGAAACAAAAAAAATTATATTCTACATAAACAAACAAAATTTAACCAAAAATTAATACTAATTTTAAAAAACTAACCGTCTGTACATCAACATATTTTATTGGAGACGAACGTTTTTCTCGTATTTGTCAATTTTACAAGAATAATACAAGTATTACTCATCTGTTGCTGCCAGCGGCAAAATTCGTTTCGATCGTTCATTCATAATTTTTCACAATTCTCTGGGAAAAATTACCTGCTAAATAAATATACAACCAAACCATAATAATAAATCCGAGAACCCTAAAAACCGGTCTGTAAGGTTGAATGTCGGTCGGTGAACTATACTAAAACGGATCGATATGTATGTATCTATGTTTCAAATAAATATATATATTTTGGCAACATCTCGTGATTCTGTATTGACGCAAGACACAATGATTTGACCTATAGGGAGTTAAAATGTCTGTTGAGTGTAAAAAAATAAATATATAAAAAAATCGATATATTAAAAAACTGACAACAATGTCAAGCCTAAAAAGATACACTAAACGAATATACATGACTTATAATTTGAATATGATAGTATTTCTGGGTGATGCTAAATTACTGCAACGTGAAAAGAGTTCGAAATGATGGTGGGATGTATTATATATATATATATATATTATATATATATATATATATTCGGTTTTATAAACGTCTTACGACGTTGTCCGACTCCCAAACGCCACTGTATTCTGTCTTGAGTTAGGTCTTCGTCCAGATTTCGAGCGCTAATCGCTTTCCTAACTCCCAGGTTCCAGCTCTGTGGTGGTCTTCCCGTTTCCTCTTCTCTGGGGGTTGCCACATCATCGTTTTTTAGGCAATCTTTCGTCCCCCATTCGGCTCACATGCCCATACCATATGAGCTGTTTTCTCTCAATATCCTCAACTATAGTGTCCTCTATACCCATTTGTTGTTTATCACTTCATTCCGTATTCTGTCGGCTCTTGATATTCTCATCGATCTTCTGAATGGCATCCATTTCCGTGGCTTTCGACCTTTTTCTTATATTTCTCGGTTATTCTCCATGTCTCAGCTCCATAAAGTAGGCTAGTTTTAACCATTGTCTCATAGATGTTCCATTGTCTTTTCTTTGATATTTCTTTACTCCACAGAGCTCCGTTCAAACATGCTATAGCTCTTCGTGCTTGTACAATTCGATGTTCTATTTCTCGTTCGTCTTTTCCACTACGGTCGAAGATGACGCCCAGGTATTTATATTCGTCACATGGATTTATTTTTTGATTGTCATCGATATCGAGTTGTTCTGCTTCAGCTCCAATTGATAGGTATTTTGTCTTTTCTAAATTGATATTTAATCCCCATTTCTGGTATTCTTCAATTAGTTTTCTAAGCATGTATTCCATGTCGTCTTTGTCATTTGAGATCACCACCTGATCATCTGCAAACTGTAAAGTATATATGTAATCCTGATCGTTCAATTGTATACCCATTCCTTTGACTTTCCTTTTCCATTGTTTCAGAGCTGCAGAGATATAAATCCTAAATAGAGTCGAGAGATACAACATCCTTGTCTGAGACCCTTAGTAACTGCAAATTTTTTCAGCTAAGAGGTTTCCGAATTTCATTTGGAGTTTGAACCATAATATAGATCTTTGAGAGCACTAACCAATGTTTGATGTATGTTTGATGTGCCCAGGACTTTCCCATAGTTTATTTAGCGGGACTGTGTCGTATGCCTTCTCAAGATCTACAAAAGTCATATGTAACTCTCTATTTGTAATGACTTTCTTTTCTTTAATTTATTTAAGACTGAAGATGTTATCTGTACATGAACGGGCCATGCTCTAAATCCTCCTTGTTCTTCCTCCATTTTTACGATAACTTAAACATTGATCGTTTAGACAAAACATACAAACTTTCACCGTACGTTGAAATACCTTTGCAAATCATTTACTGAAATACACTGAATGGGTAAACCGAATCTTTCGCGGACGAGACCATGGGCATCGTACTATGAGCGTCATGGTATGAAACAACAGATATAAGGTAAGCCCATACGCTTTGGGTGTTTATTGTGGTGTTGGAATCAGAAATCTGGTTACCTCATAGATTTCAATATTTATCTAGGAGCCAATGGAAAACCCAATGAATCCAAAAAGAATTTGACCTTGGAAGTGGAATAACTTATTCCTAAAATACAATGCGATAGGGTTATGCCCCATTGCTTATATAATTTTTCACCTCTATGAAACTAATTGATTTTTTAACATTAAAGAGATTAGTCACGTAGGACCATACGATCAAATAGAATAGAAAAGTGTCCATTCAGTGAAATGCTCAAAAAATCCATACGTGGAATTTATAAAAATTGGTACGACGAGAAAAATAAGGTGCTTTTATGTAGGTGGAATGACAACAGCATAGTTACTTTGGGATCGAATTACCATAAAACGACACCAATTTATCAAGCGAACAGATACACCTTTGCCATAAGCAGAAAAAATCCAAAGTAACACAACGACATCTTATTCGAGCTTATAAACGAAAATATGGAGCGGATGGATTAAAATGTTACCTACAATAGAACAAATATAAGATCCAAGAATATGGTTTAGTGGCCTTTATTTATCTGGGGTCTTGATGTCTTTGTACAAAACGCTTAGTTAATTTACCGTTAGAATGAGACAAAATTATCCCTGAACAACCCATAAATGGATTTGCTGCAGTTTCCTAAAAAATATAGCCAAAGCCTTGTTGACGATGTTCGGAACTCTTCAAAAAGATCTGGTCCATCTGAATCTTCCATATACAACATTATATAAGATGTTCGATTCAACAACATCGGTCATCTTATTTCTAACCCAGGACAAAACGAACCCGATGCGTCCTTTGTCACCCTAACAACCAATAACAATATATTAAATGTAAGGCCTGCATCACATAAAACATGTTTTTATTAAATTTCATAGCAATACAGCAATATTTTTTTTCTATATTATTTTCGTGTTGTTAGTTTATTTAAAAACTCTTTTATATGATTTAATAAAATATTTCGAACAGCGCTATTATTAAAAAACAAATTTTACTTCCTAACTGCTCAGTGTTGCACCAGTGTTTTCGCAACAGCCAATTGTGCAAAAAGAAGTTTTTATTTTTTAAACATATATTTTTGTTAATTTTGTGACTTTAAGAACATGAATTTTTCAGAAATAAAAAAAAATAAGCATAAATAGTTCTGGGCATTAATGAGCTAACTAACCAAAGAATATTAGAAAGAATCAAATCAATCTACCGTAAGTAAAAAATTCCCTTCATGTACAACTTTGGCGCAGTCGACATACGCTCCAGCGGCAATTTCTCAAAATGTTAAATCACCTACAGTTCCAGGATCAAAAATAATATCAGGATTTCCAATTTCACACTTTCTTGCGTTAGACGCCATCAACAGAAAAGATTTCTTGTCCGTTATTCCTGCAGCCTCTGCCGCCCCTCGTTGGAGCGGACTCGTGACGTACATACGTAATCCTTTACCCAGACCGATGTGTTTGGGGAGGACACACAAAATATTAACTTTTCCTCATGGCCAGCGTTGGCTTGGAATCATTTAAGGGCTTAAAACAAAAGCTGCACTGTAGAATAATGAGCCGCATTTATTGTTTTGTTGCTTTAAGGGTTTATAATTGCGATTGCTAAGTTAAATTAAATTTAAGGATTTACTCCATGAAAGAAAATAGGAAAGCGAAGATGTTGTTTTGTAACACTCCAATTTATTTACAATCTGTATTAAATTTTTTCCTTTTTCATTCCAGGCTTTAGACATTTTTTTACATTTTTTTTTCTGTTCGCAATAATGTAAAATTACCATCTTTATGTTCTTTTTCTTGTGCCACTCCTATCTGGAAATCTTCAAGACTATCCTGACGTTGTTTACAGCTGACCTAAAGTCATTAGTGGTACAGCGAAACCACTCTTTTTTTCAAATTACGCAACCATGACATTCTTCTACGGCCTGGATTCCGTTTTCCTTCTATTTTTCCTTGCATTTTATTTTGAAATAATACATAGCCCCTTAGTATTCTTAATCGTAGAGGGATGCTTATATCTCTGTCGCAGAATAATTTCTTTATCTTTATCAAGGTGGCCCTGGCAATTTCGATACGTTTTTTTTATATCATTGTTTTGGTCTCCAGTGTCGTTTATTGATGTCCAAAAGTATTTGTAACTTGATACTTTTTCAATTTGAATGCCGGATATACTAATATGTGCTGGTTGTGTCATGTTTTTACTGAAGACCATATACTTGTTTTTTTTTAAATAAATATTTATGCCATAATTGTTGCAGGCAATATTTATATTTGTAACTAATCGTTGTAATTCTTCTACCGTACTTGCAACCAGTACAGTGTCATCTGCGTATTGAATATTATTTACAACCTCTCCATTGATTACGATTCCTTCGTTTGCTTGCCAAATGGTTCCTTGTAGATGCTTTCACTATAAATATTAAATAGCAGCGGTGACAAAAATGCATCCCTGTCGTACTCCTCTACGTATTTCTATTGCTTATGATATCTCATTTTCTATTTTCATGTTTTCTTTCTGATTCCAATATAGATTGGAAATTATTCGCAGATCTTTATTATCTATGTCCTTTGCTTTCAAAAATGTCTCTTATAGTATATTAACATGGCGTACTCTGTCAAACGCTTTTTCAAAATCGAAACATGCATGTGCTTCCTGATTAACGTCTAGGTAACTTTGTGTAAGAACATTCAAACCAAAACGAGCTTCTCGAGTACCTATTCCTTTTCTGAACCCATCTGTGTATCACTAATATCTGAATCCAACTTTTGATAAACTTGGTTATGGATGACTTTTAGAAATATCTTTAGTAGATGGCCAATAAAGATATTATTTGATGTTCTGAACATTATTTTGCATTGAATTTTTTTGGCAGTGTAACGAATGTAGACAACAGCCACTCTTGAGGTATAATACCAGTTTTGTATATTGTTAAATAGTGCATAATACATAGAGCTTTAGCAATTCGGTAAAAACCTCATCAGGTCTATTTGCCTTTCCAGTGTTGGAATTTCTAAGTGCCACTTCTACTTCCCATTTTAGGATTTCAGGTCCCGTTTCACCATTTACCTGAACAATGCTATTTCTGTTGTCCTCAAACAATTCTTTTACGTATTTACTCCATCTATTAATTTTCTTTGTTAAATTTATAATAATCTTTCTGTCTTTGTTCTCAAGCAAACTTATTTGATGTCTTCTTTGAGTTCCTATAATTTCTTTTACTTTTTTATGTACATTGAATGTGTCATATTTTCTTTCATAGTTTTCCATTTCTACACATTGTTCTTCAATCCATAATTCTGTGGCCTTCTTTATTCTTTGCTTAATCTTTTTACCAACCTCTCTATTTTTTGTGCAATATTCTTCATTTTACATCTTTCTTCATTAGTTCTAGTAGGTATGGTGTCATCCATACCTTGTGTTTCTTTGCAGATCTGGTTAGGTGTTTCTTTCCCATAGTTTTTATTGTAGTGTTTATATACTTAAGTTTTTCATCTATGTTGTCTGTTCTGCGGATTTGATTCTGCTATACTGAGGCTGGTGTTTATTTTTTCTTGCACTGTTTGTCGTAGGTGTAGGCTTTTAAGCTGGCTTAAGTCTAACGCTGGGATGATGGTTACTCTTATTTTCTTTGGTCTATTTAATTTACTGTTTGTATTTTGAGAACGATTTCCGAAGTGGAAATTGAAACGTCAATAAACGTATTTAACCTTTAATTGTGGCTTATTCCCAGTTAAATAGTAATTATTTCTTTGATCTAGCTTCTATCACAGACACTACTGGATTATGATCCGAACCGATATCAGCTCCAGGATAAGCTTTAGTAGATTTCACGGCATTACGGTATCTTTTTGTCACAACTATGTAATCTATTTTTTTTTCTGATTACTTCTTCTTGAGTGTGTTGAGGTGACGTCCACTACACATCTTTTCTCAAATCAAAGGGGTAACTAAAACAATATTTACAGTCCAACAAAAGTTTTCATCTTTTGTTCATAACATTTCAAATAAACAACACGAAGTTACATAGGCCAAACTAATCAAACAATCCAAAATGAGATTTATCAACACTCCAATTGCGTTTGCAATTTTTATTTAGTTTTAGACTTAGGTCAACATCATTTCTATACAGGTTTATCATCCATCCTATGGCTCTACATCCCAATTCGAGCTCTAGCCTTCCTTAGGAAACCTCTTTATCCGTTAGGTACTGTAGCTATTTTCCTCTATGATCGACTGCCAAGGAGATTTCTTGCGTTCTATTATATGTCATCCTGCCATCGCTTTCTCGTCTTCCAAACAGGTCACAAAATTGATTTTGATAATTCTAGAACTATTGCCTCTCTTTGTTTTTATACCAAGAATTTTCCAAGAATGGAATTACTACATAAGCAGAATGGATCAGTCACCAATCGGCAGAAGAAGTATTGGACGACCGCGCAAAAGATGGAGTTGCAACCTTCCATAGAGGTATTATTCTGTCAATGAGTAAGCAGAATTGCTTATAAAGAGGAATAAGAAGAAGAAAAGAAATCACTTTTAAAGTACTTAAAACTGAAAATCTAAAAGTCTAAAATCCAAACTCCAAGACCGAAGCCAAATAAGTCCAACTGACAGATTTTTTTTAAATTCCTAATTTTTTATAATTTTGTTTTCAAAATTTTTTTCCTTGAAAACTATTTTGTGATTCGAAATCAAAGCCATGCAATATTTAATTAAAACATGCCACCAGAAAATAGTTTCAGATCATACTGGTTAGTTTCTTTGTCCTGAGCCGTCTCTGCCTTACCTCCTAATGTGTTATTGCATCGACTTATATCCAAAGACAACCTTGAGGTTGAAACAGTATAAGTATGATGGGGATGAAACGTTCAGATGGTGGGCAAAGAAAATACCGTGAAAAGCTTACTAAGCCCTACTTAGAGATTTCTCAAAGCTGTTTCGAACTTCTACGGTACGTTTATAGAAATTTATAGTTAGTTCCTTAATTAAATTTGTAGCTTTGTTCTATGATATATAAATACATATGTATATATATTATATATATATATATATATATATATATATATATATATATATATATATGTTGTTATGGTTTATTATTTTATCTAAGAAAAAATTAAATTCACCCCATAAATAGGAAGATCTGTAAGATTCAAATACTTTAATGGGTAATGGTGTTAACTTAGTAGCAAGTAGGCAGATAGGAGAATAGATATTTTTACGTTAAAATATGAAAACAATAGAGAATTATCATAAACGATTAATGTTAATAGTCCAAAGATAGCAATTTTAGAATATAAGGTTAAAGTCTTTTGTTTACAAAGAAAATGGACAAAGAATTCGAAAGTTTTGTGGTCAGTGGTAAGTATACAATAACCGAAGTAGTATTAGCTGTATTAACTCTAGAAACTTAGAAACAAATAAAATTATCTTATTTATGTAAAATTTGGAAATACCAAGGTTACGTGATATCATAATAGCGATGAGCTTGTGTTTGACAAGTCACAGAATTTGATTGATCAAAGGGGTTGGCGGGGTATGTAGGACGTGTGTGTCTGATTGGTGAAAAGGAGAAGGAAAGATTGAAGTGGGGGAAGTCAGGTTTTTCCCAAGAAAACAAAGATTAGGTACTGTGATTTTAACGTCGGAAGAAGCAATTTGTTTTTTTTTTTCATATCCTGCAGGGAAAGTTAACAGAGTTCTTGTCAAATAATAATTGTGAAATGTATTTGACGTCTGTGAAACGGGCTCCAAGAATTGGTAGCAGTGGATAACGAAAGTACATCCTGTAATAAACAAACAGGTGTCTAATATATTTGTGAAAATTGGATTAAGTGAAAATCCTATCGACTAGAAAAAAATTGGGTTACTGTGAGATAGGAGTATGGTCCCAGGTGCTTTTGGAGCGACTGTTGTGGTGATAGTGTTTGCGAGAGACGTCGACAAGCAGAAGAGATAGCAGGCGTGTGTAGAGCAACTGAGAGTACGAGCAAAAGGTGGGCAGATCACAGTGGTAAGAAGAAAAGGAGCCAGGAGAGAATTCTTGGAAATAAAATCTTCTCGTTTTTAGTTTGCCATATAATCAACAAAGAAAAGTTTTTTCTTCATTAAATTGAAGACGAGAAAAAGAAAATACAGACAAGAGATCTTCTATTTAAATACATTAAGAGCTCTCTGATTTGCGATGAGTCACTCCGCTTTCCACTTGTATATTGTCAAAGTTTGTTGTATAACTTGGCTTTCGTTACGATTTTCTTCCACTCATAATTTGGATATCTCTCATGGCCGGGTCCTCACATCTCTCTCTGGGTCTTTCCCTTGGTATTTCAGTTGCTGGTTTGCATCTGGGAAACTTCTTAATCAGTAGGTCGTTTTTCCTTCTCTCTATCTGTCCCAGCCATCTCAGCCATCAGTGCTTTAATAAATCTAACTATAACTTCTCCCGTCATTATGTCTCTTAGTTTATGGTTCATTTTCTTCTCATTTCTCCGTTGTCCACTCTTATCGGCCCATAATCCGTCTGAGGATTTTTCTTTTAAAAATTCTCAATTTTTCTTCATCTTTTTCCGTGATGTACACTGTCCCAACTGCGTACATAACTACTGGTCTGATTGCAACTCTGTATATTTTATGTTTTGTATTTCTGGATAAGTTCTGTCCTTCATAAGCCTATTATATCTCCAGTATGTTTTGTTGTCTGCTAGTATTCGTTCCGTTACTTCACTTCTTGTTGTGGCCATTGACTATTACTCCCAAATATTTAAATTGTTGGACTCACAACTGGAAATAAGCCACAATTAAAGATAAAAATACGTTTATTGACGTTTCAATTTCCACTTCGGAAATCGTTCTCAAAATACAAACAGTAAATTAAAAACAAAATTTGTTTAATTTACTGTTTGTATTTTGAGAACGATTTCCGAAGTGGAAATTGAAATGTCAATAAACGTATTTTTACCTTTAATTGTGGCTTATTCCCAGTTAAATAGTAATTACCCTCATTTTGATTTATAATTCCCAAATTTTGTCTCTAACTAACTTCTTTTTAAATATTTCTATCATATCCTTAAGTAATCCATTCTGTATTTAACTTCTCTCTCTGAGTAAAAAGGTATTAGTTCTAGAATCAAAATGTCTTAACAACGCTGAATTAAAATATTTTGACAAATTCAAAAGTAATTAAAATGACCTAAAGTTTTCTACAAACTGAAATTTTGATAAGAGCTCCTTTTTGTATTGAGATACAAAACCTTTAAATATCTAGAAAGACACTCTACGAGTATACTAACTGGATTTTCTGCTCTTTAACTTAATTACATAAGAGAAAAATAGCACCGTAAAGCATTATCACATTAGAATAAATAATTGCCACAGTGTCAAAAGATTTCGCAAAAGGGAGAGATGCTCTACATTCCATACAAATAGAAAAGTTGGTTTTCATTAGCAACGTCGGCTGGAAATGCGTAGAATGTATTCATTTATATGCACTTTAATTTGATTGAAATTAATGAGACGTCGGTGATCCCCCGTGTGTGCTGAAAGTAGTCATTTGTTTCGGAGCTTTTGTAGGATGAGATACGGGGCGAAAGGATGCCACCCGAGTGGGAAAAACTTTATGTATCCATTAATAAAACACTCAAGACTACAGTTTGTAAATTTTTACACTTGTTGAAAAACTCACGAAGGTAAATATAATAGGTGACGACGATTCTAAAATATACGCTTGATATATTTACTGGCAAAAAATTGCGTACAAATTTGCAGACGACACAATTATGATGCCAGATAACTCATACAACAGCCAATGGTATAAGCGCTCAAAGCAGAAGCTGAAACTTGCAATTTAAAAATATCAAATGGGCGGATATCGGCTGCCTGAATAATAACACCTATATCATTTACGAGCTAACTAACTTCTACTGATAAAAATAACGTGCTAATATTCATAATAAATTATATACCCAAGATACATCGACAGCAGAAACTTCTACATGCACCAAAGGTACAAGTTCATCATTAAATACGTCCATTAAAAAAAACAATGTCCAAAGAAGAAAAATCTGGAAAAGGAGAGACCAAGTGATCCAACTGTTTGAAAAATGAATGTCTTGAAGAAACTGTGGAACTCTTGCCAACATTATATTAGTAATACTCAAAAATTAACGAAAATGAGAGAATTTGCCTCTGGATGTAACGATAAATGTAACAGAAAATGTAAATCGAAATTATCTGAAAATGATATACTCAATTTATGCAATACACTGAAAAATGAGTTAAAACAAAGACAGCGTTAGGGTGAATCCGGTCTCATTTTGAAATATGTTAATGGAGTGCCAAAGTTAATACGAAAAAACTAAACATATCTACCAGGTTCAAAGTCCCCTCAGTCGAGACTTCAAAAGCACTGGTGTATTTTCAGAATGTCAGAGGGTTACGTACAAAACTTCAGCTACTGTTTGAAAATACTTCTTACTCACAATATGATATTTTAGTTTTTAATGAAACATGGTTAACAGATGACAATAAGAGCGCCGAACAGTAAATGTTTGACTACAATATATATAGAAGAGATAGATCCCCAGAAACAAGTAACTTCAAAAGAGGTGGAGGAGTGCTTATAGCTGTCCGGAAAACCATATCCAGTGTTCGTTTGTCAGCGACTCAAAATATTGAACATTTTTTCACACCGCGATTACGTAATCATTGAGAATATGTGGAATTTGAGAAAATGTAGATAATCTAGCTGAAAAGTATCCAGAATATAAGTTATGTATCCTGGAAGATTTTAATCTCCCCAATTGTCAGTGGTCCATTGATGGATTGTCTTCTGTGGCTACTCCATTACCAGGAACCTCACCAAATAAGTCAATTCCATTCACCATTAATCATGTTCTTCATAATCGTATCAAGTAAACACTGTTAAAAATGAAAAACAACTCCTTATTAGATCTAGTCATGGTCCAAGATGAAGAGGTTGAGGTATCTAGAGCTGAAGTGCCCTACTCCCAGAGATAGGCATTATTCTCCACTCTCATTTGAGTTAAATGTAAATCTCAATATTTCAATGAGCCAGGATTGATTGGAGATGGCTTTTATAGAGACTTTCGCTCAATGAGTGTACGGGAAGTAACAAACTTTCTTTTACAATTTAACTGGGATGATTTGTTTAGACGATCAGAAGGTGAAGTGCGTATGTCACAATTATTCTTTTAATGACGAATTTAAATTCATATTCAAAATAAAGGCCTTAAGCTATCCTTGTTAGAATCGATGGAAATCAACAAATAAAAAACACAGATATAATTCTGAATGACCAACTTAAGACAAACAGTTCTCCCCTCCTCAACATATTTCATTAGAGACTATAAAGTGTAAACGCAAAAATAGATCACTTAAGCAAGGCAATCAGCCGTTTTCCAACGGCTTCCAACAAAGTTTTCAGTTTATGAATGTGTTGCTTATGTGAGTCCATTTCAAATAGGTAAAGAAATAATAAATAAGACTTACAATCAATTTAATTTAACTATCAGACGACTGGTTTCGCTTTCTACAATATGTAAAGCATCCTCAGGTCTCGATACAAAGTTAAATAAATGCTGAAATGATAAAAACCCATATTAGGGTGGTGTCTAATAAAGATAAACAAAGTAGATGTTCTAAATTACAATAATTATGCCAACATTACATGTCTGTGGTGTTATTTCAAAAAGAGTACGTTGAATAAAAAGGTATAAAAGTTTTAAAAGTTTAAACAGACAAGGTAAGGCCCACAAATTGTTATAAAATAGTCTATTAGATTGTAATAAATTAGTAAATGAGCAAATAAATAAAAATAAACATTACTTACATACCGGTACTCTATTAATTGATGGATGGTAGAACATGGTTGAAACTACTTATGTATTGTTGAATTGAGAGTTTTCAACCATGTTTTTCCATCCATCAATTAATAGAGTACCGGCATGTGAGTAATGTTTATTTTTATTTATTTGCTCATTTACTACTTTATTACAATCTAATAGACTATTTTATATCAATTTGTGGGCCTTACCTTGTCTGTTTAAACTTTTAAAACGTTTATACCTTTTTATTCAACTTACTCTTTTGAAATAAAACCATAGACATGTAATATTGGCATAATTATTGTAATTTACAACATCTACTTTGTTTAACTTTATTAGACAACACCCTTATATGGGTTTTTTATCATTTCAGCATTTATTTAACTTTGTATCGAGACCTGAGGATGTTTTGCATATTGTAGAAAGCGAAACCGGTCGTCTGATAGTTAAATTAAATTGATTGTGAGTAAGTCTTATTTATTATTTCTTTACCTATTTTAAAGTTTTCAGTGTTTTATTGTTACATAAAATGAATTTCCATCAAGTAACGGTCGAATCCATCAATTAAATTGTAAACCATTAAAATCAGTAATCGAGTTTATATTTTAGAAAATAATGAATTTATTCTATACTTTATCGACACACTGTAGATTTATCCGTTTGTTTCTTCGCTAATTCAGGGATGAGGATATTATTAATATTTTAAAATTGTACGTTTATAATGAGATTGCGTTCAAATGTTTCCGGCACAAATGAAATATTTTTCCACAAAGCTCTGTTCCCTAGCTCGAATGGTCCGTTTAAAAATCTATTACACAAATTGCACGCAAAAACTCTTTTACATTCCATGTTTTTTTTCTGCTTATACGCGTTTAATATCATAAATAGAACAACCCTTTACGGCAAGCAAACACTCCGACCGAATAAAAGCCATAACCAGTCCGTAATAGAACTATCGAAAGCCCTGAATGCAGATTTTTATCGTTGAACAGATGAAGGGGAAGCGAAGAAGGAAAAACGTCCGGCTTGGGGGACTAAAGGGATGAAAGGGCGGGAGAAAGTAGTAGAAACATCAGCGGAACTTTGCATAATGTCGGCGGAGACAGCACCGACCTGGTGTCTATAAATCACGGCAGCTGCACACTCCAATTCTGGATCTCTTAGAAAGAGATGAAACGGAAAATGTGGCGCGGCAGAGGGGGACACGTTACGCTGGGAGGGGGGATTTTCTGTAAGTTACAATTGTAATATTAGGATAATAAATCAACGTGAAATGGAAACGAACGAAATACCATTACTTGGATGAATTTAATTTTCTGCTGGAGGGTTTTGTAAACCGATTTTATTTTTTGTGCCTCAAATATACTAGTCGTTAT
This sequence comes from Diabrotica balteata, assembly GCA_918026665.1. NCBI lineage: Eukaryota > Metazoa > Arthropoda > Insecta > Coleoptera > Chrysomelidae > Diabrotica > Diabrotica balteata. The sequence continues at coordinate 203,859,228 of OU898276.1, read as the reverse complement.
GCGATTGAAATTTATGAGAAAGCATTTGTTTTATAATTATTTTAGCCCTTAAGTATGTAATCAAGTATATGAAAATTACAAAGAATAGACGGGTAGGGTTTGTGAGGCCCAGTTTTTATTTTACACAGGGCTAATGCAATAAAGCGGAGAGTGGAAGCCGATGCTCCCCAGGTGGTATCGCAGAGCTTCTGTATAATGTTATTTCTTGTACTTAACTTTTGGGCAATTTTTGTAAATGCTCTTTAAATGATAGCGTTCTGTCTAGTGTTACGCCCAGGTACTTCGGTGTTTTGTTGTGGGAAAGTGTGGTATTTTCAAACCGTATGTTGAGTTCCTTTCCAGCAAGTCTATTGTTCAGGTGAAAGCAATTAACTTTTGTTTTGGATGCATTTGGTTGAAGTCGCCACTTGCTAAAATATTTGCCCAATATATATTAAGTCTGCCGTCAGAACTTCTTCAGACCTTTCTAATATTCTGCGTCGTGTAGTGAGGTCCCAGTCATTGGCGTATCCGAACTTTCTTGATTGTGTTTCCGGCATATTTGCTAAATATAAGCTAAATAAAATCCACAAGGAAAACAATTCCTGTAGCTGGCTGTATACCACGTATCACAAAAAAAAGAGGTTAGTCTTCGTAAGTGGGTATATTTATTTAAAAACCCTTAAAAGGGCTACATCAAAAAAACAAACGTTTTCGGACTAAACAGTCCATCATCAGGTTTTAAAAATCGCCTAAAATAAGTATAAACCATTTAGTAAAACAAACGTGGTTATGAAATTTTGACTATGGTTAAAAAGCAAAAAATGGCTATACTTACTAGGTTAAAATGCCTGAGCCACCAAAAATACATGGGTAAAAACCCTTTAAATTACATATAGTTATAAAAGATTATACATCTTGTTGTTAAAAAACTGTGATGTTCAGTATTAAATTAAATATGACTTCAGGTAACATACATTGCAAAAATTGAGTTCCAGAGCCGGGGAGAAAACCTCTACGCACGGAGAACAGCTGGAAACTGATTTACAATATGCCTATGAACGGTGTCAAAAACAAAATGTCAATGTAACATAGAACTATATTAGTTATACCTAGTATTACTACAGCCAAAAGATTCAAAAATTATTTTTGATGATTTTAAAAAATAATAACAGCAATATAGGTGTTGGGATTTAAAATCTGGGTTATAATCGATGTGAAATCACCAATGGTGTTAAAGTCATGTTTAAGAGGATGACCTGTGTATTAGGCAACCTATGTTGCTTTTTGTCGTATGGAATATGGTCTAAAAGTGTATTTTATGTTAGATTAGCTTATATTATATATATGAAAATTATCCTTTTATGTTTATCACATCTAGGACAGGTAAAAATTTTTTAATAGCAAATATTTGAAGCTAATATAAGACCTCGTATTTAATTGACTATTTAAGACTGTTAGTATGGTGAAAAAATTAATAAAAACAAGTTTGGTAAATGGAAAATCTACAGGCTGAAGAAATCAGAGTTATAACCTATGTGATTAATTTAAAATTGAAGAGGCTGAGCTCCTCAGAGACTTGATGAGAGTAAAAGTAGAGAAAATGACTGAAGAAGGAGGGGATGGTTAAAGGAAAAAATGAGTTAATCAACAATTAAAGATAATAGGGGTCCTTTATGCTTACAGCATCTAGCACCCTGAACAAAATGTATTTTAGTAGTAATAAATTCGGTTTGTAAAAACCTAAAATTTGATGTATAAGTGTGCTACTAAGTTGTTGACTAAGAGAAGGTGAGCAGTGTTGGATAAGGATTTTTTAATAGGGGAAAAAAATATATGAATTTTGAAAAACAGTTAGATGATGTTTGAATGATTACTGACTTTAAAACTATTGAGTGCATGTTTGATATATGAGTTGACCAAGAAATAATGAAAGAAAAGAAAGGACAGGAATGTGATGTAGATGTGAAGGGTAAAGACAATGATAAAATATTATGGTATGATAGATGTGGGTGGTTATAAAGTTAACACTAGGGTCGAAAAGTAATGAGGGGAAGGAGTGGCAAAAGTTTAGAGACTGGTTGTTTTGAAGAAGCACAAATAATATGAATTTTGATAAAATGTTAGATAATGTTTGAGAGAATAAAGAGTTAAAAATATTGAGTACATATTTGATAAATGAGTTGACCAAGAAATATTGAAAGAGAAAGGAATGGAGAGGAATGTGATGTAGATGTGAAGAGTGGAAAAAATGTTGAAATATTTTGTTATGATAGATATGGATGGTTCTGAAGTTAACAATGGGGTCGAAAATTTTTTTGATGTGAAGGAGTGGGAATATTGTAGAGAAAGGTTGTTTAAAGAAACACAAATATTGTATAGGATTAAAGGTGTATAGGATAGTCGGCCAAAGAAATTTTGTCCTTTTATAACTATATGTAATTTAACTATATGTATATGTAATTTAAAGGGTTTTTACCCATGCATTTTTGGTGGCTCAGGCATTTTAACCTAGTAAGTATAGCCATTTTTTGCTTTTTAATCATAGTCAAAATTTCATAACCACGTTTGTTTTAACTAAATGGTTTATACTTACTTTAGGCGTTTTTAAAATCTGATGATGGACTGTTTAGTCAGAAAACGTTTGTTTTTTTGATGTAGCCCTTTTAAGGCTTTTAAATAAATATACCCACTTACGAAGACTAACCTCTTTATAAGCTAAATAGTAATGGAGAGAGCACTGACCCCTGTGGTAGACCATTCTTAAGTTTCTTTGGTGGGCTGATATCTGTGCCCATCACTACTTTTGTACAACGGTCGTTGTAAACATTTGGTCGTTGAACATAGTATCTATTAAACGTTCTATTTGTTTACAGGGGATTGCACGAAGAATTTTGTATATAAAGCCCTTTCTCCAAACTGTATCGTAAGCTGCCGAGAGATCAATAAATGCGGCTGAAGTTTAAAGTCTTCTTTGGAAACCCGCTTCGATGTAGATGGTAAGTGACAATACCTGGTTTGCGCAGCTTCGTTCTGGTCAAAAACCCGCTTGTTTGACTGGGATCGCCTGGAACAGTTCTGTACTGATTCTATTATATATAAGCCTCTCTAATAGTTTGTGGATAGTAGATAGTTTTTTGGTTTCTCAGCAGGTTTGCCTGGCTTTAGTATGGCTATTACCTTATAGCACTTTAGTTCTTGTGAAATATTTCCAGTTTACATGATGTCTGTGAAAAATCGAGCCTGCCAAACTTTTGTATACTTGCCACAATTTAGTAGGAATTAAGGGGAAATATTATTAAATCCTGGTGCTTTTGCTGGCTTAACGTCTTTAAGAGCCTCTGATATGTCTTCCTTTTGCACTTGAAAACTCCACCATAACACTGAATACTAAATCCATTGAAAGAGTGAGTAAATTTAAATACCTGAGATCGTGGCTTTTTGAAGACTGGGCATCGGACAGGGAAGTAAAATGTCGCATTGACCAAGCTCGACAAGCTTTCGTAAAATTCAAGAAGGTACTGACTTGTTCAGAGTTCGATCTTCAACTGAGACTAAGGTTTACTAAGTGCTACGTATGGTCAGTGCTGCTATATGGCGTAGAGGGCTGGACACTCAAAACGAGGGATATAAACAGATTAGAAGCTTTCGAAATGTGGCTTTATCGCCGTATCCTAAAAATACCATTGACAGCGAAAATCACAAATATAGATGTCCTTAAAAGAATAAACCAAGAACGCCAACTTTTCGAAACCATCAAGAAAAGGAAAACGGCGTATCTAGGTCACATCATGCGAAATGAAAAATACCAGTTCCTCCAACTTATAATTGTACGAATAAGGAGCTCGCCTTAGCGAACTTTGCTGGTTCGGAGAAAGATTTTTCTTATCGCACAAAGCTTCTGAGATACTCCTTAGCTTCGAAGGACCAACTGGAGAATCCAGCACCTGAAAGGTTGTTCCCTTGACAAGAGATAGGTGTAAATAGTAAATATGTAAAGCCTTAAAATGTATCTTTATTGCAAGAAGAAAAATAGCCTACATTACTGTAGAAAATAGCATTTAATAGTTTATGGATAAAAGTAAATGTTTAACTTGTATAACACGTAAATTAAAATCGTTGTTAAAATGTTAAAATTGTTGGATCGCAAATCGTTTATGCACTCGCGGCACGATATGGCAACACCGCGACTTGGAACAATTGCAAAGTTGAGATTAAATATAAGTTTTCTACTTAGAATAAGGCACAGCATCTAACTCTTGTTACCATGCACTCACTGCCAACAATACTGGCCACAAAAATTAGGTAATTGGAAAATAAGAAAATAATGAATAAATGAAGAAATGAATTTGACGGGTCGCAAGCTCTTGCTTGTCAGACTTTTCTTAAGACGATTGCATGGCGACTACTTGGTTTTTAGAAAATTGTTGGTCTTGCTAACAGTTCAGGACCGAGAATGGACTGGTTTTTGGGACTAGTCCAAGTTTAGATATAAGGGGAGTTTTTTTATAAAAATATAAGATTTTTACAATGTACAAATTTATGGTAAATTTGTACAATAATCGAGGGTAAAATTGAAGGCAAGAGAGGAATGGGACGCAAGAAAATGTCCTTTCTCCGAAACATAAGGCAATGGACAGGGATTAACGACATACAATCTCTGATACATATTGCAAGAAATAGAGAATTAATGTGATCGCTATGTTTATGCATTAATGCGAAATGTGATCGCTAACATCCATTAGTGGATTTGCATCTGAAGAAGAAGAAGATATGTCTTCGCTGGTGAAGGGGAGGAAATGCTCCGTTTCTGTGGCTACATGTTTTTAATTTTTTAAGTTCTCTCTCTACGTAGATGGTGTGTGCTTTATCCTTTGGTGCCCTGGATGTTTTTAGTATATGTGATGCTACGGCATCTGGCTTTACGGCTGCCTCTCGGCGTTTCGTACGGACACCACTCCTTAATTTTCTTAGTAATGGCCATGCCTGTCTGCTTGATTTCTGAAAGTAGACTATCTACTGCTTCGGTCCACTTTTGGCTTCTAGCGGCGTCTAGGCTGTACAGTAGTTCATCCGCTATTTCTTGGTCGCCAGTTTCAAGAAAGCTCTGGTATAGTTACTCTCTATTTTCCGACCAGCCAGGAATATATTCTTTGCGATATCCTCTTGGTTAGATTGTGTTATTCGGTGATCTAACGTTATATTCTGGTTAATGGTGTTTTCAAATTGTTCCCAGTTTGTTTTTTGTTAGATAGTCTTAATAGCTCTTGATTGTATTAAATAGTTGTGCTTAATGTTATTATTATGGCGCTATGGTCCGAATTTAGATCAAAACTAGGCTCTATTTTTGAATGTGTGTTAAGTAAACCTTTAAATATTGTAAAATATAGAAGATCCGGAATTTTGTTGTTATCTACTGGCCAGTATTCCAAATACTAAAATTTAAAGGAGACAAGTACGGAGAGCTAGTTGGCCAAGAAAAAAAGTAGTAATTTGACGTCTATAATTAAAATTCTCCACATGTTTTTAAGTTTCAAAGTCAATAATTTTTTATTGGTTTTAATTATATTGAAATTTATTATTAATATTTAATTAAAAGTTTTATTTTATTTTTAAAAATATTTAAAAATCATAGTTTTCAAAAATAAATAATGATTGCATATTAACGATAGCTTCTACTCTAAAATAATTAAAAATAAAGAAACAGCGGCATTTTTTATTCCGAAATTTTTGACCGAAGTGTGTCTTTAGTTTTCTTTCTCTGTTTACATTTCGTGTTACAAATAAACCATCCACTTTATTTATAAATCAATGTATTCGATGTCTTTCATCTCGAAGCCGTCATATTTGATAAATAATTCGCCGAGTTATTGTAAAGCTTCAGTTATCACCGTAAACTTTAAAGATTCCTCTAAAAGCGTCTAAAAATAAAAGTAACCTTTAAGGCCAACCCTTCCGGTCGAAGACGGAATTCTTGCCATTTGGAGGCGTTATTATTATAAGAAGATCATGACTGGCAGCATGTGATCCGTGTCACAAGAAGACAGACGCCTGCTCGTCTACGTCGACCGTGCTCATCCTTCCAGGCGGCCTCCCGAAACAATGAAAATGTTATTCTTTTGTGTATTTATTATAGTACAGTCAATCGATTATGTTAAACGCCCCACGTATATTGAAAACATCTAAATTAACCCTTAAACAACGGCGTTCATTCAAGGATTCTATCTTTTTATATGGAAAAGTGGAATTTTTACCAAGTAAATGTATGTTTTGAGAAAAAAATAAATAAAAAATTTATTTACAAATACCTGGAACTTTATTCAAATAAAAATTGTAAATAAAAAACATTCAAAAGATTAAAATTAATTATTGCTTCTTTGAACTTCCTTCTTTATAAGTTCCTCTTCCATCTCTTCTCCAACCTCATTATTTCCTATCGTATCTTCAGACCGTTCATCTTCGTTTTTCTCAACACTTATTTATCTACTGTACTCTGGTGTGATTGGTATCACCATCAAGACTAATTTCTAATAAACTGTCCTCTTCTAGCATAAAATCGATATCTCGATCGTCATCATCAGTTAAATTTTCTTTGTCGCTTTGATCATCACTGTCAAAGTTACTCAAATTATTTCCTTAAAGTCCTCCAGGGATCCCACTGATTAAAATGCGGTTTTAATGAGTAATAATTATTAAAACTTGATTATAGTTATATAAACACAATAAAAACTTAGCAATATGAGATTTCAGGAATAAAATTGGCCATTATTCAACTAGAGGTTGAAAAATATGGTCCTGGTGTTTCCCAAAAGGGGTCCCACGTCGTTGTTTAAGAGTTATATGATAAAAAATATATGCATTGAGAAGAAACAAAGACAATTAAAACAATACAATTGAAGTAACATAACAAGGTTAATAAATAACATAAATTGTCATTGGCGTTTTAAAGTTTGGTTATGGACTGACGTATATTAAAAAACTTTGGAAAATTAAATACGGATTATGGTCCAGTTGTATGGATTATGGTGTATGTTTCTGCAGATGGTAATATTCCTATACAGATGTAAAAGTAAATTGTAAGTGGCAATAGTCTTTTTCAAGCTGCATAGTCTTTTAGACTAACAAATGTGATAAGTATTCTACCTTAACACCAATTTACAACTTGTAAAAACTCAGAAATAACCATAACAGAAAAAAACAAAATGATAACTCATTCGAAATATAGCAGAAAGCTTTTTTTCTCGTTAGTTGCAGAAAAAAGCTATTGTGTATTTAGACAAATGGATAATGTTTTAAACAAATCTTTTATATTTTATCTAAACTTTAAATGCAATTTTTCTATTAAAGGAATTATTTATTTTATGATTTGTTATCATCTTTAGATTGGTTACATTTGTAATAAAAACATAAATAACTCTTACAGAACTCTTACCAATATAAAAAATGTTTGAATACGGTATGTTTTGAAATCTTTGTCTCTAGATGATCCATAAAAATATCTGATAGCAATGGGCTTAGAGGATTACCCATTATAAGTCCCATTATTAACCATTAATAATAAAATATATACAAATAACAGTGCAGGACTTATAATGGATAATCCTCTAAGCCCATTGCTATCAGATATTTTTATGGATCATCTAGAGACAAAGATTTCAAAACATCCCGTATTCAAACAGTTTTTATATTGGTGGAGATACGTAGACGACGTACTGGTATGTTTCACAGGAACTAACAGGCAACTCGACCAATTTTCATCGTATATTAATTCACTTCATAGTCATATTGAATTAACAATAGAAACAGAACAAAATCAATGCATAAATTTTTTAGATTTAAAAATTAGCAGACTTCAAAACAAACATGACTTCTCCATATTCCACAAACCTACCCATACTGACACAACTATACACAATTCATCATCCCATCCAACACAACATAAACTGGCAGCTTATCATAGTATGTTACAAAGATTAACAGAAATTCCGATGTCAAAAGACAACTTTGAGACAGAATTAAATATAATTAAGCCAAAAGCAGTAAACAACGGATACAACGAACAAACAATTAATAAAATGTTAAATCAAAAACTACACAAGAAAGCCCTGAAAATAGTATTTCCACCACCAGAGAAAAAACCCAGTACCTTCTGCTCGATTACATATACAGGCAAAATAACAACAAAAATTGCCAAACACATAAAAAAGAAAGGAATAACACCACCTTTCCGAACAAATAACAACCTAGGTAAATATATTAAAAATAACAAGAGCCAAAATAAAAAACACTTAAATAGTGGTGTGTATAAAATTAAATGTGGCGACTGCCCAAAAACTTACATCGGTCAAACTGGTAGAAACTTTGAGAAACGAATAGCAGAACATAAAAGGGCTTTCAAGAATAGAAAAACAGATTCGACATACGCACTTCACCTTCTAGATCATAATCATTCTTTTAATGACAAATTTAAAATTCTTCACATTCAAAATAAAGGCCTTAAGCTATCTTTGTTAGAATCTATGGAAATCAACAAATTAAAAAACACAGATATAATTCTGAATGACCAACTTAAGACAAACAGTTCTCCCCTCCTCAACCTATTTCATTAGAGACTATAAATTTGTAAACCCAAGCCAAAAATAGATCACTTGAGAAAGGCTATCAGCCGAAACAGCTGTAGTGATAATAGTTAAAATAAATTTTGTGGAAGTTTGAAAACAAAGTTTTCAGTGTTTTATTGTTACATAAAATGGTTAATGTTTTAAACAAATCTTTTATATTTTATCTAAACTTTAAATGCAATTTTTCTATTAAAGGAATTATTTATTTTATATTTTGTTATCATCTTTAGATTGGTTACGTTTTGTAATAAAAACATAAATAACTCTTACAGAAGCTACCAAAAGAGCTTTTACGTAGTTTATTATATTTTTTTTTTCCTTTAAATTTGTGTTTTTAAGAAAAGCAGAAAATTGTAAACAACAGTTTGACATTTATCTGTTATGTATGTATTCTTGTGTGAAAATGACTAAGGTTTCAACCGACAATTTTTATTGCACAGTCTCTGATAATTATTGTATGATTGTATCAATGGCTTGACAGATATTGTTAGTTTTATTACAAGTAACTTGTGATGATTGATGTCAGATACCGAAAAAAACCAAAATATTTTATGGCCACAAAGATTATAAACTATATGAGAAGAGAAAATAAGTATGTATTAGGAACCATCCTTATATCTCAGATATTTGTTTATACTTTACATCTATTCCTTCGATTAACAAATTTTGGCCAGTGATTTCCTCTATTGGACAATCTTATTGCCGAAGAAAGGCTAAAATTATGCCGTCATTTTTTTTTCCTCTTGTGTCTTGTTTTTTCGGTAAAGGAAACAAAACAGAGGCTACTAGTAAGGTCTCTACGAAAATCCAACAAATTTTTTGGAGGTAGCTATAATACTTTTTAGCTACAACGAAACTATTTATAAAGTTTATTTCTAGACATTCCCAAAAACGCCCATACCACTATTATTAGATATTCTGTACAAACATTGTCTTAGTTGGTCGTAATGGTCTATATCGCCCATAGATTCCTTATAACCTTTTATTAATTGGGGAGCTAGAATGTTGATATTTTTGCCATCACGTTGTTTTCGTTTCAATGTGATTGATTCACTCTCATGAAAATTGGAAGCAATGGTGACTATGCAATTTTTCTTCCACTTAAAAAAGAACATTCTTGTATCAGAAATACGGTAGTCAAAATCACTTCTAGCAAGTTTTTTTTTCTTCTAACAGGTTTTTAGGAAGATCCTTTCTATTAGCTCGTATTGTATTACAGGCTAAAGTAGTTTCAGCTTTTAGTTTCTCCAGGAGATTTATAGTGGTGTAAAAGTTATCAAAAAAAAATATTTTTCCCCAGTCTGTTTCAGTCAAAGATAAAACAACTCGTTCACCTAAATTATATTTGAAGTATTTCTCTTGAATTTGAAGATTGTCTAAAATTCTGTGGAATAAAGTAAAACAGATAGTTTGTTTAATTAAAGATGGACTTACTACTAACTTTGTTTATATCTACTATCTTTTTACTAGTAAATGGTAACTCTTCAGATCATTTCTTTAGATATAACTGAAAAGTTATAAAAACAAAAGTTAGTATCACTTATTACTTGCTTAAATATTTCAGCATTTCGAATTCTACTTGGATTTTTTGATAATTTAGAAATATAAAAATAAGTTCTTTTGTGAGTATTTATCCCGAACGGTGTAAGTTGTTCAACAGTTGTTCGCATTCACCGCACTAACAAAAACGTCATTCTTTTGTGTATTTATTATTTGAGTTTTTTGAGGAAAGAGGAAAATGTCTTTCTTTCTCATACAAACTGGAGACGTCCTGTTTGCTGTTGTTGTAAACTACATGTACTTTGATGTCGTCCAAACAACACAATGAGCTCTTTTTTCAAAGTGGGCGATGAAAATAAACAATTCGAAACAAAGGAATTACGACCGAGTTCGACGCTAAATACGAAGATTTAGATTACGGAAATAAAAAACCGGGAAACACAACCTAAATTGCCACAAATTTATCGGCTGTGTTGTAGTGTTGAATAAAAACGTTTGGTTAAGGCCAACGATAAATCAATTTCGAGGATTCTTCTTCTTTTTTGCATATCCTTAAACTTATTGCAGGTATTGGATTTGCCTACTTAAGTTCCCAAATTATCTTTAACATTTTATCTATAAATTTGGTTTGGCTTAGTTCTTTTATTCTATTTTCTCAGTTGTTTCTTCGTCTACCTCTTTTGGTTTGCCTATTCGTTTAGCTTCTTACTAGTTTCTTCAGAAACTTATTTTTAATCATCTTTTAAACATGACCAAATCATTATTTTTTTATTTTTTTCAGTATATTTTCTTTTCAGTTATTCAATTCTTATAAACTTAAATTTAGTTCGGGTACAAGATGTGGTGTCTGAATACTCCAGCAGGATATCTACTAAATCTTGATCTATACCAAGGTAAAAACCTTTTAAAGGAAACACCACATTTGGAAAAGAGTTTGGAAAAAAACATAGCTCCAATGGTGAATATGATACATGAATTCCCTGGAGCTTACAAAACTTTACCATTCAACAAAAAGAGAAATCGTACGATTTCTACCTGGCGAAATCGAATTCAAATATAAGCCACCGTGCTTCCTAAAACTTGCGAAGCAAACAGCTTGATGAATAAATCGGCAAGGGAAATCTAAAATTGCACTCCAAATGCCGTTCATCATGGCCAATATTCGTAGTGAATTCGATTTCTGGTACTCCAAACGAAGTAAAGAAATAAAACACAATGACGGTAATATATATATATATATATATATATATATATATATATATAATTAATTAATTAATTAATTAAAATTATTTAAATGATATGATTATGATTCTATCACACTTTTTAATTCTCTTATCTCAGGGTTCAATATCTATGCTTTACATGTGAAAGTTAAGGTCCAAAGAATACCGGAATAATAAAAAACATATATGATATAACATTATATATTGAAATAAAAATAATGAAATAAAATTCACATTCACATGTTTTCAATAAACAATATCTCATATAATGATTCTCAAAATTTTGTTCTACGTACGTGAACCTTCAAAATTAATGGTACAAACAATATTAGTTAAAATCTCAAAATCCCAATTATTATTCTAAATCTCTTAATCAAAATATTTATATCTTTTCTAAAGTAATTGTAAAAATTGTGTTATCAATAAAAGAAAAACTGCAGAAAAACAAAACTATCTCTCTCTGATGATGAGTGGTCCAAATCCTTGTTCCTTGTAGCCTATACTATATATTCTTACAACAAATTGTTGCAAGCTTATCGTCCTTAATGATCTCCTTTAAATGCACGAATCGTTCAAATTATGCTAGCCTCTTCTCCTCTCGATAAACTGAATCTCTCGTTGGCCTGAGTGAAAAATGACTCTTGGAATATCTTCTCTTTACGATAAACTAAATCTCTCGTTGGCCTGAACAGTGACTCTTGGAATATAAGTAGAAAAATATGACTTACAATCTTTTACTGGATCAGCTTCTGTCAAATACACTAACTACGCAAAAACTCACAAACTTTCACTGCTACTGCTTCCTACCTCCTCGGAAACTACCCGAGAACAACGGCCGTTCGCCTTGCACCCTTGGAAACCAACTGCTATATTTTTTTTCTTCAAAAACTAACTAAAGTCTCATTGTTAAACCAACCATCCCACCTTTTTCAATCTCATCAAATCAAAACGCGTCATACAACTCCCATTTCTTCATTTCGATAACACAAACAAATTTTTCCGAACATTAAATTATAAAATTTCCGAACATTATTTACAAACTAATCTTTTTCTACCAATTCTTATGAACTAACAAAAACATATCTTTCTAAAATCTATTCTATTGTCCTAATTACTGCATAAATTTATTTGGAAAACCTGCTTCCATTGTCTAAGATTTCACTTAAGCTCCTCACGTCACTCAAATATATTTTAAAAAGAAAATAATTTATGCATATCTTACGTTTTGTTCAATATAGGTAATCCAAAGATACAGGACTTTCATTCTTCAAAATGTTTGTAGTTTATTATTCGACTTATCTGAATTATTTTAATTTTAGAACTTTGAAATATTTTAAGCAAACCAATATTTTTCTTGATTTTACATATCGTAACAATATATATATATATATATATATATATATATATATATATATATATATTTATCAAATTATTCTCGACCGTACTGTGTTAAATATTATTTGTAGTCTCAGCAATTGGTCTGTGTGAAATAAAACTCTATTTGTTATTTCTCAATATTTCGTCACGATTTTGTGACTTCTTCAGGAGAAAACTGTAAATTTATTTTAATTATTATATGTAAACAAAATGAATATTTCAATACTTACAACTTAAGATTAAAAATTTTAAATTTTAATAACATATCCAATTAGATAAATGACATTTTTTTTGATTTAATTTATTTGGGAGTTATGGTAACCGCAATATTTTATAGAGTGAATTCCCATTGTACAATTTTTAGCGAATAAGTTTTAATAAACAATTACATATTGTGACAGTATTATCCATATAATAAGGTGCAAAAGTAGAATATTGAGAAAGAATCAGGAACATGTTAAATTGATCTATAAAATGTAATTGATGGTACGTAGTCAGTTATTGGTCTGATGTTGTTAGATACTGATATGAAGATCTATCATATTATATATTGTTTAGTATATTACAGTAGATATTACTTAAATGGTTGGTGTCTGTCTTATAATTGATAGATTCTGGAGTTTTATTAATGTGTACCATTTCAAGGAAAAGTCGATTTTTATAATTATCAATTTGTTCTAATATTTTTACATTATTAAAGTCAAAGTTATGTCCTGTCTTTAAGTGGTGGTCTACTAAGGCACAAGAGTTTTTTCGTAAGTTACAGTCATTTTTGTGTTGAGTGACACGTGTCATTTTAAACAACGTGTCACTCAACACAAAAGTGACTGTAACTTACGAAAAAACTCTTGTGCCTTAGTAGACCACCACTTAAAGACAGGACATAACTTTGACTTTAATAATGTAAAAATATTAGAACAAATTGATAATTATAAAAATCGACTTTTCCTTGAAATGGTACACATTAATAAAACTCCAGAATCTATCAATTATAAGACAGACACCAACCATTTAAGTAATATCTACTGTAATATACTAAACAATATATAATATGATAGATCTTCATATCAGTATCTAACAACATCAGACCAATAACTGACTACGTACCATCAATTACATTTTATAGATCAATTTAACATGTTCCTGATTCTTTCTCAATATTCTACTTTTGCACCTTATTATATGGATAATACTGTCACAATATGTAATTGTTTATTAAAACTTATTCGCTAAAAATTGTACAATGGGAATTCACTCTATAAAATATTGCGGTTACCATAACTCCCAAATAAATTAAATCAAAAAAAATGTCATTTATCTAATTGGATATGTTATTAAAATTTAAAATTTTTAATCTTAAGTTGTAAGTATTGAAATATTCATTTTGTTTACATATAATAATTAAAATAAATTTACAGTTTTCTCCTGAAGAAGTCACAAAATCGTGACGAAATATTGAGAAATAACAAATAGAGTTTTATTTCACACAGACCAATTGCTGAGACTACAAATAATATATATATATATATATATATATATATATATATATATAGAGTGTGTATATATATATATATATATATAGAGTGTGTATAACGACGCTAAGAATACAATATATAAATGTAAACAAAAAATCTAAAAATTAAAGGAATAACGCAGAAAATAAAAAAAATTGTCGATATAAATTTTAAATTTTAAAATTGCATAAATGTCATTAGTGTCAAAATGTCATAATTTAGTGGAGTAAACTTGCCTCCGGTTGGACCAATTACAAACAAGCATTACGGCGCGGTAAATTTGAATTACTCCTCCTGGTTAAAAAACAAACCATAGTAGAAGAAAAGTAATATTGAATGAGTTTTTCAGGTATGATCGATTATGTTTTCATGTCGATTTGTAGTTATGGAAATAGTGTAAATAGAGTTATAAAACTATATTCAATTTAATTAACTTGTTCGTGATATTAACTATTTACTCATGTTTTGCCTTTGATCGCGCTAGTTTTTAATGTACTTTTTAATCATTAGTTCATTTACACGCCGCTATATGAATTTTTTCATTTGTTATAAGTACACCAGCCTGACAAGTACGTATTTTATGTGAGCTTGGCATGTTCTATCAAGCGACTGTAAAAAATCTTTAAACTGCCCCATAAATCATTCCGTTCCATTCCATTTTGATGAAAAACTTGCAGTCGTTCCTTTTTGCACCCGTATATTTTTCTAGTTGGTGCGTGTGCCGCCAGATGGCCGATAGCACGTTGGATATTTGTCTCATTTGTAACATAGCTACATGCCAATTTTAATGTCGGCGATAAATGTTGTACATTTAGAGCGCTGTTAGAGACATTCAGTCCAGCTAGCGATAACGCTTGCATTTTAATAATTATGATTTATTTCTTCATTTTCGTTTTATATGTAGCTTTTTGTAGCGAATTCAACTTCTATGGTTTGCTAAGTAAATTTATTTAAAAAAACAGCTTTTGTGATGTAAATGAGTGTAGCGAGTATACAGACGTCAAAAAAGTATAGGAATAATCTACGAAAGTGTTTTTTTTTTAGATAAGACTTGAAATTGGAGTACGATTTTACGAAAAATCAGGTATTTTCCAAACCTGTTACGACAAAAAAATATATGATGGAGAGAGACTTACTTGATTTTAATTCTCCAACAGCCGAAAGCTATTAGAATAGCTAAGGATACACATCTAAGAAAACAGTGTTCGGAAATACAGCAATTGCAACATAAACACGATACATTTAATATGCACAAAAAAGTTAAAGAAGCCGCAGGCTTATACAAACCTAGAAGAGTTGGGTGTTTGGCAGATAACCAAGGCAAACAACTGTTAACCGTGGAAGAAAAACTAGACACTTAAAAGAATTATGTGGAAGTAACTTTTGAAGATAAAAGACAGACTACCATTGAAGACACTGAATGCCAAACAGGACCCCGATTACCATTGAAGAAGTCACGTTAGCTATTAAAAGAACTAAAGATGGTGAAGCGGTAGGGCCTGACGAGTTTTGTGCAGAATTCCTTAAACTTATGGATGAACAGGGAATAAAATGGATAACAACTGTATTCAACAACATATACGTAACTGGAAAAATACCCCAAATCTGGTTAAAGTCGACCTTCGTGACTATACCAAAAAAGGTAAATTTCAAGACATGCGAAGACTACAGAACAATTAGCCTAATGAGCCACTTACTTAAAACGTTCTTGAAAGTAATACACGGCAGAATATATAAAAAATGAGAAGAACAAGTATCATGGACGCAGTTTGGATTCCGCGATTCCTTAGGCACCCGAGAGGCTCTATTCGCTGTCCAAGTGCCTATGCAAAGATGCAGGGGTGTTAACTGCGATGTGTATATTTGTTTTATCGACTACAAAAAGGCATTTGATAGAGTAAAGCATGATAAACTTATAAACATCTTGAAAGAAGTGGGGTTAGATGATAGGGACTTGAGAATCATCTATAATTTATATTACAACCAAACAGCCAATATTAAAGTGGATAATCAATTGACAGAGGCAGTCTCCATAGATAGAGGAGTGAGGCAAGGATGCATTCTGTCCCCGGTGTTATTTAATATATACTCTGAATATATCTTCGAGCAAGCGCTGGGAGAACTACAAGAAGGCGTATTAGTCAACGGAATGCGTCTAACAACATTAGATATGCCGACGACGCAGTAGTTTTTGCAGATAGTCTGGACGGTTTGCAAAGAATAATGTCGCGTATATCACATATAAGTAGAGAACACGGACTTTATCTTAATACGAAGAAAACAAAGTACATGGTAGTCAGTAAGCTCGAAATATTAAATACACAGCTTTTGGTTAACCAATATCCAATTGGCAGAGTGGACAGCTACACATACCTTGGTACCAATATTAACAGCCAATGGGATCACTCCAGTGAAATAAAACAACGCATAGGAAAAGCGAGATCAGCGTTCATAATGATAAAGTCTCTTTTCAGAAGTCATGATTTACCACTTGCTACCAAAATCTCTCTCATTAGATGCTATGTATTTTCTACTTTATTATACGGAGTAGAGGCCTGGACACTTTCCGAAGCTTCCTAAGAAAACTCGAGTCATTCGAGATGTGGTGTTACAGACGTATCTTAAGAATTTCATGGGTGGATCGTGTGACTAAGGTTGAGGTCCTACGTAGAATAGGCAAGGAATGCGAGATTATTAACACCATCAAAGAGCGCAAACTAGAATATCTTGGCCATGTTATGAGGAATGAACAGAGATACGGCTTGTTGCAACTCATTCTTCAGGGCAAGGTATTTGGAAAGAGAGGACCAGGAAGAAGAATATTTTGGCTTCAAAACCTGAGAAAGTGGTTTAATACATCGACAACCGGACTATTCAGAATAGCAGCAAGCAAAGTTAGGATAGCCATGTTGATCGCCAACATCCGGAGCGGATAGGCACCGTAAGAAGAAGAAGAAGAACACCCGATCATATTTTCAGATTTATAAGACATTACTACATAAAAAGGATTCATAAATCGACACCCCTATCCAATTATATTTAATCCATTGAGCTAAATGATGAAATCTTGAGTTTGGTTGAGATACAACCTTGAGACTAAACATGGCATTTCGTAGAAAAAGGTTGTAACTTGCTTAAAAACCATTTTACACTCTCCGTGTAAATTATTTTAAAAATTATTTTTTCCATTTCTGTGGCGCACCCATTGAGTTTGGGGGTTAAACCCCCTCTCCAGGGCATATAAAGTAAACAATATATAAATAATAGTAGGAAAATGTAACTTGTCTTTCACACTAAATACAAAAAATCCAAAACGCTAATTGAATCATTAAATTACCACTTTATATATATATACAGTGCTTTTCAAATAAAACTATCCACCTTAAATAACTTTTGAACCTCTATTTTTTTGGAAAAACGCAAAAACACGTCAATTAATATTTGAAGGGGAAGACATAATATCATATTAAAGGTTGCTGGAAAATGCCCCCTCTCACCCCCTGTATCAACCCTTTATTTTTTTTTTAATTACTTCCCCCTTTTTTTGTTTTATATTTGGATTTTCCTTTTTGTTTTGATTTCAAAAATTTATAATACCTTTGGCTTGAAGTGATTAGTTTATCAGATAGACAATTTTCCTGTTAACAAGACAGTATCTCCCTCACCTTAATTGACTCTAACATAATAGGTTGTAGCATAATTTAAACTCTTTAAATATTTAACCGTACTATTTGTAGTACCTTTAAAAACCAAGAAACAAAAAAATTTACTTTTTATTCAAGTTTTATCAAAGGTTGTCGATATCATTTTCACATTTGTTTTAATCTGTTAATAGCGACAATTTGTTATAACTTGTAAGTAACAGCTTATTTTGATACGTGTAATATGTGCAATTTGATCGCTGAAATGGCGTACACTTTGCAAGAAAGAATCGAAATTGTAGGTTTATACTACAAAAATAATAATTGTGCAAGAGCTGCTGCTAGAATTTTTAATGAAACACACCACAATAGACATGCAACTCATAAGTGTGTGATTGAACTGATGCAGAAAAAATTAGATCAAGAGAATCAGTTTGCAATAAAAAACATAACCGACAGGAACTTGTAAATAAAAAAGCAATCCAAGTAGCTGTTTTAGGGCAAGTTAACTTAGACTCTTAACAATCACAGTCACTGTCAACAATAAGCAGAGCAATCGGTGTTTCATCTTCTACAGCCTTCCGAGTCCTCCATAAATTTAAGTTTTATCCATATAAAATTAAATTAGTACAAGAGTTAAATGAAGAAGATTTTGATCGTCGTACCGAATGTTGCGAATTAATGATAAAATGCATCATTAACAAACCACAATTGTTAAACAATATTTGCTTCTCGAATGAATGCTCATTCTCAATAAATGGTTTGGTGAACAGATATAATTGCCGATACTGGGCTGAGAGTGATCCACATATTGTACGCGAATTTCACACACAGCATCCTCAAAGGTTAAACGTATGGTGTGGTATCCTACGTAATCACATTATCGGACCCTTCTTTATCACTGAAAACTTAAATGGTGCATCGTATCTTGAATTATATAGGCAAGTGGTTGATCATTAGAACAATAGTAGCAAATGATGATAACCTTTTCGATGATTTGGTTGTATTTCAACATGATGGAGCTTCTCCACACTTTGCTTTACCTGTGCGATAATTTATAAACGAAACGTTTCCCGTCCTTGGATACGTAAAAGATGACAGATGATCGATTGGCCATTAGGTCACCGGATTGAACACCCCTAGACTTCTTCTTATGGGAGTATTTAAAATCAAAAATTATGCTACTGAACCAGAATATCTAGATGATTTACAACAAAGAATAGAGGATGAATGTCGACAATTAAATGCAGACGTGTTAAGCAATGTCAGAGAAGAATTTTAAAATAGATTGTACTATTGTATGAAAGTAAAAGGCAGTTATTTTGAACAATTATTGTAAAAAATTTTAGTAGTGAAATGTTTGTTCTAAATGTGTGTAATAAAATTGTTAAAAAATAATTTTTTTCAATCCAATTTTCTTGCTTTTGTATTATACCCAAAAAAGTTAAGTAGCGGCCTGTTTTTGTCTTATCTTATCTTTGGTAATTTTACTCATCTATCTTTTTGTTTATTTCCGTATCTTTTCTAATATATCTTATTTTGTCCTATCTTTACTTAATTCGTCCGTTGGACCCATTCTTGGTTCCAAAAGCTAGTTTCGAACCCACGACTTACTCTCCATCAACGATCTGGCTGCCGTCCGCAGTGTCTCCATTAGTAACCTTTCTAGCATCATCCAAAAAAAGGTTTTTGAGGTTACACAGTTGAAATGAATTATTTGTGAAGAAGTGCTAGAACATCAATTCAGGAAAGGAAAAAGAAGAAGAAATAATATGAATGGTAGAGAATCGGTCATTGACAGAACAGAAAGAAGGGGTTCAAAATGCTTTATATATCTATTAAGAATTCCTGACAAACGTTGACCCCAAAACATTCACAAATGGAAACCCCCTGGAAGAAGTAAAAGAAGTAGACCTAGACGCTTATGGAATGAATTAGAAGAACGATAGAATCAAGAGGTTTGGAGGAGGAGCATGACTTGGACCGGGAGGATTGGTGGACGAGAACGGGAATACGGCGATAGCCGTCTCCAAAATGTATTATATTTACAAGTTGGATTAATGTCAAACGTCAATAAAGTTATTTTAACCTTCAATTGTGGCTTATTCCCATTAAAATAGTAATTACTTTAAAATGCCACAAAAAAATAGCTTCAGAACAATAGATAAGATCTAGATAATAGATAAGGGAGTGTTCCAAAAATGTCGTCAGCCTTACAGCGGCCACCCCACTTATCCCAATTGATACCTGACTCTGTGGCACTGCTATCTTTAGTACTTTAAATTAAACTAAAACTCAAATTTTAGGGACTCTAAATGGAGGTAAAATAAAAAAAATTTAAACCCTCCTCAGACTAATTCTGGGTACGCCACTGTAGATACATAGAAAATAATTAAGCTAGATTGAATATAAGCTAAAGTGCAGCAATTTATTTATAAGATGATATTAAACAAATAGACATCGGAAGGTACGTAGAAACTCAAAACCCTTATTTTAATTACAGATTTTACAGTGTTTTGCAAGAATTACAAATTTGATTTATTTGATTTATTTTATTGATTTATTTATTTATTTTGATTTTTGATTTATTGTGTATTATTTTATTTTTTTGTTTTCATTCGGTTTAGTGAAATATTTGTCGAATAAATTTAATATTCTGTTCTTTCGTGAATTATTGCCGTCAACACATTTAGTAAAATTCGACGGCAGAAATAGAAACATTTATCCAGTTTACCACAATCGAGGCCACAGGTGTAGCATCGTCTGAAGGCACCGCTTCGCGGCGCTAAACACTTGGCAATAATATCACAATGTCAAAACATCCATTCTATTCCACCAAAAACAAACAAAAAAATGTCGGCATCGACTCAAGTCGTATTTTCAGTGTCGACAACAACATAAACATAAACATTCTGTCCGGTAATTCTTAATCACAAAACATTAAGAGTTCAGCAACAGTTAGAGCGTGGATATTTTTCAAAAATAGAGCAATATGTTTCTGTTAGAGTTGCACGCTGTACTAATATATTGTATGTTTCTTAGTCAGGAAACTTAAATGAAGGGTCTCTATCTCACCGACAAATCAACTCTGCCGCTGTCGTACACCTTGCGACACTTAATGACTAAAAGCTTCACACCAAATAGGCCGAGCTTAAAGCACCTTTTTAAAGAATATAAATCTTGACAACACTCAATTTTTATTATTTAACATATTTTGTTGAATTTTATCTAATATGCTATTTTATTAAACATAATAATTGTGTATAAATGAAAGAAATAGATATAGCTTACAAATATATAGGGCATGAGATTCGCTTAGGCCGAGATAATCGGACAACTACGATACAAAGAAGAATAGGTCTCACATGGGCTGCCTTTATTAGATTGAATAATATTGTCAAGTCTAATATTCCAGTTTGTTTAGAAAAAAAAGGTTTTTAATCAATGAATGGGAAACAAAAACTCTGACAAAAGCAACAATAAATAAAATAAGAGCACAATAACAACCTGCTATGGAAAGATCAATATTAGGATTTACCATTAGAGATAAAGTACCAAACGTAAAAGAAAAGAGAAGTCACGAATGCAGTTAAAAGAACAGCCATGACTACAATGGCTTGGGTCGTATATGCTGTCAGATTGACGAATCATAAATGGACCAAAAAGATTCTGCAACGGCGACCAAGACAAGAGGCATATCGAAGCTAAGGATAAACATCTACTAGATGGACGCATGATATACACCACAAATTGTATGCACGAAGCTCAAAATCGAAATAGGTGGAAAATTTTAGAGAAGACTTACATGCAGCATTGGATCCTCCTCCGCCTCTATCCTTTATCCTTCGTAAGGATGAGGTGACATTATGGTATTTGACGAATGGTTGCTATCCATTTTTCTCTCTCCTGGGCGCGGTGTGCTGTCTCAGACAGAGAGTAACCGGTAGCGCACTTTATTTGGTCTGACCATCGGGGTGGCTATCTTCCTCCAGTTCTTTTACAATCTACCTTGCCTTCAACCACCAACCTCTCCATGCCTTTCATTCGTTTTAGAAGAATACCTTCTTTGAACGATTACCTGGAATTACTGATAAGGCTTTACTAATGATACTTTAAGTAGATTTTATGCCACATTACAGCTTATGCCAATAATATAAATTAGAAATTGTGTGCATCTTTCATTTAGTTTGTAGATGTACATTGTTCATGTCTTACCCACCTACGTTTTTGGTGTCGATATTTTGTTATTTGCATTTAAAAATGACGTCGACAACAGGTTTTATCCTGGTTAAGTGTAGTTTTAAAGGTGTCTTCAGTCTAAGAGAGAAAAATATAATATTAAATGTACACGATGCACTTGTACACCAACGCCCTTTAAGTAATGTTCGTGAAATCGTTAACACGTGTTCAAATATGACAGGGGTTGGAGAAGCAACAATTTATAGATTCCTAAAAGAAAGAAAAGGAGGAACTGTTTCATCTCCCAAGAAGAGTGGAGGGAGTAAACCCTTGGAAATTGAAGAAATACATAAAAACATGATAAGACGCAGCATCCACTCATTTTTTTAACAAAGAATTTCCATCATTGGACAAAATCCAAACAAACATTCTTTAGAGAAAACGAAGAGTTACCAATCATAAGCAACAAGAAATTATGGGACTATTGAGAGAGATGGGATTTCGTTGGCAAAAGAATAGAAGAAAAAACCGTTTTAATTGAAAAAGATTACATTGTATGTTATCTAAGAATTATTAAAAAGTACCGAGAAAAAGGGAAAACAATTTTTTATTTGGACAAGACTTGGCTAAATGAAGGTCATACTGTACCATATCTATGGGTTGATACAAATGTGAAAAGTTCCCGTCGGGCATTCATCGAAGGTGTACCTACTGGAATAAACAATATTCCCGTTGGAAAAGGACGCAGACTCATAAGCAGCTTATTAGAAGACTTCTAATAACCCATATTAGAAACGAATACGGTTTTGTCAATGGTGGATTATTAAATTTTGCCTCAAAATCAACCAAAGATTACCACGAGGAAATGACTGCTGGCGTTGTTGAAGAATATTTTGAGCAAATGTTGGATTTAATTCCAAAAAATTCTGTCATAGTCATGGATAATGCTAGTTACCATTCAAGACTAGCAGAAAAATTGCCAACAACGGCATGGAAAAAAGAAGAGATACTCGAATGGTTGGATAAACACACAATTGAATACAAGGAGAATTCGACAAAAAAGGAATTATTACCTATTATAAGGCAACATAAAGCAGCTTATAAAAAATATATAATTGATGAAATGGCATTAAACCGTGATGTAAATTATTTTACGTTTACCCCCATACCACTGTGATCTGAATCCGATAGAAAATATATGGTCTCAAGTAAAGGGTGAAGTCGGACGCAACAACAAAACTTTTAAATTAGAAGACTTACAACAATTATTAGAACATTCCTTATCAAAAGTAACTCCAGAAAATTGGAAAAATGCTGCTAGCCATGCTCAAAAGAAAAAAATAAAATGTGGAATTTGGATAATATGACTGATGCAATGCTGGAACCGGTAATAATTAACATTGGAGTTGAAAATTTCTTAGATTCTGAAGAAAGCAGTGAATCTGAAATGGAATTTGATTAAAATAATATTCATTTTTTTACAAATCGGCCACTGTTACGGCCACAAATTATTCTATATATAACCAATAAAATGAACATCTTACATTTCTTGCATATTCATTAGTACCTGTTAATCTCCATCACTTCGACACTGGCAACTTTATTTATGGATTAGTAACCCTCAAAACTATTATATTCTATTCTGCTTCAACCTTTATACCTGGTGGTCATACTCAATTTAAAATTGTTTTCCTATATACTTCTGTAAACTTGTTGACAAATATCTATTTTTCATTGAGTCACCCGTATCAACAATTTAGGGATTTGCATACATAATGTGCTATCAATATGATGGAAATGGACTATAATTGATTTTCCTCTCAGACTTAAAGATCTTTGTCGTAAAAAGGAAATTGTGTTAGAGGTAAAATATAAGAGTGATACAAATTCATATCAACAAAGAGTTTTTTAACACTATATTATGAAGCTATTTTCTTGTGATAATTATGTGAAATATATTTTGGTGTTTAGATTGCCAAAGTAGAAATGTGCTGTTTCGTTTTGAGTCAGCTGAAAATATAATTTGAACTGTTCAAATGCTGGCCTAAAACAGCTGACTCGAATATGATTTAATGCAACTTTATGTTATTTAAAGACTCTTAAGTGCTTCTTTATGGACCTTCCTTCGTTTCGTAATTTTTACGGGTCACGTTTGGGCCATTTATAGTGTTTTACTTGCTATTTTTAATTGAAACACGAACATTCCGAAAAAACTTTTAAAACATTCATGAACGTTAAAATTATATTTCCTCTTAATCTAGATACATAGAGAAACAATTTTTGGGAAATTTTTTAAACTCTCGTAAATATTTCCTGTTCGTGTTGATACAGAAATATTTTTTGGTGTTGAACCTTTTATGATATCACAAATAATATCGACAGAAATTCTGTTAGCATGCTTAAAATGGAATTACAATAAATAGTTTATCGCAAATATTGAAATTTGGTAAGGTGTATAAAGAACGGTATATAAAACTATATACCGATTATGAAAAAATTCATATTCGGTTCTATATCGGTATAGAACCGATTATGAATTTCCGGTCATTACAAATTGAAATCCCCCTTCTTTTTCATCTCTTTTTACCCGTCATTTTCTTAAACTACTTCGGGCACCCACCATCGGAATTTCCTAGTACCAGTCAATAAAGGGCAATAAAATTTTACCGTAAGAAAATATAGTTAGGGTACAACTTGCTTAATGGTAGCCGGATCCATAAAATTTATTTCTTGGGTTCTTTAGATCTACTTTAAAGCGTTTCAAGTTGCGCAATGCCTAGGACTAAGTAACTTCAAGGCACCAAATAGTTGGTTAGAAAGATTTCGACAACATATTACTTTCACGCCCTGATTCAGTGTGTCCTACCTATCCTTACATATGACGCAGAGATACTTACCCTAACAAGGACATCTGCACGAAAACTACAAGTGCCGCAATGTAGAATGGAGAGATCATTGTTGGGCATAATGTTGCGAGATAGGTTAAGAAACGAAGAAATCCGTAGAAAAAGTGGTGTAGAAGACATTATAAAACACATAGCCAAAATTAAATAAAGGTGTTGGCCAAAATTTAAAAAATCTTGGAGTTGAGACTGAGAGCGGATAGACGAAACCCAGGAACACCACCCATAAGATGGACTGACGTTATAAAGAGGATTTGTATCAACTGCATTGCAGCAGCGCAGGATAGATTTGAATTGAGGTTTTTCGAGGAGACCAATGTTCAGCAGTGAACGACTATGGGCTGATGATGATGATGATTATTACTTCATAACTTTCAAGAGCTATTTTATCTTAATGACGAAAACGTGAAATCTTGGAATGGATAGCTGTTTGCTATTAAATAATTTTGCCCCAAAAAATGTGTTTAATTCAGACAAGATATGTTTTTATTTTCATGCTTTACCATCAAGAATATATGCAATGAAAAATGACAAATATTCTGAAAGAAAAACTTAAAAACTAATTACAATCTTGCTCTGTGCAAATATAGAAGGTAAAAAGTAGGAACTATTTATCATAAGCAAAAGCAAAAATGCTCAATGTTTATGAACGTATATATCGATAAGTTGCCTATTGAATGAGTAACCAACAAAAAGACATTGACGAATGCGAACATTATGACGTCATGGTTCCAAAAATTTAATACTAAGATGAAAAAGCAAAATAGAAAAGTGGTATTGTTTCGGGATAATGCTATTTCTCACTCCAAGATTGAACTGGATAATGCTAAACCTCTTTTTCTTTGACCCAATACTACATCACATTACCAACCCTTCTACCAAGCCATTATCGAGAATTATAAAATGAACTATAAAAGCTATTATATTAAGATTTTTTTAATTTGTATAGACAGTCTTTCTTTGTCTTTTCATAAAATAGAGAAAAACATTACCATAACCAACGCCTTGATATGGGTTACAGTGGCTCAGCGTATTTTGTCACTAGTGACATTAAAAAAATGCGTTGTTAAAGCTGGATTTATATGTAATATAGTTACGAACGATTTTAAAAATGAGGATAATGTTAGACACATGGTAGACACATTAGTAAATTTAAAACAATTTGCCTTGATTAATAATTTACCATTCACGACTGTATTAAAAAATACCAGAAATAAATGAAACTGATAAGCTAATTGGGAGCCTAAAGTGGTTGAAAATTAGTAAACGGATGAAGCATTGTGCCATTTGGAGACAGACCCTCGATTACTGCTCTGCGCTCTCTATGGTACAGGACAGAAGGATTTCCCAATTTGAGTTCTCATCCTCCTTCTTGGTTCAATTTCCTGACCGGGAGTAGTGGATGGAACAAGAGACATGAAGGATCACTTCATAGAAAACTCACATGGTTGACGGATGGGTCCCAAATGGACAAGCTGGACAAGTGCTGGAGTATATGGTAGCAAAATCGGATTTGAATCTGGTCAGGCTCTCGGGTCCCATGCATCAGACTTTAAGGCAGAAATTTTTGCGATCTTAATATGTTATAATGAAGCTTGCTCAGACAGGACCATTTCTATCTGCCTGGACAGTCAAGAAGCACTGTGGTAGTGCTTAAAGTCAGCTCTAAGCTGGTTCTTGAGTGCAAGAGAGCACTTGCTGTTGGTATGGTGACCAATTAGGTTAACTTAGTATAAGTATGAACTTATGAACAAGCGCATTGACAGTAAAATCATAAATATAGTGCAAACATTATATTGGAACCAAAGTGCCATAGTTCAAATTGATGGGCAACACTCAGAAGAAATGAGGATCTGTAGAGGAGTTAGACAGGGATGTGTGTTATCACCACTTTTGTTTAACTTATATTCTGAAGAAATTCTCCAAAACACTGTAAGATATGCAGACGGCACTGTGATCATAGCAACGAGTATAGAGGATCTACAACATCTTATCGAAGGCTTGAGTATAAATAGTACTGAGATGGGAATTACTATAAACGCTAAAAAAACGAAGTACATGCTGATTACAAAAAGGCCACAAAATATACATCACCTATTGACAATAAATGGTAACGTGATAGAACAGATAGAAAAATATCAGTATTTGGGAACTTTGATCAATGAAACCAATGATCATACTGTAGAAATAAACACACGAATAGAGATTGCCAGATCAGCATTTATACGAAGGAAGCCACTCCTAACGTGCAAAAATCTAAATTTGGAGATCAGACTACGTACCATTCGCTGTTATATATTTTCAATATTATTATATGGAGCTGAGACTTGGACATTAAAAAAATGTAATTTAAAAAGAATCGAGGCCTTCGAACTCTGGTTATACCGCAGAGTATTGAAAATATCATGCACTGATAGAATTACAAATAAAGAAGTACTGGAGAGGGCAGGTAAAGAAACAGAACTAATCACCACTATACAAACCAGAAAACTGTAATACCTAGACCATGTGATGAGGGGACAAAAATATGAAATTTTGAGACTGATAATACAGGGAAAGATTCAAGGAAGAAGATCTGTTGGCCGAAGGCAGAACTCATGGTTAAAGAATCTACGTGATTGGTACCAATGCAGATCGATTGATTTGTTTAGAGCAGCAAGTTCTAAAATAAACATAGCCATTATGATTGCCAACCTCCGTAGGGAGACGGCACTCTAAGAAGAAGAAGTATGAGTACTGGGACACACAGGGGTGGAAGGATACAAACTGGCGATCCACTGGCAAGAAAAGACTCATCCACTCTGCTTGTGGGCTCCGAACCTGTGATTAGAGTGTCTTTTAATGCTAGTCGGAGTAGTTACAAAGAGTTGCTTCTGTGAAGGTTCCAGGACTCCTGGGCTAGTTGTAGAGGTATGAGATAGGCTTCTTCTTTTTCTAAACTATAGAAGATGTTCTATAGTTTAGAGAATCCCACCTGGTCCTGGTGATCAGTATGCTTACCGGCCATTATAGATTCAAGTGGCACCTTTATCTGCTTGGATTGGCGGATGGACCATTGTACCATGGCCCATGGTATGGTCTGTATAATAAGGAGAAGGAAACCTTCTCATATATCCTTTGGAAGTCCCCAACACTGGCCTATCAAAGTTGGCAAATCCTGGGTTCAGCCTTTATGCAACTGAGCCAAATATGGAAGTCGAAATGACAAGAAGAGCTTAGATTTGGAACCCCTGCTAATTATAGCAGAGGTGGCAGCCCGGAGCAGCCTGGGCCCCAGAAACGCCGAAGAATAGATCCTATGATAGGGATACGAACGAGTAAAATTTGATGTGTACTTAAGATTTTCAGAAATATATTTTTGTCATAATTCCAGTTTTTAATGTTTAGATGTTTTTTTTTTCACAAAAAGTCCGTATTTAAAAGATTATTTTCTCATAAATAAATAGTTTATAATTGTATTGTCTAGTTCATTATATAGCTTAAAGGTGTACTTTGTTTTTAAAAAAATCACACGTGTTAGTCTTTAAAAATCTAGATGTGGGAACCATTTAAAACATTCAAACACCTTTAACTCAGAAACACAAAAATGTGACCCTTTCCATTGATCTTAAAATAACATAATAATCTATCCTATTCGATAATGACAGTACAATTGTCCCGTTGGTAATTCAATTATTAATCATCACAAAAAACTAAGAAAAATCTCGTTCAATGGTAACAGAAATAAATGGTAAATCTGAAAGCAAACGTCTCATATCAATTTTATTTTTTACAAAAAATATATTTATATATATTTTTTACTTCTAAATATAATATTTTAAATAATCAATTATTTATGTAGATCTTTTCATTTATTAAAATTAAAATTTTTAATATATTCTAATTTTTTTTTTCATTATAAATATTTTATGTATTTTTTAAATTTTATTGAATTGTTAAGGTAAAGTAAATCCAACAGTTTTGATAATCACATTTTTCCCATATTTGTTCTTTTGTATTTTTTTATCTAAACAGCTGTGTAGGATAAAGAAATATTTTTAGCATTTTATTTAACATTAAAAATATTTTGCAATATGTTACGAATGTACGTTTCATATAATTTTCATCTAGAAATAATTTTCTTGCGAAATTTGTCGAATTAAATTGTTTTAAAAATGAACAGTACCTTCCATCCCTACAGCAATTTTCACTTGTTGAAGCCATTCTCGAACAAACTATTGAAAATAAAGGAAAGTAACAAAAACCACTTTTTTTAACAATAAAACGACCTTAAGAAACCCAACAAAATCTAAACATCTCTACAAAAAAGTCAACAATAATAATAGTCATTGCGCCGTTAGTTCCGTAATAAACAAAGTTTTTGCAGGACCATCTGTCACGTAGAGCAGACGCCGGGATAGGAGCAAGCACGTGACATAGCGTCGCGATGGATGTCGTCGCAATACTGAGCGTCCGTACACTGTAGGGATTTATGCTGTGGAGGACTGCGCATTCGAATGGTTTATTTGGGGTCCCTTAAGGGTCTTAGGGGGAACTGTTTGACGATGGAGTTGATTCTTTGGATGTGTGTTCACGTAGTTATAACAAAAAAAGAGAAAGAGTAAGCGGATAAATCTGGATAAAAGTAATAAGCGACTATTTGGAACTAGCACCGAGCGAGGGAGGGTGGGAAGCTTCGTCGACGAGGAGGATAATCGCAAAGTTGGAGCATATGCTGCTTTGTCGTTTATCGAAGACTCGTATCAAAGTTTAAAAATTGTAATTTACTGCAATTTTTTGTTCAGAAAGTTTAGAATTTAAAAATATTTTTATAAAATCGTAACTCTTTTATAATCCAAATCTCTCGAGCTATGTAGAGGCATTTTTAGCACAGACCTTTACTTGTCGTTTGTACTGACCTTTAACGAGTAAAATTCTGTCATTAACCGTTTGCTATATTATTCCTAAGATAATTACCCATCTCATCTTCTTATTCACTTCAGGAATTAGGTATTTCTTACTTGTTTCCGCTTTCAACATAGCTTTATCCTTACTAGGGGCATCCAGTTCTTCATTCTCCATCTAATTCCTTTCGGTTTAATCTATTGTACGTAAAAGACAGAGACAGATACAAAGAGCTGAGTGATACTTATGTCCATCAGCGGACGCATTCCGGTTGATAATGATGATGATTATCCATTGTATGTTCATTGCATTTCATGGGTAGCGCTACGAAATAGTGGTTCTTCATATCGCTTTACTAGTCTCGATTTGTCTCACGGCAGCTTACGATACAGTAAGGAGAGAAGGCCTTATATATACAAAATTCTCCGTGCAATCATGCACTGCATTACCCACAAGCCACCAAGTTTTGATCTTTCACGTAAAACATGGTTAACTCTAAACAGGATCCGAACCAGACATGGCAGATGTGCATATATGTTACATAAATGGGGAAAGAATCCGCCTCCTTAATGTGACTGTGGGAAGAACCAAACGATCCACCACATTATTGAAGAGTGTTCGTCAAAATCCTACAATGGTAGCCCTGAAGACTTCCTGTTTGCAACTTCAGAGTCAATTGATTATGTTAATACACTTGATGTTTGTTTGTAACTATTTAAATTTTGTCATATACCTATATTACTAGTGTTTGTAATTTTGTTCTAAATGTGTTGTAATTGCCATACGATCAATAAAATTACTCTCGATTAATTCTTTCTCTAGTCATCATATATTTACTCTCAGTAGGTTTAAATTCAAAAATACATAAAAAATAGCTAACAAATTGTAAACATTAAATGAGAAGTAAATAATTTAAAGAATATCTGTCAATAAAACATTCGATTCGTGACGATTTTCAAAATTTAAAAGTCATAAATGTCATCCAATTAATAACAACATTGAATCATCTGTCTAATTGTTCATATCACTTCTCGTGTTAAACTATTTTCTTCTTCTTCATGTGCCATCTTCGAGGCGGAGGTCGGCAATCATCATACGCTATGCCTTCCACAACATCAGTAATACTCGTCCTTCTTCTCAGACCTTTGTTTTCTATTCGGTCTCGCAACGTCACTCCCAGCTATACCGTTCCATTCGTTTTTGTGCCACTCTCAATTTCAAAGCCACTCTCAATTTCTTATTGGTATGTTGGCCCTAAGTGTGTCTCGCAGTCTTCCAAAGGTAGCTCACGCTAAAGTAATTCATCTTTTAATTTCTCATGTTTGGTTATCCCTACTGATTCTTATTTTGTGACCCAAATACGATTATTTCTCCACCAGTTCTGCCACTTTGTTCTACACCGTGCCGGTCTCATCTTGCGTAAAGAAGGAACTCTATACTTAGTAGGGGTCATTCAGTACTCTGCGCAAGACAGATTAGGGAGGGAAGACCTCAACCCCGACACGGCGCGCACCAATGGCTGATAAGGAAGTTCCTGTAGATATTCAGGTAAGGTACGAATAAAGCTTAGCCAAATAAGTACCCGCGGACCAACTGAGGACATGACACAGATCAACAGCTGTGTCATGAGTGGCCCGTGGCTGAGAATATCACTCCTAACAGGTGCGGTACCACAAAGTCACAGACGGCAATCAAGTTGATTTAACCGGCTGCGATACTGCGAACACTCACCAAACCCAGATATCAGATTTTAAAACAAATACAGATTTACCTCTGGTGAGTACGATGCGTCCAAAATCTTACAATGATTTATCAGTATGTCTCAAGGATTCTGGAGAGGACAAAAAGCTGACTAAACGGAAACCCAAAAACCCCATAACTCTTTAAATTGCTGTGCGGTAAATTTTAATTCCCCCTCCTAGTTTAAAAACGAGGTATAGTAGATTGTTTAAGGTCGGGAAAATGATGCAACGACGCTAAAATTATAATTAAGTCAAGAGAAATCTCTAGAATGAACCAAACCATTATATTTGTGTTTCATGGTGTAACGTCTAAAACGTTACATTTTTGTACTTATTAATTTCAAAGTACTTTCCATTATTTTCGGCTCATACTATTTAATTTTTGTTGATAATAACTTGTTTTTCCTTTGTTTGTATTCCTATATTTCACATATTTCATTTCAGTATTTTCCTATTACAAATAAATTCACTGAATAATTTCTTAAGTACCCTCGTAGTTATACCTTCGCTTACTTTATCATACAAGAAACAGAAACCCCACCACTAAATAATTTACTTCTATCAAACCGATCCTATTTAATTCCTTTTTAATATAAACCAGCAAACGACAAGGTACTCAGAAATAAATCTTCGTGGTCAGAAACTTCCAACAGTCTGGGTAACTTTAATACTTTGTTCTGTTTACAACAACATATTTTCATAGATTAATCAAAAACATTAGCACTGTTAGTTTTCCGTACAATTTTGTGTACGCTAGTACTTAAAAGCTGCTTACAATTTTTATTTTCTTTTTACTTTTGCTGTAAATAATAATGATAATTCAATATAAATCACTGGTATTAATCGCACAACTTTTTCGTTTTTCATTTAATAATTTATTTATTAATTGCAATTATTAATTTGTAAGTTTTAGCTTTTTCTTAGAGAGAAGAACTTTCCACTTGCCAGAATTCTTCTGTTGTTAGACAAAACTCGTGCCACGACGAATTTTATATCGGTTTTTGTTTTTCCAGCCACGTTCACCTTGGTTATTATTAAAGAAAATTCACGTTAACTTTGGTTTTATGGTTATAAGAAAATCTACGTCGACCTTGATTTTGCTCGAAGAAAATCTACCTTGGTTTTGTTTAAGAAAATCCACCTTGTTTTTAAAATAAGAAAATCCATCTTGGTTTTGAGGATCTACATCTTGGTTTTGGCTTAGAGGCATGGTTTTTTGCAAATAGTTTATGGTTCGAGTTGAGAAGAGAGCAACAGGAGGATTTCTATAGAGTTAGGCTAAGTTCTTTCTTTCTTTGAATTATGTATATAGATGCTTAATTCCCTGTTGCTAGAACCACAATTTTTAATTGTTATTATATTTTGATTTATTATTTTATTAACTTATAAAATGAATAAAGATATCTGTTGAAAAATTTGGTGTGTTGAGGGGTTTCAAGGTGCAATGGATGAGCTAGCCGTTACAATGGACCTTAAGAAGGCATTTGACAGATGTAAAAGATTTAAAACCACGGAAGGGGGAGGGGGGAAATGTTACTACAGAAATCCAATCCCCACCACAATCAAACGGTATTTAAGTGGCAATCCTAGCAAGCAGAATTCAGTTCATCCACATCAAAGATCCAGAGAGATCCGGACTGCCCGTGGCTTCATGGTTCCATGAACTATTTGGTACACCACCAACCCCACCAAGGAAAAAGAGCGTACCTGATACTCCAACAGAACCAGAAGCCCAATCCGCGACCACTCCAGGAGAACCTGGAGCCGGGAAAAATTTCGATCTCATAGAAATCATCCCAAAGCACCTGATCGAGAGAGGGACCAAAAGATACCGGATATGGTGTAACAACGGGAGGAAGATTGTGGTAAAGATACCGCGAGGGATAGATGGCATCACAAAGCTGTAGACGTCATACACAAAAAAAAGGTATGTTACTTTTTTTCCAAAGAGAAGGAGGTGTAACGATGTGCTGAACTTTCAACAGTTTGAACCATGAGAGTGTCGATAATCACGCATCCATTTCCACAACGAGACGACGAGGTGGGGTCCGGAGCGGCTATTTAAAAGCGAGCGACTGGCGAAATTAAATAAGTCTTGTGGCTAACGCTCTAGGCTCCCTGGCTCGCTGGTGTATTGAATCTGCGAGCCAACCCGGACAAAGAAACTTCCGCAGTGAGGATTATACTTTGTCCTTAATCAAGCAGAATCCGTGGGTATCGTGGATTGAAAGTTACTGTCAACTCTGACTCAGAGTATAACGTGGATCTGCACAATCGAATATTTTGATTGCGAGAGCGTTTGGCGCTTTCGCTGACTGAAGTGGAAGCGAGTATAAGTCTCCGTGCGATCGAATTCGTGTATTTCATTTTCTGTTAGTAATAATAATTTTTCTTTTACAGACGTCCACCGGGGAATTCACTCTCGCGGGACCCAGGCGGGGATATAGAATAAATTTTATTTTTATTTTTGTACATACGTTAGGATTAATAGATTTATTTTTATTTCAACCTGTGTTTTACTGGGTCTCTCGGCTCGAAAGAGCTTCCCGTCACAGTTAAACTAAAAGATAATGAAAATAGATGAAAAGTGAAACTAAATATAAATATTTTCTTAAATATTTATGAAAAATTTTCCCGTTTTCCTGTGATTAGTTTCATGACAGACATCCCATCGTCGGTAGTATAATTAGAGCCGTTGCCGTAACGGTCCGTCGTTTTTTGCGCACCGCCTGAACCTCTAAAATAATGAATTTCGCAGAGGCAGTAATCCGTTACATAAAACCTGGCGTAATTTAACTGAGAACAATGGAATACCGTAAACATACAGAAAAACGTAACAAAAAGTCAATTTGACTGACGGATATTCAGCTTCAGTTCTACTAACAGACGTGGAAATAAATTTAAGAGAGGAAAAACATGAAAAATCCTTTGTCCCTGTCATTTTTGTTTTGTTGCAAAGAGAAATCTTTGTTTCTGGAGCGTTTGACGGCAACGCAAGCCGGTCCGACCGATATGGGATTATTGTCATGTTTTCCGCATTAGTTTTGGAAGTGTCTCTCGGATCATCTAACGGCTGCTTTCAGTTTTTGCGTCTTTCCTTTTTCCTTCATATAAATTCGATTGTCTCAATGTCTAGGAGTGACTACTAATAACATCACTAAATGTTTTAAATATTTCTTGTATACGCTATTTTACTAATATTTAGAACATTTCATATTACATATAAATATTTACTCAATAATTGTCGTTTAACAATAAAATTTGATCTAAAATTCTTAGAAAAAAAGCACGTACCCGTTTTATTTTAATAAAAAGTACTGTCAGAAGCGTATCGATAACTCATTTAATTTTCTTTGAATTACGTTATACTTCTTTTCACAGCAGACATAATAATGCTGTTTAGAAAATATCACTACTATTTTTTTTTTTAATTTTTGAAAAGTAGGCATTTCACCTAAACAATGGAGAAATGCCAACACAATCTTAATACATAAGAAAGGAGACCGAACAGACTTAAACAACTACCGTACTATTTCCCTTTTGTCACAACTATATAAAACCTTCATAAGAATAATAAACAACCGACTAACCTATAAACTTGATAACTACCAACCAGTGGAACAGGCCGGATTCAGGAAAGGGTACATTTCGACAATCGACCATCTACATGCGCTTAAAATCTTAATTGAGAAAACCAATGAATACAACCTTCCGCTGTACTTAGCATTCGTAGATTATGAAAAGGCTTTCGACAACATTGAACACTGGGCGGTGGAAGAAGCTCTGGTCAATAGTAGCATAAATTCAAGATACCGACAATTGATACATAATATTTACCAAAACGCAACCATGACCGTAATTCTGGACGACAAATTAATAACAGATAATATAAAAGTTAAACGAGGAGTCCGACAAGGCGATATAATTTCACCTAAACTGTTTATGGATGGGTAGCGCTCGGCAAACTTTTTTACGTTCTAAAAAATTAAACAATCCCTCTATACTTACGAAGCAAGGTATATAACTCCTGTATCATACCGGTGCTCACCTACGAAGCGTAGACATGGACATTTTCACAGGCCAATTTGGAAAGGATAAGGAAGGCACAAAGAGCGACGGAGACACAAATGTTGGGTATATCACTTAAAGATAGAAAACGTTACCAGTGGATCAGAACCAGAACAAAGACAGTAGACGCGATAGAACAAGCAGCAAAACTGAAATAGAAATGGGCTGGACACAATGAACGTCTCCAAGATGGACGATTGAACAATGCCATCGGAAAGTGGCGTCCATACAATGCAAAGAGATCAAGAGGCAGACCACAGATGAGGTGGAAAGATGACATCAGGAAACAAGGAGGTCCCACATGGCAGAGAACAGCTTAAGATAGGGAAAGATGGAGAGAACTGGGGGAGACCTATATCCAACAATGGAAGGATAGAGAATAAGTTCAAAAAAAAGACATTTCAAACATAGTATCAATCGGAAAATAATCGTACGGACATAGCCAGTATAACGTTCCAGGCAGATCTCATTTTTGCTCGACTAAAAAGAACAGAAAAACGAAGATCCTATGCGTACAATATCAAAAGTATATGAATCACTTAATTGAGAAACCCTAAGTCATAATTTTACCAAATCGTTTGTTACTAAAATTGACTTTTAAACTGTAAATATATATTTTTGTAAATAAACGCCTTCAGTCAGTGCATTCTTAACCTATCTACAGGGGTATGATTTGGCGATATATTACACTTACTGTACTTTATCGTGTCCGGACATATAATTCATAAAATTTCGGCCCAGTATCGGGATACGTCGGTTCCATCTTTGTTGGGTACATCACTGAGGACAGTTTCTGCATGTAAGAAGATGTTCCATATTCTATGTTCCCACACAGTCACAGTTCACATCATCTTGGTCTATTTTTTCTTATTTTGCCATGTTTAATTTTACTGGAGCGACTCCCGTTCTTATCCTATTCATAGTTTTCCACGTTTTAAAGTCTAGGGACTAGCCGGTCTATTGAACCTGGGGAAGAGGAAAATACTCAGGCGGTTCGTCCTGCACTGTTTCAAGGAAGCTTTACTTATCCATTCAGCAGTTAAGAAACACAGTGCCTGTATAGTTGTTCTTAAAACGCCAGGACGTTTACCCCATTTACTTTCGGTTAGCTTTTGAGTATGCTGTTCCCAGTTGTTACTTTTCCTTTCGCTTTTATGCAATGTTGTCTGTAGGTGAGGGACCGGTCCAGAGTTAGTCCAAGATATATAGGTTGGTTTGTGTGTTTTAATGTATTACCAGTCCATGCAATTTGGAGTTTTTGCTAGGCTTTCTTTCCGAAAGGTGGAAAGCGTAGACTTGGGTTTTAGAGGGATTGGATCTCAGGGAATTTTGCAGATAGTACGCTGTCATTCTTTTTATGCAGTTTCGAGTTTCTCCTCCACTTCTTCTAAACTATTTCCTCAAGCACATATTGCAAGATTGTCAGTATAGAGGAAGTACTTATTTTTGGTCGACATAGGTTAGTCGTTTGTCAACGAAAAAACGTCTGTTTTGCGGTAAAGAATATACGACCTTACCCAAATGGTGGTCATTGAGAGTGTCGTATAATTTGCGGAGCAATGTTTTGTGCCTTACTATGTCATAAGTTGCTGTCAAATATACCAAAGCAGCCTTTGTTATAAGTTTTTCTTTAAAGCTTTATTCAATGTGATTTGTTAGTGTGAAACCTTGACCGGTGCAAGATTTGCCGGGTCTGAA
Organism: Diabrotica balteata; assembly: GCA_918026665.1. NCBI lineage: Eukaryota > Metazoa > Arthropoda > Insecta > Coleoptera > Chrysomelidae > Diabrotica > Diabrotica balteata. The sequence continues at coordinate 203,821,899 of OU898276.1, read as the reverse complement.
TCCTCCTTGTTGTGAAATGAGGTGCTTGTCGACATTTTTTCTATTCTGGCGAGTATAAGTTACTCGTACAGTTTAAAAAAGTGACACAGGTATGTAGCCACTGGGATTTTTTGAGTCCTTTCCTGGTTTTAAAAAGGCTATTACTTTAGATTTTCTTCATGTTTTTGGAATTTCGCAGGTGTTGCAGTACGTGTTATAAAGTTGCTAGTTCCAGTTTTTGCTCCTTGGCCTCGATACTTAATTTGTTCACTGCATATATCATCCACACCTGCAGCTTTCTAGTTTTTTAACCTGTTTATATCATCGTGGAGTTCTTTAAGTGTAAAAGAAGTTCCTAGGTGGTTTGTCCCGAATCCAATCTTCTTCTAGTGTTTGAGTTCTTATATTGGTTCGTAGTTCTTCCATTCATAAGGAGTTGAGCAGCTATTTGCTTTGCTCTAACCTTGCAAGGTGGTTCATGTTCTTTTGGATCAACGCGGTAATCATGTGGTGATCAAAATACTCATTTTTGTGGAGTACCGAAATTTCATAAAACGAATATACCTCTTAGACCCATTTGTAGTACCATGAATTCTCCTTGTAGTGAAATATTGAAATTTTTATTAAATATTTTAAAACCATTTGCAAATAAAAATGACACATTTATGAAAAATAAACAACATTTTTTTAAAAAATTATCAAATATTGAATTTAATTCAAATAATACTTTGGTAAGTTTGACATAAATAGTTTACTTACGAGTTTATTTATAGTCAAGACAAAATTAAAAAGTGATGATTTATTGGCAACTAGAACAAGACTAAACATATCGGCTATAATAGAGTTTTTTTTTTATTATAATTTTATTTTTTTTTATAGAGTTATTAACATTATATACTGATAATACATATTTTCAACTAAATAATGAATTCTATAAACAAAATTTTGGTCTAGCAATGGGCTCTAGTTTATCTCCATTATTAGTCGATATATTTATGGAAGATTTTGAAACAAATATCATTTCTAAACAAAATTTAAAACCCACGGTATGGTGGAGATATGTAGATGATGTATTCTTAATATGGCCTCATGGATCAGAGTTGTTGGACACGTTCCTAAATGATAAACATTTACCATGGAAAAGAAATATAATAACACACTAGCTTTCCTGGATGTTTTAATCGTTAAGAACGAGACGGGATATGAGACTCAGGTGTATAGAAAACCAACACACACCAACAGATATTTAAATTTCAAATCAAATCGCAATATTAATATTAGAAAGGGAATCATTAAATCCTTATACGATAGAGCCAAAATTACTTGTTCTAACGAAAATTCGTTCTTGAAGGAGAAATATTTGTTAAGATCTGTTTTATTAAAAAATGATTATCCTTTATCGTTTATAACTAAGGAATTTTCAACAATCGATCGAATAGAACAGAACAACTTAGAACGAGATTCTACAGCATACACAAGGAATAATATGAGGAAAATAACAATATCATACATAACAGGATTACCAAAAAAACTTAAAAGGATAGGAAATAAATTCAGCATTTCAACAACGTTCAAAACAACAAACACGTTAAAATCTATTTTTTTTTAAAACCAAACCTAACAATGAACAAGAAAGGACAAGGAATTGCATTTATAATATACCTTGTGAATGCGATCAGTTTTATTTAGGTGAAACATCAAGGTCATTAAATGTTAGAATAAGTGAACATCAGTCTTATATTAGAAATAGAGAATTTCTCTATTTCTAATATGGGATAATGATTATAGGGTTCAATGAAATCATTCAAATATAGTCCAAAAAGAAACGGATGGTAAAAAGAAAAATCAAAGAAGCGGCTCTAATTATGCTAAATTAAAATCTAACAAACATATAAAATCAGAATTTGGTGTTTATTGAAAGTAAACTAAATGCACGACCAAATACTTACCATGTCGGGATAGTATTATGAGGTTTTTTTTCCCTAATAATTTACTATGGAATCACTAACAGGAGAATTTTACTGCCATCATGGCATGTGTTTATCTTTTTAAAGACGAATTACATGCTATGATATTTTCTGACGGATATTCTCAAGTTAAAGTTGATTTCATGTAATCGAATGAACTATCTTATAAGTAAAGTCGTCCCAGGAGCGCAACTCAACAATATTGGCAATATCATTTTAAAGTCGTCTACTTTAAAATGCCTAATGTATGTCTGAATTGTCAATATAAATGAGTCAGATAAAATTAAATTGTTAGAAGAATTTTTCACTAAGTAACAAAATACAAAATTTGTTTAATTTACTGTTTGTCTTTTGAGAACGATTTTCGAAGTGGAAATTGAAACGTCAATAAACGTATTTGAACTTTTAATTGTGGCTTATTCCCATTTAAATAGTAATACACAGTAAAGAATAATACTTATGTAACTTGTTAAGTAAATGCATATCCTCACCGTAAGAAAACAGATTGACTCCATTGTTTTGTTAGCTGTTATAATATGTGGTTATGTAGCAATTTGTAGTTGTTTTGTTTCAAGCAGTCTAACAAAAACAGATGGCTTTACCCACCTGTGCGTGGCGTTTTCACTCACCGCCGTCATGAAACGTCATAATAATAAATTTATCAGTTATCATTCTTTGTGGCCCACCTAAATTACCTTAACGGCGCAATTGTGACATACCGGCGTAGGGCCGAACGGCAACGCTGTGTTTTATGACTGTCATTAAAAGCTTGTAATGCCATTAAAGCAATAAACACTAGAAAAAACTAAACTTTATTTTCCTTACTTCATTAGATTAGCATTTTTTTTAATGAATGACCGCCATGCGTCTAATCTAGTGTGCTATTTGAACTCCCGCTCATAGATATGATATCAGTGACTTTTTGACCACACACCTAGTGGGACACGTCACGCGATATGTGGTCCAACATGGGCGGACCGAAATGGGGGAGAGAGCTAATTAAAAGCAATTAATTTTGATAAGAGAATCGCCGAGACTTACATACATGTGAAAAAAACATATGTGTATATACAGAGCCATCGAAAAAAATCGAAATTTTGATTAAATTGACTTTGGTTGATAATGTAGCTATTTATGATTTGACATCTTCAATATAAAAATTGCTTAAAAACCAATATTTTTTACTATCTAATATTAACTTCTTAGAGATATTAAAATAAATATTAACAGTATTCATTTTAATTGAATTCCAGCGATAATTAGAGGGTTCAGGAGGGTTCAGGAGGATAAAAATGAACCAAGCCATTTTATTTACCTTTAAGCTACAGAGGTTTAAGAGCTTCATACCAAAATTATCCGTTAACATTTTTAAAAGTATATATTCAACATTTACATTGCTTTTATTTGCCAAATTTAATGTAATGGCCCCAAAAATGCAAAAAAGTAGACTTGGTTCAAAAGTATTCTGAAGAATCTTAAGAAAATAATGAACCAAGTCCAAGTGTTGTTAATACACTTTATTCTTACATTTACTTAGAGATCATATTAGAAATATTGAAGCAAAATATCACTTCTTAGGTGAAAGGAAAAGTTATTTGACATAAAAAACGAATCATCGCCGTCGGTATCGTTTCCTTCAGTCGCTTCGTTGTCCTGGGTTTGACAAGTTGGCTGATTCCCTGGAAGGTTTTTGAAGAACCCATAATGAATAGGGAGTATGTAAGGTAGCAAAGATAACATGTCCTTTTTTTTATTTATTTGTCTTTTGGTTGGGTAAAGCTGATTCTGCTGTACAGTCAACTGGGTTTACACTTTAATGGATCTTCCAGACCATGTTTCACTTTATAGTTTATTCGTCTTCCGGGTTTGGACCGTGTCATTTGTGAGTGACCCAAAAGTGGGTTCATCTTTTGGGTCACTCACAAATGACACGGTCCAAACCCGGAAGACGAATAAACTATAATTCTGACTCTGGCCGTGGAAGCCTACGATTTCACATGTTTCACTTGTCTTTTTCGAGATGTCCAAGGTTTGGAAACTCGAAATTTTACTGAAAGATTTATTTATTTTATCCTCAACCACCGCATTTTAAGCCAATTGATTTTTCTACCTTTAGTTTCCTATTTGCGATTGAATATTCGACGAATTTTGTACTCAAAAACTCTTGTCAATGTAGTTTTGCAACTTTTACTTAAAGCCTTTTCACTTTTGTAGTTTGAATGTTGTTGGTATATTGATGCTCCTATGTTTCTTGACTGCTCTCTCTATCATACCGAATTGGTAATATCGAATGATAGTACCGAATATCATTGGTAATGAATGAGTGGCCTGATATCATAAATTTTAAATATATTTTTTCAAAGGTTAAAATACGTTTATTCACGTTTCAATTTCCACTTTGGAAATTGTTCTCAAAATACAAACAGTAAATTAAACAAATTTTGTTTTTTTTTGTTACTTAGTGAAAAATTCTTCTAATAATTTAATTTTTATCTGACTCATTTATATTGATAATTCAGACATTATACATTTAAAATTAGACGACTTTAAAATGATATTGACAATATTGTTGAGTTGCGCTCCTGGGACGACTTTACTTATAAGATAGTTCATTCAATTACATGAAATCAACTTAATAACTGATAACTAAAATATCCGTCAGAATCCGTCAGATGTTTAGAATTTAAAATATGGTCTAAAAGGTGAAGTGTTTACATATAATATGTTTTTCTATTATTAAAAGCCCTTTTATGTTCTGCTATACGTTTGTTAAAAGTTCTACTAGTTTGACCAATGTAAAAAATACATTACCTTGCTTTAAACCTTATATACAGTGTACATTTCCACACTATCCTAGAGTGCACCTTATGGTTTATAAGAGCCCCAAAGCTGCTTGTCTATCTGCATATATTGATCTGTTTCAGTTCGAAAGCCCTCATGATAATTTCTATTGCACAATGCAACATATTAAAAATCTCTTCATGAAATACAAAGGAATGTTCTTCTACTGGAATAGAAATTTTTAAACTTCCACTACTACTGAGAATATTCCTGCACCTGACCCTTATGCAGTTTTAGACCCATCTGTGCACTAGATAATATAACCCTGCTCTCTGGGTTTAATAATTCCTATGCACCATCCATCTCGAGAGCAAATGTCCACTTGAAAAGTTATTTGAGGGTTATATTTGGGTATATTATGGTCAGAAATCAGCATTCAATCGGAATTTCTAATTTGTATTTATGGTATTACTATGTTTTGATCTAAACAGTGCGTTGCTCAGATTTTCTTACAATTTATAATATCCCATTCTCTTGCAGCTGTCAGTGGTGTATAATGTTTAAAGTTTAAAAAAAAATACTGTACAAGGTGGAAGGTATGCTCATTATAAATGCAGATATATGCAGATGACATAGTATTTAGTATAGTATTTGGCATAGTAATAGTTGCAGATTCCATAGTACTGTTCGTCGAAACAACAGAAAAACTGAAATACAATTTGGAAAAGTGGAACTCAAAAACTAAAATAATACAACCTAAATATTAATTAAGAGAATACACAGATAATAAAAATAACAAAAAAAGGCACCGAAGACCTAATCGAAGTGGTAATAGATCAACAAAAATAAAGCAGTGGAAACATCGAGTACGAGCTCAACAACAGACTGGAGAGTATAGAAAAACTATTTCAGACAATAATTACAGATTACTGAACAACAACAAAGAAATATCAAGAAAAACGAAGATAGTAATATACGAAACAATATATAGACCGACGTTGAAAAACGGAACAGAAAACTGGATTTTAAGCAGAAAACACAAGATACAAGCAGCAAAAATTATTGGAGGTGGAGATAGGGCAAGCAAAATAAACAATACTTATGCAAACGGCACTCAGGGTTTATTTGGAGAGCTGGATCGTAGATAAGTGAATGGCACAGTGGGATTCGATTGGGGAAACTACAAATAAATGAAACAAAGGGGCACTCACATGAATATTCTGACAAATAGACACATAAAAATAAAAAGAAGGACCTATTGCTATTTAAAATCGACGCCGCTTCAAAGGATCCTTCTGCTGGATGAAGGAAAAAGGCTTTTCCTTCCTTGATTTTACTAAAACGCACTTGAGTTGTGAACTAGACTAAAAATTTCTGGGAGTAGGAACTGCACTTGAAATCTCTGACACACGATCTAAAAGACTCCATCTATAGTCCGAAACGACGAGCAGGGACAAACAAAGGTGTGGTTGAGATTAGTGGCACATTGGACACACAATGGAAATGGCTTCTTAAAAAACTGGAACCATGGTAGTTATATTTCAAACTTGTTGTACACGACACAAATCTCTTAAATACTTAGAAAAATAGTGATTACTCTTTCTAAACTAACATATTACATAGAGTAAAATTTACTATTTTCAACAAATTTTGTCCGCATCTGCAAAACTACATAACGACGACTGTCACCTTTCACCAAATCTTCCAATCTAAAAAAACTTGAATTCATCTTGACCTTCCACACCGGCCAGGGCTACCCTTTCTCTTCCCGCGTATCAATTTGCAGGGGCAAGCGAACTCTAAATCTCATCAAACAGGCTTCAAATTATATCGTAAATGACCTTCATCGTTCTCAGCTTTAAAACTAACACGTACGAATAAATAAAACCATATTTTCGTCGTATTTAATAACTGGAATTTGGAATTCTTTTCTTTACCTCACAAATAAACTGGGAAACATTTATACTTAGGCCAGGGGCGTACTAGATATTTTTATACTTGAATATAAGATAATTTTAAGGAATTTTCTTCATGCTACACATTTGAAATAATGAAAGGACTGGACGTAGAAGCTGGAAAGATAGACCTTAATATGAATTACAGCAAGACCAAAACCATAACAAATACAGATAAAGACATCACAATGAGAATCGGACAAGATGAAGTAGAACAAGTTCAGGATTATATATATCTTCGTCAAACTATAAAACTTAACAAAAAAAACCAAACAGCAGAGATAAAGAGACGAGTTAGACTGGCATGGGCGGCATTTGGCAAACTAAACTACATTCTTAAAAACAAAAGATATCCACAGCATCTTAAGACCAAAGTATACAATCAATGCGTACTCCCTGTTCTTACTTATGGTTCTCAAACGTGGACATTTACAAAAGCAAACATGGACAAAATTATAAAAACCCAAAGAGCAATGGAAAGACAAATGTTGCACATAAGACTAATGAATAAAAGAGAAACGAGTGGATAAGAGAGAAAACAAAAGTGAGAGATGTTAGACAAGAAGTTGCAAAATTGAAATGGAGATTTGCCGGACACAATATAAGACAAAAATAAGACCGATGGAACAAAATTCTTATAAGTTGGAGACCGTGGGAATATAAACGAAGCAGGGGAAGGCCCCAAATGAGATGGGCAGATGATATCAAGAAGCACGTGGGCTCTAGGTGGATGACTGTAGCAACAGACAGAGAAGAATGGAAAAGGATTGGGGAGGCTTATGTCCAAAGATGGACCGAAGAAGGCTAATTAGACAGATAGATAGATACTATAGGATCAAAAAGATAGAAAGATTTTGAAATTAATAAATAAGAAACAGACTTAAAATTAAACCGTCGCTTGACGCAATAAATGAGAAAGAAATTGCATGGTTTAGTCATATAACAAGGATTGACAATACCATGCAAGTGAAACAAATGTGTGAAGCTAATCCAATGTGGAAATAAAGAATAGGCAAACCAATGAAATAATAAAACAACGACGTTGCAGAGATTTTACAAGATAATTAGCAAAAAGTGATACAAATGGCGAAAAACAGAAAAGAATAGAGAAAAACTATTAAAAGCTAGACGCACCTCCCTCGGCACCTAATAGTAGAAGAGAAACGATTGTAACAAAAAAAAAGTAAAATATTTTTATCAATGTCCGTATTACGAGGAAAAATAAATAAAATAGCATCGTCAGTGTAGCTTAATACTATTTTCCAAGGAACCTACAAAATCGATTAAATTTTGATTTACCTAAGTAACATAGTTTTGAAAACTATGCATTACCCCCGCCGCCACTGTTATACACCCTGGTTAAATTCCTGTGATAATTTCGTATTCAGCTATTCAGGAACTTTGTATGTACCTACCGTATTTGAATAATGGTAATTTTATTAGTGACTATTGTTCCAAAGTACAATTAAATTGAATAATAAAAATACCAAAAGCTCATGTCGACTGCCCTTTTTATCAACTTTTTGTGGAATTTCATCAGTTATATTCTGCGAAGGCGTAACATTGTTGAGTGTAGGTAAACGGGACAAAGTAAGATATAAAAAGATTTGGAAACTAAGTGTTTTGGTTTATTTTATCGGCCGTTTTTAAGAAAGCTCCCAATTTTTCGGAATAATAAATAAACTGAAATGTTTAGTTAAATATTATTTATGATGATGTGTGAATGTGAATATGAGGACACTTTTTACACTCAGGAGTTTATCAGAGCAACTTCATTGTAATACAAAAGATACAAACTACTATTAAATTGGTGGGCAGTATGTAGGTTTAACATACAAAGGAAATATCCATTTAAATGATCAACTTTTAAATCACATCTTTGATTTAATTTTTTTCAGAAATATCATAATTACTTTAAAAATTCTTATACAATCTTCGCTTAAAAGTAAATTTAAGTTTATGGGAGTATTTAACCCTTAACTTTACATCAACTACGGAATGATTATTCACACTCCTGTAGAATAAAATACTGATTCAACTAAAATAAACTTTATTTTTTCTTGTTAGCCTTTTCGTTTCCTCATACGAATATCGTCTTCTGTACCTCCGTTTTCTGTTTTCCACATTTTCTATTTGAATATTGTCTATAGCAAATAGCGTGTTGTTCCTTGTATTTTTTCTCATGGACTTGGTTTTACTAATATTGATTTTCAAACCTATTTTTTGGTTTCAGTGGAAAGTGTTTCCAATTAGTAAGCCAGATCTTGGAGCCTTTGACCTAATAGGCAGATATCGTCCGCGTATTTTAGATCGCTTAGGCGTGTGGTTAACGTTTATTTTATCCCTCTTGTGTCGGAGTCTGGTTTGGAGAGAACATAGTCTATAGCTTTGTTAAAAAGAAACGGAGAAAGCACGCATCCCTGTCTAACTCCAGTAAGTACGTCGAATTCGTCACTGTTGATCCCATTGTGTGTCACGCTGCATTTCGCATCAGTATATAGTGACTTTATTAGAAATTATTTTTTGCGGGATGTTTCTTAGCTCTAAAATTTTCCATACAGCAGCATGAGACAAGCTGTCAGTGACGTTTAAAATCAACAATAACCATGTATAGGGGTGTGTTCCATTCAACCGATTACTCCATTATTAGCCTAGCAGTATTAGTGTGATCTATGCAGGAGGATTCTGATCTAAAGCCTGCTTGATTAGCTCTAAACTCAACCTTGTTTGTTAATCTTTTCAGTATGATAATCGTGAAAATTTTATTTATGACAGTAAGCAAGGTTATTTCTCTCCAATTTTTGCACAGTGTGAGGTTGCCTTTTTTGGAAGCTTGATAATGTTACCTTATTTCCAGCCCGTTGGAATGTACTTTATTTCCCACACCTCTCGGATTATGGGGAGCAAAAGTTCAGCAGTTAGATGCGGATCAGCTTTAAGTATTTAAGCAGCAATGTTATCGACTCCCGGTAACTTGTTGTTTCTCAGAGATTTGATAGCTGTTATTATCTCCGTTTTGAAACGGGCATGAACACATCGGTATTACAAAATCCTTTATAAATTGAATTACAAAAAAAATTGAGTAGGTATTGGTATCTAAAAAATGGTAAAAGAATGTTGAAAGGTACAGACTAATAATATGAATAAACAAAAAATAAAATACAAAATACTGACAATAACTAAAAATTACAATACAATATCTAGTCATTTTGAGCGCAAGGTGCGCAAATTTTCTTTGTATACTTTAAGCACACTAGTTTTTTACAAGAAAAGCACACATAAAAGGTTTTTCGCTTTAATGCACTTAGACATAAGTAACACGTCTTCTGTTTCTCAAGCCTTTCTTTCAAATCTTCTTCTTTTTGACGTTTTTATTCTAGTATTCGTACAATGCAACATATCAATTCTTTCGGGATTCTGGTATTTTCGAGTCTTCTCTGAAGATGTGGTAAAACTAATTGCTTCGCCAACTCCTTTATGTAGTTTAACCTCTCAAGATGCGAATTAACAGCAGCTATATCAATGATGCAGTAAAAAACAGTAAGTGGCCATCGGCGAGAACGACGTTTAATAGCATATTTGGCACATTTGGCATCTGACGTATCGACACATCCTTTCGTAAGATTATAATGACCTATAATTTTTGGTTTTGCAGCAATATGATCCGTGCTTATTAAATGGTACATCGAAGAAATAAGTAAAAGAGCCTTTGATTTTTTTGGCACGTAAGAAATTAGGGTTAAACTTTTGGTAAATCTGTAAAAAGTCGAATTTAATTTCCTGCATCATTTTGGCTTAAAATCTGGAGGGATTTCCCGCTTATTTTTTTAAGGGTTCCATGTTGATGGCAAATAGTCTCTTTCGAGAGACTACCTTATTGTCTTTAGAGTTTTTGATAGCATATTTGATTTCATCTATCGTGATCTTCTGTCTCTCTAAAGGATTTAATTCTTATGTTTTTTGCATTTCACCTCTTTCATCTTGGAAAAGTTCTCTAACATACTCCTCCCATCGTCTTCATTTCTCTCGTAAATCTAATACTAGTACTACTTTTTGTCTTTTATGTGTCGTAGCTATTTCGACCCATTCCAGTCCCTCTAAAGGATTTAATTCTTATGTTTTCTGCATTTCACCTCTTTCGTCTTGGAAAAGTTCTCTAACGTACTCCTCCCATCGTCTTAATTTCTCTGGTAAATCTATTACTAGTACCCCTTTTTTGTCTTTTATGTGTCGTTGCCATTTCGACCCATTCCAGTCACTTCTCTTATTTTTTTTTGCATATTTCTCATATCGTATTTTGTTTCTAGTTGTTCTATCTCTTTACATTGTTTCATCAAATAGATTTCCTTAGCCAGTTACATTGCACCACTCCTACAAGAACTCAAACTTGGTTGTAAAACCAATCACACCTTCAGGTTTAATAATAATTAAAAAATACACTAATACTGCTTGAAGCATTGCCATATACCAGTGAAAAGATTTCAATTAATTATAAGAAGATTGTTGACATACAAAGACTACAAAGTTCTGTACCGGATGTAGAAAATATGCAGGATTATTATAATGAATTGTTCAACTGGCCCATAACGACCAATAATATACCCGAAGAAGATTAATGATCACACTTTTCGTTTTTTTTTGAGTTGTAATATTTTTTGTACTTTTTAGTATAAAATTACAGTACTATGTCACCGAATAATAAACAATCAGAATGCCCACTCTCCATGGAAAATTAAGTACGCGCATCTCGTTTGCGCAGACGTTCCGTCATGTTTTAGAGGAAACCAGTGTTGTTTAATGAAAATTTCTGCGGTGTGCATAGAAAAATTAACTTGGTTTAATAAACTTACGGCAATCATAGACATACTATTACAATTATATTACCATTGTTAAAAATAACATAAATATAATATAATTAAACATAAATATAAAGAATTACATAACCTCACAAATCATATGTCTGTGTTATGTGTTCTTCTAAAAAAAACTTCAAAGGCGGCATCTGAGAGTGGGCCATTCTGATTGTTTATTATTCTGTGACTATGTGTACTTTGTTTCATTTTAATTCCTTATAAAGTGACGCTGAACAATTTATTTAATAATATGATAATTAATTATGATAATTAAGTTAAAACTTATATAGAGGTTTTTCTCTTTTTTTATTGGAGTGAAAAGTCAAGAAACAGTGTATAAATGGAATTACGTCAGTTTTTAACATGTAGAAATCTAAATGTTAAAGTATAAATATCAGATATTTACACATTTGATCATTCAATTTACTTAATGTGACCAAATAAATTTTGGAAAACATTGTATTTTTGTTTCTGATTGGTAATTTCTATTATGAAAAAAAAATAAAGCTAGAAAAATTTTAATTGAATTTGTGTTAAATGCTTTTGTATGACTTCCATACGCTGTAACCATAAAATTGTAGCGGTTGTGATATAGTCAGTCTTAGGACATAAGGATTTATTAACTACTCTTCGAACACAAATAATTTTTCAACTTCAAATCAACTTCACTAAAATCGAAAACAAACATTTTCTTACAAAGCACCCAGCACCAGCCATTTACTCCATTCTGCCCTATATGACCTCGTGTATAATTCAAAATTATAATGGAGAAGCTTTGTCTGAACTGACAGATGATGTTTAATTCAAAGCTGTGCATATTTCATGGCGTTTCCAAAAGCCAGCTAGCAAGTAGGTATCTTCGGCAGGTAGACATAGAGTGACACATTTTGGGCTAATTAATAATTGATATTTATTTTAATCGTGAACTCCCAGTGTTATAGCTGTCTGTTTTTGAAATGGGAGATGTGGGGGATGTTGAATTGAAATTATTGAAAAACAAATGGGAATAAACTCGATATTCAGATGAAAACAACGATATATTTGATTGATTTCGCATACGTTAATTAACTCCAAAATAAAACTGTTAATTTAAAAGGCTACAAAAATAATTTTAGTATCTCATCGACTTTGATAATTCAATTAATTGACATAATAATCAACACTTTCATATTTATTTCCTAAATTGTGAAATTGTACAATTTCAAATAAATTTATTTATTACAGAATTCGGATAAACATGGCTGATTAAAAGCCAAGTGCACTCTGCTCAACAGTTCATTATATTTTCGCCAATTTTCATTAGCACATCAGATGAGACCTACAATTATTTAAAAACATGGTAAAATACATTCAATAGTTGTTTGTGAGTCTTATCTTGTCTGCTTAAAAAGTGTATTTATTTTGAAAAACCACAGACATGTAATATTGGTATAATTACTGTAATTTATATCATTTATCTTTGTTTATCATAAGACAACACCCGAATATGGGTTTTATTATTTTAACATTTAATTAATTTTATATTGAGACCTGAAGATGCTTTGCATATTGTAGAAAGCGAAACCGGTCGTTAGATAGTTAAACTAAACTGATTGTAAGTAAGTCTTATTTATTATTTCTTTTACCTATTTAATAGAAGAAGTTAATTTAATAAAATAATTTACGAAATACCTAGGGTAAATTTAGTTTGCGCAAATAAACGGATATTGGCAACTATAAATAAAGGCATACGAATAAAGGTACGATTAGGTAAAAAAATTATGCACAGCAATATGTGATCATTCCAAACATGTCGCATGACATGATCGTAGGAGTGGACGAATTGTTAGAAAAACATGTAGTAATTGATTTCAAAAATAACAAGATGAAACTCACAGAGGAAAAAGAAGAAGAATAGGACAAGTAGAAAAGGGACAAGGAACACGAAAAACGGAAAATGGATGACTGAGATAAAGAAGAAACGGTGAAGATGAATTTTGCAATACAACAAGGACAAGGAAGAAGAAGGAGAAAGCGGTAGAAAAAGATAAAAGAAAATGAAACCTGGATTCCTCAAAAGAACAGATGAGACCAGAAGAACAAGAAGAAAGAAGAATATTAAAAGAGACAAGCTCAGCAAAGGAAAGGATAGATGAAATTAAACATGGCATTTCTCATATGAGACGAACACAGAAGAAGGAAAGAAAAAGGAAGAACAAGAAAAAAGAATAAAAGAAGACATTTACGTATGAGATGTATGGAACGAGGTGTGCATAAACAAAAATAGAAAGGATAAATTAGAAACAGTGGTATTTGAAGAAGAGGTATGTGAAAACGAGGATGCAGAATACACAAAAAACATGTGTAAGGAATCTGAGAAAAAATAACGAGAATTGGTCTGTGGAGAAGGAAAAGAAAATAGGATGAGTTTGCATTTAAGAGACCATGAAAATGTAATAAATGAAGAAAATAGAGTGGCCAAAACTTTCGATCGAAGACATACCCGATTCCGTATAAGTATCAAGGAGAGGTGAGAGATTAATAAAATTTTGGCAGACCAAATCATAGACAGATGTGATTGATCTTATATTAATACTACAATCAATTAAATCAAAAACTACACAAGAAAGCCCTGAAATTTGTATTTCCACCACCAGAGAAAAAACCTAGTACCTTCTGCTCGATTACACATACAGGCCAAATATCATCAAAAATAGCCAAACACATAAAAAAGAAAGGAATAACACCAGCTTTCCGAACAAATAACAACCTAGGCAAATATATTAAAAACAACAAGAGCCAAAATAAAAAACACTTACATAGTGGTGTGTACAAACTTAAATGTGACGACTGCCCAAAAACTTACATTGGTCAAACTGGTAGAAACTTTAATAAACGAATAGCAGAACATACAGGGGCTTTCAATAATAGAAAAACAGATTCTACATACGCACTTCACCTTCTAGATCATAATCATTCTGTTAATGACAAATTTAAAATTCTTCACATTCAAAATAAAGGCCTTGAGTTATCTTTGTTAGAATATATGGAAATCAACAAATTAAAAAACACAGATATAATTCTGAATAACCAACTTAAGACAAAACGTTCTCCCCTCCTCAACCTATTTCATTAGAGACTATAAAGTGTAAACGCAAGCCAAAATAGATCACTTGAGAAAGGCATACAGCCAAAACAGCTGTAGTGATAAGAGTTAAAATAGATTTGGTGGAAGTTTGAGAACAAAGTTTTCAGTGTTTTATTGTTACATTATATAAATCCAATTGGATGACTTAACCAGTTGTTATTGAGAAATATGGAAAAACTGGACTAGTTTGGACTCATATTAACGGTTTGGTTTCAAGTTGTTCAAGATAGATCATATTTTGCTGAGATCATTGCCGACCTTTATTGGACTATAATAATGTAAAAAAGTAATGGCAAGGGTAAAAAGTAAGCACCATATCAATACACCGAACAGTTATAAGTATTATGAATATCATTTTACTTCTTTTTTATGAAGAAGATATTAGGTACCTTTTAGATCTAATAAGAAAAATGAAAAGGATTTCTATTGTTCAGATTGTTTGTTTCTGTTTTTTATTCTGTGGAGTTAGTAGGACATACTTAAAATACATATTTTAGGGATTTCCCTATTTATTGTCATCCAAGCAGTGACGAAAGACCATCCATTTTGTTAATAAGCCACTCGTGTCATCCTGACACGAACTTTTAGGACATTCGCGACAAAATTTGAATAAAACTCCAATAAAAATATTCGTACGGGGTAACACGCAGTTATTCCAAATAAATAAATAAAAGAAACAGTAGGTGGTCGGCACTCGCATCTTTCTTTTCGTGTGTAAGCCATTTGTCACCTTTCACCTACCCTCCTGCACTACCCATCAATTATTCGGGTTAGTTGTGTGTGTAACGACATTAACATTAGCTAAGTTCCGTATTCAGGCCATTTAGGCCTGTCGTTGAACTCCATACAATAAAATAAAATTATTTTTATTTTGTTTTTATTTTTATGTTGTTTTAAATCCGTTTGGTTGTAACATCTTAGTTTTTATAATTTTTTTTATTTAAAATGAAAAAAAAATATTTGTTATACATTGAAAAATCTTTCTATAATTTAATTTTATGAGATTCATTTAACTTAGTATTTAAATAGTACATATTTTCCAATACCTATAAGACTAAAGCTAAACGGTTGGAAAGTTTACATACCTGGGAGTAGAAATATATGCCGATGGAGCAGAGGATGGAGAAAATACGAAAAAGGATAACGCAGGCAAAACAAAGCTTATTTTGCCCTCTCCCATATATTTCGGTCTAAAAGTGTCCACCGAAATACAAAGATGAGAATATATTAAACTTTAATTCGGCCAATAGCATGTTATGGCAGCGAAGCATGGGTCCTGAAAGAAACATCCAAAAACAAACTCGACACATTCGAAAGAAAAGTACTGAGGAGAATACTAGGACCTGTGAGGGAAAACGGAATCTTCAGAATTCGATATAACAATGAGCTCTATCAACTGTATAAGGAAACACCCCTGTCAAACTTCATTATAATACAAAGATTGCAATGGGCCGGACATGTGATATGAATGGGAGAGGATAGGCTACCAAAACGAGCACTGAACGCCAGAATGCAGGGAAAGAGACCAGTTGGAAAGCCAAGAAAGCGCTGGGAAGACACAGTAAGCAGCGACGCACAAGCACTTTTAGGAGTCCGTGTATGGAGAAGAGCAGCCACAGACAGACAAGGGTGAAGGCAAAAAATAAAGGAGGCCAAGGCTCATTTTGGGCTGTAGTGCCGTAGAAGAAGAAGAATAAGACTAAAGCTCTGGAGGGATTAGGAAATGCTGAAAGGTCTTAATCCCAATAAAAGCAAAATTAAAATCTGCAACCTCCACGTGGTAGATGGGCAACATCTATCTATAAATGGCCAATGCAGATAATGACCGACTGATTGCCGATATAAGCAATTCCTCACTTACTGACCAACGGCTACGGGCGGATGAGTTGGTAAGTGATAGGACACTCTTTTGTCCTGGAGTTAAGAAATCGACTCCAAAGGCGGATGAACCAAAGAAGTGGTCAACGACAGAAGGATATAGAAGGCAACGAGAAACCACTACATTAAAGATCTTTAAATAGATATCTCTTGTCAATTATCATGGCTATAACCCTTGTTTAAAAAGTATGGCATTCTTCCTTTACCTTAAATATATATTTGAAACTTTGTTAACTGTTCATAATAATATACAAGATTAAAAACAAATGCTAATCAACATCATTACAATACAAGAAATAAAAGTCATATCATTATACTATATTCCAGATTGTGTGTTACATAACTTAATACAATAGATTATAATCTGTATAATTGCTTTTTAAACGTAAACAAAAATATTGATATTAAGGCAATAAATTCTAAACAATTTTATAAACTAGCAGAACACTTCCTGCTGGAACACTGTTTCTATAGTATACATGAATTTGTTTGTTTGAGCTCCTAGTTGGTCGTTTTTTATGAAAACTATATTACGCCTTACTGAATTGTTTCTTTTTTTATAATTTTATATATCTAATTTTCACCGTATATGTTGTATTATGTGTTCTTGTATTATTTCTAAATTACTATATAAAAATGACTTATTTTTATTGTGACATGTCATGTAGTGTTTACTATGTGAAAATTGTCAATAAACCTATCTATCTATAAATGACAATTTCACAATTACTGATCATGGACATCGGATACCAAGATCCGGCAGGGGAGGCAATTCTTAGTTAGACCGCGGGCCTCCCAGGTCGCCAACATGCGAAAATTCCGCGTCAGGCACAAAAATATAAACGAACTGCAAATAGGTACCTGGAATGCGAACTCTATAAATGAGGTAGGCAAGATCCACAATATAATACATGAGATAAGGCGACTTAAAGTCAATATATAGGGGCTAAGCGAGACCAGATGGCCTAGATCTGGCGAAATCGAAGTCGACGGTGCCAAAATATAATACTCAGGAATAAAGATATTCACTACTATAATGGCGTCGCGATAGTTGTTGATCGAAGTTTTTGCCAGGCTGTAACTGGTTTTGCTCCTATATCGTCATACAGGTGTACGCCCTTACTGCAGATAAAGATGAAAATGAAATAGAAGAGTTCTACAATGACATTAAAAAGCACTAGACAGCAACAATAATAGAGATATAACGATAACAATGGGGGATTTTAATGCCAAATTAGGAAAAGGTAAATTCCAAGACATTATTGGTGAATTCAGACTAGGAATAAGGAATGAAAGAGGGGAAAGACTGACGGAATTCTGTCAGGAGTTTGAAATGATAGCGACACATACATTCTTTTAGTTACCACCATGTAGATTATATACATAGAAATCACCTGTGGATAGCAAAGAAAAAATTATCAGAAACCAGATAGATTATATCCTTATCAATAAGAGATACTGTAACTTCATCAAATGAGCAAAGACATATCCAGGAACAGATGTGTCATCAGACCACAATCCAGTAATTGTAAAATTCGAAATCCACATAAAAAAAATAAAAAATCAACAAAAGAACACAACAAATAAGCACCCTGCTAAAACTGGATGTAAAAGGAGAACTAACGTTGAAAATTAACGAGGAGTTAAGCAAAACAATAATCAATGATAATGAAGATTCCACCGAAAAGTAAGAAACATTTAAGAACAAATTAATCATGCCAATTAAAGATACGCTCAGTAGTCACACAATCGATGAAGCTAAGACTCCATAGATGACAGATGAGATCAAATGAGAAATTATGATAGTTTTGAATTGCACACAAAATTAAAGAATTAGCAGGTATAAGACGGCCTAACCATAGTGGACCCTGGTTGATACAAATGGTAAAATAATATCTGATATCAAAGACAAATTAAACAGATAGAGAGAATTCGTCCAAGAATTGTTTGAGGACGACAGGACACAACAAGATAACATGAACGAGTGTGAGGAACATGATATAGGTCCAGAAATAACTAAGCATGAAATAATACATGTATTAAATCTGCCAAAATCTAATAAAACTGCGGGGCCTGACACAATTCCAACTGAAATAATTAAATTAATACCAAAAGATCAGATGTATTAGTATACTTATATAATACGATATATAATATGGGTATTATTCCGAGAGATGGGCTCAAATCAACATTTATTGCATTAGTAAAAAAACTTATGCAAGGGAATGTAATGACCACCGTATAATTAGTCTAATGATTCACACACTAAAAATATTTTTAAAAATTAGCCGAATTGTCATAAAGGTGGAACAGGACATCACTGAAACCCAATTTGGATTTAGGAATGCCATGGGTACACGAGAGGCATTATTTGGATTTAATGTCCTCATGCAAAGATGTGTGGATGTAAACCAACCAATCTATGTTTGTTTTATTGATTACAATAAGGCGTTCGATAAGATCCGACAGAACCGTCTTATACAGTTACTTAAAGATAAACACATTGACAAAAAAGAATAATACTCATCTCTTCTTTAACCAAACAGCAAAAATCTGAGTAGGCAAAGAACTTTCGGAGGAAGTAGAGATAAAAAGAGGCGTAAGACAAGGTTGCATACTCTCCCCCTAATTGTTCAATCTATATTCGGAAGAAATAATTATAATATAATAAAAATTACTCGAAAATGTAACAATTGGAATAAAAGTCAATGGTAGACCCATCAACAATATCAGATATGCCGATGATACTATAGTAATTGCAGAGAATATACAAGATCTACAGACACTTTTAGATAATGTAGTAAATGCTAGTGACGAAAGAGGACTAACTCTTAATACTAATAATACAAAATTTATGACAATTTACAAAACACAACACCAAGACATTATAAACATAAGAGGAGTTTCAATAGAAAAAGTAACAAAAATGCAGATATCTTGGTACAATTATTAATGAAAATAACGAGTATACAAAAGAAATAAAAATGAGAATTGGACAAGCTAGATCAACATTTAATAAGATGAGAAAAGTATTATGCAGTAGAGACCTTAGCTTGCAACTCAAAATAATAATATTACGTTCATATGTGGTGCGAATATTGTTGGCAACTCTGTGGAGATCTCAAAATAATATCCATGCTTTTGGATCAGCAGTCTGGATTCACAAAATATCTCTTCACATAAAGTTAGGATTGACGAAACAGTTTGTCAAAGCTTTAGATAAACAAAGTAAATGCTTTAAATATCTGTGCGACAAATTTCCTACACTTTCTGAAGCTAAACTTACAGAAGGCATTTTTGTAGGCCTTCAAATTCGAACTGTAAAATCGGACAGATTGTTCCAGAATACAATGACCCAGGATGAATCTGAAGCATGAAGTTCTTTAGTAAACTCACAGGCTGTTTTCTTGAAAACAACAAGTCTACAAACTATAAAGAAATTGTAGCCAACATGGTCGAAATATATGAAAAAAAACTGGGATGCAATATGAGCGTCAAACTTCATTTTCTGGATTCCCATTTTGACTATTTTCCCAAAATCTTGGAACTGTCAGCGAGGAGCAGGGAGAGAGGTTGCATCAAGATATAAAAGAGATGGAGAGACGTTACCAAGGAAGATGGGATATAAGAATGATAGCTGATTACTGCTGGACCTTAAAGAGGTCCTCAATAAAAAATCCATAAGAAGACCACAAAACGCAGTTTTGTGTAAATGAGAGAGAACAGTTTTATTCAAAAACCACCAAATATTGCATAACGTAGGTTATACTAAACTATTTTTTTTAAGAACAACTCAATTTTGCAGTGTAATTTTGTATTAAATAAAGTTTCAATTAATATTATATCTAGTATTTTTGGCAGTTTGTATGAAAAATTTCAAACACACGTTTCTTGAAAACCTGATGTGCTGAAAAAAAAACTAAGTACAGATTCGTGATCACCATATCCCATTTACTATAGGACACCTATTAAACTTTAAACACTTTTTCATGAAAAAAAAATGTAGGCCAGTGATGAACTTTTGATTAGATTCAGAAAAGGGCTGAGTACAAGGGAGGCTCTGTTTGCAATGAACGTTCTCTCACAGAGATGCTTAGACATGAACCAAGAAATTTACGCCTGCTTTATTGATTTCGAAAAGGCCTTTGATAAAGTACAACATGAACCACTAAGACAAGCTCTAATAAAGAAAAATATAGACAGCCGATTTATTCGAATTATATGCAATCTATATTGGAATCAAAAAGCAAATGTCAAGGTTGAGGGCAGACTAACAGAAGAAATTCAAATCCGTCGAGGAGTCCGGCAGGGATGTATCTTATCGCCACTTTTATTTAATCTGTATAGTGAAGCTATCTGTGAACAAGCACTCGAGGAAGAAGATCTTGGTCTGATAATAATAAATGGTGAGACGATCAACAATATAAGGTATGCTGACGATACAGTTCTCCTAACGGGAACGCTAGTAGAACTACAACATCTCGTTCAAAGTCTCAATATATACTGTAACAGATACGGCTTGAAAATTAATTGAGCGTGTACCCTGTTATAAATATCTAGGTGCTTGATTCACAGACGATACTGATCAAACAAAAGAGATTAGATGTAAAATATAAATCGCTAGATCAGTCTTTAATAGAATACGCAAACTCTTTATCAATCGTGATATCAATATAAAGTTACAAATACGAATGCTGCGGTGTTATGTCTTTTCTACCCTGTCATATGGAGTTGAGACTTGGACAATAAAACAGTTGACCATAAAAAACATCGAAGCTTTCGAGATGTGGTGCTATGGGCGCATTCTCAGAATATCATGGATGGACCGCGTCACTAACACGCAAGTACTCCAAACTTTAGACAAAAGATGCGAAATTCTAAATGAGATAAAAACTAGAAAGATGGAATACTTGGAGCACATTGTGAGAAGTTGAAAGTACGAACTTTTAAGAAACATCATGCAGGGCAAAATTAAGGGCAAAAGAAGTGTGGGAAGAAGAAAAATGTCGTGGCTTCGTAATCTACGTGAATGGTTCGGGTGTAGTTCGATTGAACTTTTTAAGCGCGCTGCTAACAAAGTCGCAGTGGCCATGATGATTTCCAATCTCCGCTAGGAGTGGCACGAGAAGAAGAAGAAGATGAACTTTTACCTCGCTTTTACCAAATAACCAAATAACATCAAAAACAAAGCACCACATATTATTACTAAAATGTCTGCAGTAATACTACAGATATGATTAATATGATGAAGGCAATAGAACAATCATTGTATTTTTTGGTGCGGAATTAAAAATAACATGTTTTGTAAAAGTAATACATAAACGTTATATCTATCTATCTAGGAGCTTATTAAGGGATACTCAACTTATTGTAAAATAATTAATTTTTCATTATGATGATAATGAGAAGGTCAAGCATGCAGACTGGCAGACCGAGAATATGCAACGGGAATGACAAATCCCTACACGGTAGACTTGGTTGCAATTTTCCAAGACATTAAGCCCAAACGCAAACGCGTCCTCGGCGATTTTAACAATTCTGGTATTAAACGAGCACTTTCTCCTGGCCTGGCCTAGATTACCAATGGTCTCTGATAAGGTGCACGTGCGTAGCCAAAGACCCGCTAGAGGTGGCTAACTTGATGGATGGACGGATGGATACTGTCCGACGTTACGCCAACGTTATATTCCCTTAACTAATGGTGTTCTCGTTCGTGTCACGAATCGCAAATAGGCTCGTGTTTCATGCTTTTCTTTATGCTGTTGACTTTGAATGCATTCACTTTGTCGACAATTAGCTTGGAGAACAATTGGGATGTATGTAATTTTGCTAAAATTCCGTCTGCTTAACATCTGAGGACGATTTTACGATGATCTTAAACTATTCTGGGGAATTAAGCCCTTATTTAGCATAAAATACGAACTGTAATTACCATTTTTTAATCAAGTTTAGTCAATTTTAGTGGTTCTGATCATTTCCGAATACAAACCAAAGTATTCTTCCCACCAAAAAAAAGGAACTAAAGAATAAATAAAACCAATCTAAGTTTACAAAAAGTGGCGTATAAAAATATAATCTTGATAGCTTTATACGTGACATTTCAATACAACTATAACAGCAACTTAAAAGTTGGTTTCAAGCTTTTAAGATCTCACGTTTCAAGAAATCTACAATAGGATCATCTTTTTGTTTAAATTATCATGAAATATTCCTAAATAAATAGGGTTTTAAAACGGGTAAAAAAAGATCTATTGTACTGTATTTATTTATTAATAATACTAAACACTTAATACTGTAAAACAATGAACACAACCTAAGATATTGCACAAATTTTTAATACCTAATAATTAAATGTTTACTTTTATCAAGTTCAGTGATAAATTACAATGATAATTTTTCGACTGTTCTAACAACCATTCAAATTTCGTCATTTTGTGTCATGTGGAACAATTTCACCCAATCATGTCAACATTAGACTGATAATTGCATTCAGTGCAATTTTCAATCCCTATGACAACACGATGTTCTATATATATATATAGATTTTCTATAGTGGAGAACAGCAACGAATCTAGTGTTAACTTAAATTTTAATGATTGTACTTTCACTAACTGTACTTTTAATAAATAAATGTTTCGTTATGTTGAGTTATAATTTTTTTTTTTCGAAAAATTATCAGTAGTAATATCTCTAGGACATTGATAACAGACGAGATAATTTCATGACAATCGAAAGCTCGTTCCTTGGTAACAGCACGAAGCCGAAGGCTAAGGCTTTTGCTTCAAAATTTTGTCTTAGGGCTTTTAGAGATGTTTTGAAGTTATTTGAAAATCTGCGGTGGCTTTGGAAATCACTAAGAAGCCCGGTGTGTTTAAATTTTCGCCATAGATGTCGTTTGTGATTAATTTGTTTAATTGCTGTTCGATCTATCCAGGGTTTGAGGTTGTTTTTATAACTCTTACGGAAAATAGTATTTGTAGAAATTATATTGTGGACTTTATCGAGAAATGCAGTCCACATTAATGAGGGGTCGTTTAAGTCTGCAAAAAATAAATGACAGTCGATTTGAGAGAGTTCAGTGTCAACTTCAGAAAAGTCGGTAGTAGCATATGTTACAATATTATTTTTGCGGGGTAATATTTGATTGAACTGGATGTGAGCCGTTATAAGTGCATGATCTGACTTTCCTATAGGAGAACTGACTTCGAGAGATGAAATCAGCTGTTCGTCATTAATAAGCACTAGATCTAAAGTAGAAGGTTGGTTATTATTCCTAAATCTAGTAGGTTCTGTAATGAGTTGTATTAGGTTTGAATTTACTACAAAGCTTTTAAATAAATTATGAGCGTTTTCGGCGTCAGATAATGAAGTTATTGTCCAGGTGATCTCTGGGAAATTAGAATCTCCAGTAATGATAAGATTATCAAGAGATGATAGTTCTTCAAGTTTTGTGAATAAAACATTATCGTGTGCAAGTAGTGTATTAGGTGGACGATATATACATACTAGATTACGGCAAAAGGAATTTTTAGTAGCAGACAAGTAAATTGCATCTATTCCAGTAATACCTATTAGCTTAAGGTTAATTTTGAAAGTTGTGGTAATAATATTGGATAAATAAATGCCACCGCCACCCACACGATTTTCTCTGTCTTTACGATATATTGTATATCCATTTATATTAACAGAGGAGTCAAGAATTGTGGGTTTGAGCCAGGATTAGGCAATACAGATAATGTCCGGTTTAAGAAGTTGCACTGTGCATATAAATTCGTCAAACATAGCGGAAAGTGAATCTAAATTAGTATATAGAAATAGCCAGTCATTAAATTTGTTGGTAGAAAAATTAAAAACAAAATTTCGTGATTCTGGGAGTGCCATTGATGTATTTAATAGTTAAATCATGTTCACGGTTGCTCACTTCGGAGTTCTTTTAAACGTACTTGTTGGATGGGCGTCTTGTCGTCAATTATTGAGAATTTTTCCGTGGCTTTGTTCTCCAGAAGTTTCGCTTTATTTCTCAGAATATCTTTATCGTGGTATTCCGAACCCATTACTACCTTTATCATTCGGGGAAATCGTTGGTTTGCTTTGCCGACTCTGTAGAAGGTGATTTGCATTTCCCGGCAGCCAACAGTATCCAAAACAAGCTTCATCTTATTCGCGTCATCATCTTTTCTGCGAAATGGACTTGAGCTGTAAATAGTTCTTATCTCTTTATTTGTAGCTTGCTGCAATTTCTTTATTTTGCCTTATTACTGTAGTAAGAGCTCGGTCAGATTAAAATTAACAAACATTTTTAAAGTCAAACAAAAGATTTAACATACTTAATTTGACATACGTATTCCAATAACAATCACTAATCTAATAATAGTGCACCATTTAATAAATTTGATATTAGCTCATGTGCACGACACAATGTATATTGAACATCTATGTTAAGATGCAAAAAGAATCATTACAATGTTGATTTTAATGAGTACTTTTACATGCCTTCTGTATCCGTTTTGACATAAACAAAACGGTTTTAAATAAACAAATCGATATTTGGCAACCTGAAGTTTTACTACTAAACAATATTCTCCATCAACAAATACATTTTGTCAAACGATATTGCCATATTAACTACAAATCAACCATTGCCACATGTTTACAGAATTTTAGTGCCCTTTCTAGGAACAATTTCCAACAAAATCAAAAATCCTAAATGTTTCAAACGTCCAGATCTACCCCATCAATGTATCCTGAATCATCGTAGCGTGACCTATCTGGAGTTCTTGTGCATCTACTGCCACCAGTAGGGCTTCTTGTGGCTAATCTAAGGACAGGATCATCGTATCTTCTAGAGACTAACGTAAAATCGTGGTGCGCATCCACCAATTTTTGAAGTCTGAAATATAAGGTTTATATTAAATCAACATAGTACAGATCATAGACATTTTTATATTTTATAAATCGTTGTTGCGCCTGAAAAGGTAGGCAAAACTTAAAAACGACAAAAACTCGTATATTTACCTGGAAATTAAATCATAATCAGGAATCGGCATCCCGACGTTAAGTATCTTAGCGACCGAGTGTTTGAAGTTCTGCAGCTGAGCCTCGCGTCTTTGAACGTCCAGCAAATTTTCTTTGACTCTAGTCAAATCGTCCCGAAGATGTTGAATGGAATGCTCGCTAATGTTCCGCTCTCTTTCGACGGTATCCCCAGTGGTGCGGACCTGGTCCTTTAGCAAAGTAACTTTTCGGTTACATTTGTTTCTGAGGGTCTCTGATTCGATCAGTCGTTTTTGGAGGTCCTCGAGTTTTCTACCCTTTTCTAAAGAAATTATCTGGAAAAAATTTAATAGTTTTAGTATGCATCATATTCTTTTAAAAGAAAAATATATCCGCAAAGAAAAATGTATGTACGAGTATGCTTGCGATGTGGTGGTAGTTGGAAAAATTAGAACAAAAACTGAAAAGGTTACGATAGGTTAATAAAAGATATGATATACAAAAACAAAGAGAATGTAGAATGAATAGAATATTAATGTCAAAATTAAAATATTACGTTAATTTTTGATAAACGGTAAGTTTGGTTTCAGAAACGATAAGAAAATCAAGGGAGCCGTATTGAGTTTTGCTTTGCTCATGTAAAAATGTCGGGATCAATAAAATGTGACTTATTTTTCCGTCGATTAAGAAAAGTTTTTTAATAGTAATAGTGAGAAAACGTTGTCAAATATAACAAGAAATAAATTAAAGATACTTTTGTACAAATAAGACTTCGTTTTGGAGATTATTGACAAAAAATGTTTATATAATTATAATTAAGAAGGTGGTAATATATAAGGGAGTTAAATATACACAAAAAACTGAAAGAAATTACCCTCACTCAGAGAAAAAGAACTCCTCACTGTATGAGAAACTCCAAAGATAAACTTATCCTCGACTAAAATAAAAAAAAAAGAATTGAAGAAGAACTGTTAACTCAGTTAGCCCTAGACTCCAGCACAGATCTGAGGTAAGGTAAGTCGATAAAATCTCACCAGCTATAGAGGGTCATGTAAGATGCCCCCATTTTCAGTTTTTATTAATCAACAAGTTAACAGTCTATTGCATTTACCTTTATAAATACCATGAGGATTGTTTTTTTTAATACGGATGTCCTTTCAATGTTTTTATGTTTCCATACAATGTTTTTAACAACTTTTTATTAAACTGATGATAAAATGATTCAATTCCGAAAAGATCTTTAAAATAAAAAAAAAATAAGCTTTCAATAAGCATTTTTTATACCTTAATACACACGAACACCACGTGCTTTGTAATTTTTTATCACAAATGTCATTAAAATATTAATACAAGAATTTGAACATCCTTCATCAACGTACTTTATAATCTGCAGCTTCAGCCAGCTGTGCATTAAGATCCCTAATCTGACTTTTGGCTTCAGCAAGTTGTAGTTGAAGCCGATCCACTTGCTTGACCAGCTTCTTGACTCGGAGGTTAGCTTCATCGCGCTCGTTTTGGATGAGACATTTCGTCCTAGTATTGTCTTCTTGCAGCGACAGTTTTCTACGTAGTAGATCTAGGTGAAGTTCTTTCCGTTGCAGTTGCTCTCGAAGATTTCTGACTCTACGTTGAAGTTGGTAGATAAGAGTGGTCTGTGGATAGAAATAAAGAGATAATTAATGTTTAAGAAAAATAGTGAAATGCTGAACATATTTTTCAGAACTATAAAGAAATTTGTTTTAGATTTTTCTAGAAAAAATATTTAAAAATAATATGTTCAGCTTCTTATGTTTTAAAAGCATATTTTGTGCTATAATAATAATGATTGGTGGTTTAAAATGATTTGTTTTATTTGTGCTAGGTAGGCAACTACAGAACAAAAGATGAAAAGTTAAGTTAAATATAGAATGACAAAAAGTATGGTATTTAAATAAAATATGTGTTAACTTCATCTAAAAGCAAATGATTTCCTATTGATGTAGTATTTCTATAGAAATAGTTCAAGTTTAATAAGTACTATTGATTACCTCACTAAATAATGATGCAACAAACTAATGAAAACCACAAAGCTCTTTAACAATAGAAACACGGAGGGGCCAATTTGGCCACTGTTGTAATTTGAATTTATTGTAGTTTTTCAATATATTGTCGTTTGATGGAGGAGCTATTGCAGAAAGACGGTTGAAAGGTAAAAACCAAAAAAAAATAAAAAAATGTTACTCTACAAAAAAGTTTGTCGTCGAATTTAATATAGCTGCGTGATCATTATATTATTTTTATGTATTATAGAGATTTTGGTGGACATATCATAAATTAAATAATATAAATTGTACTATCATATCGAATCATATTAAATCATTCTTTTATCTATTCATGTAAAAAATAATGGAGATTGTGATTAATGAAATTACAAAGCTATGAAAAACAATTTTAGAAAAAACTAAACTAGCAGTGCTCATTATTACCTTTTCTCGTGGCCAATACCAATCACATAATGCCTAAAAATTATTTAAAATCAATTGTTTGAAACAGATTTTACTATTTGAATAATTTCTAGCGCTTACTAATACCTACTTTATTTATAAAACTAAGTCAAATAAATAAATTTAAAATGTATTTTTGGAAACCTCGTCTATATTTACTTATGTATGACATATAAAATCTCACGAAACGTGTCAGTTTTAAGGAAATAGGGTGTAAATTTTTCAAAAATTTTGTATGGGTTTTGTACGTAAATATTATTTAGTTTGCTTAAGATAGGAAATATGCCTCACCACAATACATATTCAACTCTTATAACTGCTATATGGAAAAAAGTCAACAAAATGTCTTGTTCCAAACCCCATAAATCAATCAACTTTTTAAATCAAAATAACACTATTTATAAAAGCCCAGAAGAAATATCCAATATACTAACATCTACTTATGAATATAACTTAAGTGTCTTAAATTATACTTCCAATTTCTTAAAAATCAAAATAAAAGAAGAAAAAAAATCCTAAAGATCATTACGATCAAAATAATAACGATCTAATAAATAGTAACGATCTAATCAAAATTAATAATAACGATCAAAATATACCAATAACAGAGGAAGAATTAGAAAATGTATTTCAGAATTGTAAGAACACTTGTCCTGAAAAAAATTTACAATATAATCCTATCCAGAAACGTATTTCCTAAATCATGGAAAAATTCAATCATAATACCTATTCTAAAACCAACTAAACCAAAATCAGATCGACCGATATTACCCACATGTAGCATAGGTAAAATATTAGAAAAGATAATAAACAATAGGCTTATGTGGTATTTAGAATCAAACAACTTAATTATTTCAGAACAATGTGGTTTCCGAAAACATCGCTCAACTATTATTATTATTATTGTAAACTAATGTATATTTAATTACTATTTATAACTGGGAATAAGCCACAATTAAAGATAAAAATACGTTTATTGACGTTTCAATTTAATATTAATTCAATAATTTCAATTTATCTTAATTCAATAGTAATTAATTTACAATGCCATAAGAAAATAGCTTCAGAACAATATTAAGAAACCGTTATGGGCCCAGCGTTATTCAAAATTTTAGGAGATTGGAAATTTTACACAAGAAACTGGCACACTGTCAAAACTCAATTAAATTTTTACGAAGATGTAGAGATACAACAAAAAACAAAATTTGTTTAATTTACTGTTTGTATTTTGAGAACGATTTCCGAATTGGAAATTGAAACGTCAATAAACGTATTTTTATCTTTAATTGTGGCTTATTCCCAGTTATAAATAGTAATTAATTTACAATGCCACAAGAAAATAGCTTCAGAACAATAATGTATATTTCACATATTGTATCAACTGTCACATATGTTACATAATCTAAATACGCTAATGATCCTGCGTGGTCGATGCGTTAAAAAAAAGGAAATATGCCGTAAAATATCATACAAATTTCTATCTAAAATTACCTTATCATAATATGGCCAATTGTATTTATAATAATCCTAAAACATATTTTTTATTAATATGCATTCTTAGGTTTTAATATATTGCAATTATTTAACTAATATAGATTTTTGAGAACATGTTTTAATGCTTTAACTAAATAATCTCTAAAAAATAAATTTTGTAGTACTCCAGATATTATTATGTAGAGTAGTTTTGTAGAATCTGGTATTCCTTATGATTTACAATCAATGTATAACAAGAAATTTTTGCTATGATTGTTGGATTTGGTAGATAGGCTTATGATAATAAAGATAGATTAGATAGACAAGAATTAATTATTAAACGATAAAGGCCAAACAGGAATAGAACTACAACACATAAAAACAGAACAACAACAAACATGAGAACCGACGGAGCAAGAGGTAATAGAAGTAATAAAAAAAGGCCTACGACTCCATCTATACGAAACAATAATATCATTAGGAATATCAGAAAAACTGATATAATTAGTTAAAATGATGCTAATACAATCAATATATGAAGTGGAAGCGTGGACTCTAACTGAGGCTATGCTTAAACGCTTGACAGCCTTTGAGATGTGGGTATACAGACGACTACTGAAAATAAGCTGGGTCGACAGAGTTAGAAATGAGGAGGTCCTTAGACGGCTGAGCCAAACAACACAACTGGTCAATATAATAAAGAAACGCAAGCTGAAATATTTGGGTCACATTATGAGACACCCTGAAAAATATGATCTTTTACATCTGCTCATTCAGGAAAAGATCCAAGGTAATCGTGGTCCTGGTGCACGAACAACATCATGGCTGAAAAATCTAAGGCAATGGTATGGAAAATCAACTACATCGTTATTTAGAGCTGCTGTCAATAAAGTCACGATAGCAAATATGGTAGCCAACATGATATCCAACGATCGATAACGGTCATGGAACTAGAAGAAGAAGAATACAGTCAATACAGTTAAGATAGAAGGAAGTATTTCAAATCCGTTTCACGCATATAAAGGTTTAAAACAGGAACAATGGAACAATGCGACCAATTTGTGGAAATAATGTTAGAAGAATCTGAGGATTCCAGAGAAACTAAAGTGATCCTTTTCCAAGTTAACCCACCTTTTCTAACTTGGCTGTACCATATTGAAGACGACCAATCATCAGCAATACGTATATATGGTTTACTTCTATCTTATACACATCTTTTATTATATTTTTTTTCTTTGTTGCGAGCTATGCCGATACTTACTAATTTAGTTTTGCTAATAACTCGCATTAACCAAGCCTTTCTTGTTTTGGCTCTGCCAACGAATCCTACCTCCTACGTCCATGAAGACATAAGTCGCGCAATCCCCAGAATTATATGGCGTATTAGGAGAGTACGTTATATAGCAGAAGGATGAGGGTGAAAGACGGGTTTCGACTCCTTATAATCGGAAAACACCACCGAACCCTTACCAACTCGCACTGAGGTAGCGTGATAAGGTACATCTCTCAACCACTAACATAAACGAGACATTTAAATCATGGTCCTCATTCTCCATAGGCCCAAATAGCCCCAAAATGGGTAGGTTTCGGGATCAAACCAGGAGGGCAGAGGGTGCTAAGAATCTAGCGCTACCCAAATAAAACAACAACATCATATATTAAGCGATATATAATTGCCGATGAGATGGACATGAATCAGGACATGTACTTATGTTTTGTAGACTTTGAAAAGGCCTTTGATAAAGTTCAACATAAAACGTTTGTAGATATATTAAAAAGCAAAAATATTGACAGTCGTGATATGAAAATTATATCTAATTTATATTGGAATCAAACTGCCAAGGTAAGAGTTGACAGCCAGTACACCCAAAATATTAAAATACAGAGAGGAGTCCGCCAGGATTGTGTGCTGTCCCCACTACTTTTCAATGTCTACAGTGAAGCGGTATTTCAAGAAGCGCTCTGAGACTCAATTGAAGGTATATTTATCAATGGAGAAGTTTTAAATAACTTACGTTTTGCAGACAATATAGTAATAATGACGGATAACAACAATGATTTACAGAACGTAATGCAATACCTTAATGAACGCTGTCATGAGTACGGACTGAAGATAAATTTAAAGGAAACTAAATGCATGATCATGACTAAATCTGTACATGCAAATATCCAATTGGCAAGATATTGCAATTAAGAGTGTTAATAACTATAAATACTTAGGAACATAGATAACATCAGATGTAGACCAAACCAAAGAAATTAAGACACGTATTGAAATAGCACGTGCATCATTCATTAAACTTAAAAAGTTTCTTTGTTGTCCGGATATAAGGTTAGAATTACGCTTGAAAATGCTTCGATGTTAAGTGTTTTCTACTCTCTTCTTTATGGCTTGGAAGCGTGAACACTAAAACAAGTCCATCTGAATAAGTTGACCGCCTTTGAATTTTGGTGTTACAGAAGAATCCTACGAATATCATGAATTCAAAGAATGTCAAACGTGGAAGTAACTAAAAGAATAGGAAATGAGGCGGAAATAATATTAACTATCAAAAGACGAAAACTTGAGTACTTAGGACATGTGATGAGAGGGCACAAATATACGCATTATTACAACTTATTATGCAAGGCAAAATTCGAGGAAAGTGAAATGTGGGAAGACGAAGAATATCCTGGCTTAGAACTTAAGAGAATGATTTGAATGCTGTAGTGCAGAACTTTTTAGAGCGGCAGTCAACAGAGTCCGCATAGCCATGATGATTTCCAACTTTCGATAGAAGATGGAACTTCCGGTTGGAAAAAGAATAATTGCCGCCCGGTATCAAATCAATCCAGACTTGTAGAGTTGGAAAATGAAACAAAAAACATAAAATGTGATGTCATAGGAATCATCGAAGTAAGACGGCAAAATAAAGAGCTAAAAACGGCAGAACAGGCGGTATTAGATTCCTAATCAACAAGAAATTAAATTGAAGAATAGTAGAAATAACTAGTATCTCGGCTACAGTAGCTAGCTTAACCTTACAACTATCAAAGATATACAATATACAAATTATACAAATATATGTATACGGTCTAACGATTACTCACATCACTGACGAAGAAGTAAAGGAACTCTACAGTAATATAAATAAAGCATTAAATAACAATAAAAGTCACTTTAAGTATTTAGTTGGTGACTTAATGCCAAAGTAGGAAAGAGAAACGACAAGGAACAAGTCGTGGGAAAGTATGGAGTCGGTGATAGAAACCAGACCAAGACAAGAAGCCATACGGAGCAGATGGACGACACCCTCCAACTAGATGAACTGAAGCGTGTTAGCAATAACTGGATGGAAGCCGTACAAGACAGAGGTAGATGGAAAGAGCTGAGGGAGACCTATGTCTAACAGTGGACGCATACAGGTTGATGATGATGATGATGATGATAATAATTAATTTATTCTGTATAATAGGATATTATGTATATTTTAATTTTTAATTTACCTTATCATATTGCCATATGTATTTATAGTAGTAATCCTAAAAAATATATTTTATTATAATGTGCATTTATAAATGAATAGTTAAAAAGGTGGGGTGTAAGGGATAGTGACGCGCAACATACAGCCTCTCCTATCCAACTGTCAACCTCACCTGCGCGTGTGATGATTTTGATCTCAATCATCCGGTGCACCCTGCTAGACAACTGACGAGGCTCTGGCGACCGAGTGTCTGCCGGAATAAGCAGTCCCCACTTGTTGACCAACTTCGGTTGGTATGCAAGTGAAAGGGCACTCTTTTGTCCAAGTGTCAAGAAATTGGCACTAAAGGCGGAGGAACTATTTACTAGTCAACGGCATAAGGATGTAGAAGGCAAGGAGAAACCACTACATTAAAGATCCATCATGGATATCTCTAGTACGATCATCATGACTGTACAACAAATAGCCTCGTCAACCACTGATCATGGGAATCGGAGACCAGGATCCGGCATGGGAGGTATATCACAAGAAGACCACAGGGCCTCCCGGGTCGTCAACCAGCAAAATCCCTGTGAAGTAGTAAATACCACTCTTAAAAAAAATAGGAAAACACCCAAGAGAGTATTAAAAATTGGTACATGGAATGTTAGAAGTATGTATGATCCAGGCAAAATGCATAATATAATACAAGAAATGCAAAGATTAAATGTCGACATTCTAGGCATTAGTGAGGCAAGGTGGCCAAATTCTGGCAGTTTTTCGACAACAAATGGCATGGTATATTACTCCGGAAACAGTAGTACTCAACACAGACACGGCGTAGCAGTTTTCGTATCTAAGTCTATGATGCAGTCGGTCATTAATTTTACTCCAGTATCAGATCGGCTCTTATTTCTCCAACTACAAACAAACACAAGTAAACTAAATATCATACAGATCTATGCACCTACTGCAGATAAATCCGAGGACGAAATTGAACAATTCTACGAAGAAATCAATAAAGTATTAAAATCGACGAAACCACGAGACATCACCGTAATTCTAGGTGATTTTAACTCAAAAATTGGCAAAGGAAAAAGTGGCAAACATGTAGGAGAATACGGACTCGGTAAAAGAAATGAACGAGGTGACAGACTACTTCAATTCTGCCAGGAGAATAACATGATTGTATCTAATACATTCTTCAACTTACCAAAGAGAAGACTCTATACGTGGAAATCACCCCAGGACAATGGCGAAAGAATAATTCGAAACCAGATTGATTTTTTACTGATAAACGAACGATACAGAAACTCCTTAAAATCCGTTAAAGCTTACCCAGGCGCAGATGTCTTTTCAGACCATAACCCTCTAATAGCGCAAATGAATATTAAACTAAAAAGATTGGAGCAGAAAAGAAGAACAAATCAGATAGACGTCAGTCAATTATGTAACCTGGAGGTAAAGGAGAAACTGCAAAAATGTATTAATAATAATTTGAAAATACTTCATGAAAAGGAAACATCCCAGCCAACGAACAACATAGATAAAAAATGGCAAAACGTAAAAATGGCAATAACAGGCCCTGCGAAGAAAATTTTGACTAAAGAAAAACCAAAAATAAAGCAAAGTTGGATGACTGATAAGATCCTTCTTCTCATGGACAACCGGAGAATAATGAAAGGAAAAAACGAACAAAGGTATAAACAACTACAGAAAGAAATTAAAATAGAAATCAGAATAGCAAAAGAAGATTTTTATAAAAGAAAATGTGAAGAAATAGAGCAATTGCAGGCAAAACATGATATTTTTAATGTACATAAAAAAGTGAAAGAACTTGCAGGTACACAAAAACGTAAGCAGCCAAATACCCTGTATAATGTCAACGGAAACATAATAACAGAACTAGAAGAACAGTTGAAGACATGGAAAAACTATATTGAAGAACTCTTTGCAGATGATAGACAGCAATCTGAGCTAAGTAACATACAAGGAGACGAAGGTCCAGAAATAACGGAAGAGGAAGTAATGTACGCACTAAAAAGAATGAAAAATGGTAAAGCCCCAGGTCCAGATGAAATACCAACGGAAATCCTTAAACTAATAGAAAAAGACTCGATTCGCATTTTAGTTGAACTTTTCAATAGCATTTATACATCAGGAAAAATACCACAAGAATGGCTTTTATCCACCTTTGTTATTATACCAAAAAAGATAAATGCCAAACAATGTAGTGATTACCGTACAATCAGTCTGATGAGCCATGTACTGAAAATATTCCTGAAAATTATACACTCTAGAGTACACACAAAACTGGAACTGGACATCAATAATACCCAGTTTGGATTCCGAAATGGACTCGGAACAAGAGAGGCGTTGTTTGCACTGAACGTTATGTCTCAAAGATGTCTTGACATAAATCAAGATGTATTCATGTGTTTCATAGATTACAACAAGGCCTTTGATAAAGTGCGGCATGATCACCTAATCAGACTCCTGACAGAAAAGAATTTAGATAAACGAGACATCCGACTAATAGCAAATATGTACTACAATCAGAAAGCAGTAGTGAGAGTAGAGAATAATACCACTGAAGAAATTGAAATAAAGCGAGGTGTGAGACAAGGGTGTATACTGTCACCAACCCTGTTTAATCTCTATTCCGAAGACGTAATGAATAGAACACTCTCTGAGCAATCCGTAGGTATTAAAATAAATGGTGTTAGATTAAACAATCTGAGATTTGCCGACGACACCGTTCTGATCGCAGAAACACTTGAAGAGCTACAGACATTGGTGAATAAGATAGCAGACTGCAGCGAAGAATATGGACTATCTTTGAACATAAAGAAAACGAAATTTATGGTAATATCGAAATCAACACAAAATGTCCAAAATTTATATTTACACAATGAAATTATCGATCGAGTTAGCAAATACAAATATTTAGGCACTTTTATAAATGAAGACAACGATAGCTCAGCGGAAATCAAAATAAGAATAGAAAAAGCCAGATCCATATTCACTAAAATGAAGAGAGTGTTCTGCGGAAGAGATTTGAGCCTTGAAATGAAACTTCGCCTGATGAGATGTTACGTACTTTCTGTGCTGTTTTACGGAATGGAGTCATGGACGTTAAAAAAGATTGATACCAAAAAATTAGAGGCATTTGAACTGTGGATGTATCGCAGAATCCTGAGAATATCATGGACCGAGAGAGTCACAAATGTCGAGGTCTTGAGAAGAATGAACAAAGAAAAGGAAGTCATATTTACAATCAAAAAACGAAAACTGCAATACTTGGGCCACATTACAAGAGGCGAAAGATATGAACTGCTTCGAATAATTATGCAAGGGAAAATAGCAGGAAAAAGGTCCATAGGAAGAAGACGAAACTCCTGGCTAAAGAATCTACGGGAATGGTATAGTTGTAGCAACAACGAATTGTTTCGGTCAGCAGTTTCGAAAATACGTATAGCCCTGATGATCGCCAACCTTCGGAACGAAGATGGCACTTGAAGAAGAAGAAGTTAAAAAGGTAAAACTAAAACATAAGTTCCTCTAGGGTATGTTGTGATTCTGCAAGGTTGCCTATACGAATAAGCGTAGCTTACAAGGCCTAAATAGAGTTTAGATAATTTTGGATTACTGAAAAAATACCAGGAAATCGTATTGGTGTTGGAAAGAAATTGGTGACATGTGGCGTTGTACGTTGGAACAAAGTCATCAACGTTCTTTAACGTCATGTTAACTGTCTTATGTTAGTCTTGCACAGACTGGTAAGAACGTCAATTTCATGAGCCTAAAAACTTACTGGTCGTCAATTCGGATCCTGGTGTAACAAGAATTTTTATTTAAAAAAAATCGCCGTCATTACGATACAATGAGCGGTTCTTTCTAAAGACCATGAAGTCGATTTTGCTTAGTTACAATATAATTATGCAATATACAATCTACGACTCCACCAACCTCTAGTCATCGCTACACCATTATCACCATTGTACAACAGATTCTAATGTCCAAGACGTCTAAGATTACAGTGGCATTCTTTTATAATTGTACTTTACATTGGCTGTTCGTCGAGGTATTCGGGTTATTAAATTAGATTCTTTAAATAGTTTAATTTGCAATCTTCACAGTCCATTCCTGGATACCCTTCAGTGATACGTATAGGTTAATCACTTTTTGATTCTTAAGCTTAATGCAATTTTTTATTCTTTATGGAAACAATCTATTTTGTGATTTCTTCGCTTTTACTATTCATATGCACATTCTTGTGATTTTTGTCATGGTTGTCCATATAGTATTCAATTTTTTTTCATACCTCTTTTAAACGAATTGTCTGCGTTGTTTGGTAAATTTGCTTTTCTTTTGTTGCACTTTATTTATACTAATAATAAATAATACTAGATACTGCATAATAATAAATTTTACTAATATTATTATTATGCACATTATTATATATGACCACTGTTAGCATCGGTACCTCTGTAGTTTCTTGAATCACTTATTGCCCGTTTATCTTTTCTTTTATTCTTCCATTTATCTAACGACGTCCAAATTTCTATTGGATATTCTTGTAAAAAGAAACTAAGCTGTTTTTTCCATCTGTTATTGTCCCTGTGTTTCCATTATTCCTACTTTTACTAATTCCTAATTTAATTTTTATACCGTTTCAGTAGGGGCATATAATGATAATTATTTTACCATAATATATTTTCTCTTAATCTTTAATTACTTATTCTTTAAATTATTAAATTCTGGTATTACCTTCAAATGTCACGCTGGTTATAAAAACCAGAATATGACCCAATTTAGGTGAACATTGGATGGAAAATGATTCATTTTTTTTCTATTTCATAGGCATTATTCAAATCTATGTCAAAATAAGGGAACGAAGAATGATCAACGATGCTTTAAAATGTAGATGAGATGGATTAATAGATGATAATATTAAGGATGATTGAAAACGATAATGATAAAATATTTGTTACAAGAACTTTCTGTGTTTTGTTACCTTATCATATGGCCAGTAATATTTATAATCATCCTAAAAAAGAATACATAATTTTCTATACTATTAAATTTATTTTTTTTATTACCTTATCATACGGAAGAAGGGATTTACTCTCATCCTAAAAAATTTGCCCCGTCAAGTTTAGTTAACGATATATTTTTTATTTAGACATACACTTACTGTCATTGTAACCAAAAGTGAGTCAAATGAGAAAACTCTGCAAAAAAATACTAATTTGGTAATCTATATTTTTAATTCTACTGTTCTGCAACAATATCTTTTTGTTTTTAGCTTTTCTTGTATTAAGTTTTCTTAGTACGAAACTGAATTTCAAACGAAATCCTAGAATATAAAATATATACTGTATTTTGTAATTACAAATATCCTAATTGTTTTATGAACGATACTAGACTAGGCTTTAATAAGGAATAGATTCTTACAGCTAGTATTTTGTAGAATCATTTTTATCTGAGTTTATATTCCATTTCCTAAATTTCTTGTTCCTGACTTAATCTCTCTTAAGTCGTAAGTATCTGCGTTATTCTAAATTCATACAATTAGTAGACAAAATATCAGTGTGCTAGTTCCGTTATTATCTACTTTACCGTAAAAATAGGGAACAATAAACAGATGGCAAATTTTAGTGGAACTAAAATCGAACGACACACTTAGAAGAGAGCATACCTGATACTGTCATCGCAGGAAAAGGAGTCTTTTAAACAAATGACATTCAATTTATTCTTTAGATGCTCTACAGAAGTCAAAGTATTATGTGCTATATATCCACAATGTCCTTTTTACATTTGAAATAAATAAATACACAATTTAAGCAGTAGAAAAAGTCTAAGACAAGCGTATAGGGTACGTAGAAAAGGAACAAACACCAGGCCAAAAACTGGCAACCTCTATCAGTCTGTCGAAAAGTAATGGACGACTTCCCACGCAGTCAACAATGCCCATCTTAGAGGTGGGAACCCAGATTTCTATAATCACATCCATCCCTCGCCCACGTTGGAATCTAAAGAAAGCCATTTGGAGCAGCTTTTCTGCGGAACTGGACAAGACTCTACTCTGGTTACCCCTACCATAAGAAATTACAAAAGATTCATTGGAGCCGTAACAAGCACGGCCAAAAATCATATACCAAGAGGCTACCGAAAAGAATACATTTGTGAAAACTGTAGAAAGTCTTAATTTTTAAACATCAAGTAGGCAAGCATGGACACTACTAAGAAAATTAGGAAGCGCAACTCCCATAACAAGGAACAAAACAACAATTAACCCAGACACTATTGCCTCATATCTGGTATCGACATCTAGGGCCCCGAAAGAAAAGCCACACACAATCAAGGTAAAACGAGAGCTCAAAACTTTAAAATTCCAATTTACAGAAACCGAATACTCTCGCCCTTTCACTTGCGAAGAAGTCACCATAGCTCTCAAGCATGTAAAACCAGGTAAAGCCCCAGGTTTTGACAGTATTCATCCCAAATTCTTGATTAACAGCGGCAAATATGCGAGAGAATGGATGGCCCACTTTTTCAGAGATATTATGAAGACCGATACCATACCACAGGAATTCAAACGCTATTTAGTCCAAAGCTACTTGAATTAACACCGGTTGATCAAGCAGGTTTCTGACCAAAAAGAAGCTGCGCAGATCTTTCACTTACCGCATTAATTGAAGCAGGGTTCCAGTGAAAACTTAAAACTGCAGCCGCCATTCATAGACCTAACAGCAGCCTACGATACAGTCTGGAGAGAAGTTATAATATACAAGCTCCTCCGTATTATCTCCTGTAAATCCACCGCTCGAATAATCAACAGCATGGCAGCCCACCGAACGATTCAAGTAGTCATGGGAACCGACATCAGCACCCCAAGAAAACTGAAGAATGGACTGCCTCAGGAATCAGGGATCTGTCCTAGCTCCTCTTGTCTTTAGGCTGTACATCGCTGATATACCAGAAACCAGATCAAGGAAGTTTGGTTACGCCGATGACTGGGTCCTTGCAACAAGGTGTAAGTCAATTGAACAAACAGAAGAAATCCTTACGGCGGCAGACTTACACACAGTGGAAAAGTATTTCCGTAAATGGAGGCTCCAACCAAACGCTACCAAAACAGAGGTTTCCAGTTTTCATCTAAATAACAAGCTTGCAGGAAGAACATTGAACGTCCAATTCAAAAACACCACACTGGCCTAAAATAAAACACCAAAGTACCTTGAAGTAACTCTTGATAGAACCCTATCTTTCACGAAACATCTGTCAAAAACAGGAAAAACTTAAATCCAGAAACAACATCATCCAGAAGCTGTGCGGCACAACATGGGGAGCATCGGCTTACATCTTGCGATCATCTGCCCAGGTCCTTGTCTTCTCAACCGCGGAATACTGCTCTTCAGCCTAGCTTAACAGCCCACATATACACAAAGTAGATGTCCAATTGAACAATACAATGAGAATGATTGCTGGAGCTATCAAATCCACCCCTATGCAATGGCTCCGAGTAGTGAGCCATATTTCACCAACCAAACTACTACGTATACACTCTCTCATTAGTGAGGACCAAAAGATACTTGGTAACGAGATCCTGCCAATTCATCAAGATATAGATGCTGCCAACCTAAAAAGTTTACCACTTTTAACCCCGGGCTTCCCCCCAAAAACCCTCTCGTAGACTGGTAAAAACTCAAAAAATCAATTTACCAAGAACCTGTACGCCGTAGAAAAAATGTTTCAAATAAAAAATGTAGCTGGAATAATTATAAACAAAAATGTTTATTAGCACTTTTTTGTAAAATGAACCATTCTCTCAGAAACACCGCTGGAAGCGACCGGCGATTTTGAATGTCAGTTGCGCGCCCGAAATCAATGCCTGTGGGTAAAAGTGGTAAACATTTTTGCATCTTTTTGGCATCCTAAAATTGGCATTCTCGGCAAAATTTAGCTCTGACGACTAGAGTATTTATATCTGTACCTCAAAATAAAACTGTATCAAGTCCAATTTTAAGCAAAACGGGATTATTGATGAAATTGACTTAGAATTAAGTCCTCTTTCATATGGTACTAAGATCTAAGCTCAATCTCTAATATTAACAGAGATAGCTAATTTTAAACGATATTAAGTCCTTGTGTCTTTTGGGAGAAAAGAATATCAAATTTAACAGTACAGTCCTTAGTTTGGTGTTTTTAGTAAAGACAATATTAAGTCCAAGTTTATTTTTAAGTTGAAATTAAGTCCATACTTTCCCCTCACATTAATGCGCAACACTGTGTTGCTAGGTTGCACAAGAGACTGCAAGTCCCTAGGTTCCAACAAGCGGCCAAGGGAAAAACGGTTAGAACTGATTCTGTCCAACTCTTTGCACATGTTTACCGACGATTTCTGACTAATAGTTTGAGTTTGACTGTTTGTAGGAACAGACGTTAGTTCAAAGAGTAAAGTTTTCAGACTAGTTTTTAAAGAGATTTCAGTACATTTTCATTTTAAAAATGAGTGGCAGATCACAGAGAATTATTTCATTAGTGAATAAAGATGAATATAAAAATTTTTGAGCAAGAAAGAAAACAACATAAATGCTGCTTTTTGGGATGCATCCAAAGACATAAACCATAAACGTCAGTTTATATCATCGCATATCCAATTGGTACAAACGTTTAGAAAAAGATGTAGAACTGGTGCAAGAATGAATTTTAGAGCTCACACACAACAGTATTATTTAGACAAAAATAATTCCGTGGTACGTGTGTGCAAAATATTTTTTGTTAACACTCTGCATATTTCACAAAATTTTGTGACCACATCTTTGGATAAAAAACAAGCAGAAGCTATAATTGCTGTGGATGAAAGGGGGAAGCATAAAAACCATGTTAAGGTATGTACCTGAAGTTGTGAAACAAGAAGTTCGTGATCATATTATGAAATTCTCTGTTGAACAATCACATTATACGCGAGAAAGACCGAGCAGAAAATACCTGAAAAGTTACCTTACTATTGCAAAAATGTATAGAATTTATAAAGCACAGTGTAAAGAAAAAATACACATGAAATCTGATTGCCAAAGAATGGTTGTAGAGTTACATTTTTAACACAGAGTTCAATTACTTCTTCAAGTCTCTAGATAATGATACTTGCGATCAATGTGACTCATTTTTAGTGAAGCTACGTGAAGAACAAAATGATGTTGAAGAGGAATCTCTACAAGCCAAATATAATGAACATTTGGAAAAAGCAACAAAAAGATACTCTTTAAAGAAATATTAAATTTGCACAAAACAACAAAATTCTAAAACAAGTATGATATGCGTCGATTTACAAAAATGCCTCACAACACCAGTGTTAACCAACGCGCAAAGCTCTTACTCTTTAAAACTTTGGACGTATAATTACACAATTTATGATGCCACTAATAATGCTACTACTTGTTTGATGTGGGACTAGTCCAAATAAGGACGCGGTGCAAATGAAATGGCATCAAGATTGCTAAAGTGGACATTATCACATGTTAAACCTCACAAAAAAAAATATTATTGTATGGTCTGATAACTGTCCATCTCAAAATCGAAATATTCGAACAATCAAACATACACAATGTTATAGTTATAGCTTATTTTTATATATTAAAAAAAATTCCAACGTTGAAAACCATTACACATAAATTCTTATTGCGTACTCACTTAAAAGTTGATGCTTGCCATTCATTAATAGAATGCGAAGAAAAGAAGAGTGCTGGTTTTCAAATCATGTCTCCCTGGAACTGGCAACAATTAGCTAAAATGTGTAGAATAACTAATCCGTTCGAGGTGACTAATATGGAGACAAGCGATTTCAAAATTTTAAGCAATTATATAGCAACATCACGTCTCCATTTTTGTCTAGACAAAAAATGTGGATGGCATGGATTTCTCATTATCAAAAATGGTATATGTACAAATAAGGGGAGAAAAGTATGGAACACTGTACTATAAAACTAATTTTCAAGAAAAGGAATTTCAGGCAGTCAATTTAATTCGAACTTGAAGGAGAGTCGTATTTCCTGAGGAAATACAAACTGTAAGGGATGATGATAATCCAATCTCCAAAAAACAATACAAACATCTTTAGACATTATTAAAACGGGTTCCAAAGCATTTCCATGATTTTTATGTCAACCTAAAGCATAGCAGCATACATGAAGATGATGATAACCATACCCAATAATTTGTGTTCATTAGTTGGAACTTACATTGAATAACTACAATATTAGTTTCATATTTTCTATTAAAGCTTTTTTATCAATAAAAATTGTTATTTTATTTTGTGCTTTGTTAAAATAATAACCATAACTTGTTTGGAGCTAACTTTGGAATTGTAACATAACATTTATGCTTATAATGTTAAGTCCTTAAAATTGACTTGGTATTAATACAAAATTGTATTATGTCCAAAACCAAAAAAATGATGAATTTTTGACAAATCACTATTTGAATTTCGTGCTTTAATTACTTGAAATTCAGTAGTTGATAGATCATAGATTCCAAAAAAAATGGGTGTCACAGAGGAAGAAAAATACTAGACCTTAACTTAAAACCTGCACATTGATCAACTTCAAACCGCTCTCCTGAAAAATCGACATTTTGGACCTAGTACACTTTTATTCTGGGGTACAGATATATAGTTAGTTTATAAGGCAGATATTAACTTCAACCACTATCCTTTATTGATAACTTTAACTTATAGACGGCTGAAAATTTCAAAAAGTAAATTTCATCTCAGACTGCCTATTGTAAGAATCGTGCATAAAATCTGGTATGTATCAAGAGTGTGGTAAGAATTTATAGCTGTTAAAATCATAAAGTTCTACTGTTTGCTATCAATACTTATATCACACCCTCGATAACTATTCTTCTTCACAGTTATTATATCTTACCTTGTCTACTAATTTTTCACTCTCCAATCTAGCCAGTTGTTCAGCCCTCATTAATATGGTCTCGGTGTGAAGGTCAATTCCCAGATCTTGGGAAATCTCATTCATGTTCAATGCTCTTGCAAGACGTTCAAGAAAATTGACAAACTGAAACAGTTATTATTATTCCAATAGTTGTTAATTAGCACAAAATTGGAATTCATAAAAATTAAAAACATTTTAGCCTTAAATTATAACACTATAATACAGTATAATTTGTTATCATAAGTGCTACCGGTAAACGTAAGTACCATTTCATCTATTTTACATTAAAACGACTCTGACTAGCTATATGTGATTATTTTCCAGTGGTACATCTAAGTCTGGTCTTAAACAACACTATTTCATTGGTTTTATTTACTATCATGAGATATGTAGTGAGGATTCTTCATTTGTTTGTATTAGTTTTATGGCATTTTAGTCAGGGCTGAAAGTTCTTTCTTCAAAGTGTATTTTTAATTGTTGAAATAACGTCTATGGTGTTTTGTTTATAAAAAATGGCAGGGTAAGTAAGTTTTTTGTTTAACGTATTAATATTTTTAAATGGTTTTGAATATTTAGTCTCTAAAAATGACATTTGTTTCATTGAAACTTGAGACTACCGTTCGGCATAATTGTAATATATTTTTTTCATTACAGACATTAAAAAAGTGTTTGACTGATGCAAAATTGTTAAAACATAGAAAATCATGATTTTTATGATTTTTTTCCTCCATTAGATAATGCAGAAGATACTGATGTTGAATTAGATGTCGATGATGAGCTGAATATTTCTGCCGCTGGAATAGATTTACAAATAAATTGAGAAGAAATGGCAAATAATGAATACCCTAAATTAGTTTCTGATAACCAGTCTAACCAATCTAACGAACGACAAATTCACGAACCTAATGAACATCAAGATCAAGAGCCTGATAACTACATGGAACCTGAATGTCCAGAAAGAAAATGGAGTAAATAGGAAAAAACCATAGAAATTCCTCAATATACATAAGCTGCCTGTATTTGGAA
This sequence comes from Diabrotica balteata, assembly GCA_918026665.1. NCBI lineage: Eukaryota > Metazoa > Arthropoda > Insecta > Coleoptera > Chrysomelidae > Diabrotica > Diabrotica balteata. Next base: position 203,776,988 of record OU898276.1, on the reverse strand, counting down.
AGAAGTTTATTTTAGAGAATATGAGACCCCTTAGATATTTTTGTTAAGCTTTAGAATATAACATAGAAAGATATAACTTAGCAGAATAACCTTATGCCACACAAAAGTAAAAACAACTAAATATGTCCAAGTAAGAACTCTTAATGGGTTACCATATAGTTCCTGGAGTCTGAAATTATTAATCAAGTCAAGAAGATCTATATGTTTTATTTGGTGCAGAAACTATGCCTAGGAATGAGTTTTAGACCATTTTAAGATATTTCCATGTAAAACCAAAATATAATATCGATCGGATTTATAAAATTAAACCTTTGTTGCACTGTCTCCAATCTCAATTGTAAAATGTTGGTGCCGATCATCTATTAAACAATATAATCCTATGACACCGATAAAAAGAGGGTATAAGCTCTGGTGTTATTCTGGCGTGAATGACTTTGTTAAAAAATTTCAAGTGTTCAAGGCAAAAATGAAAAAATTTAAAAAAAAATACTCCAAATGTACTTTAGGTGAACGAGTTGTTTTATCTTTGACAGAAGTCATAGTGGGGAAAAAAATTATTTTTTTTGGATAAGTTTTACACCACTATAAAACTACTGGAGAAACTGAAAGCTGAAACTACTTTAGCCTATAATTACTATTTAAATGGGAATAAGGCACAATTAAAGGTTAAAGTAAGTTTATTGACGTTTCAATTTCCACTTCGGAAATCGTTCTTCATAAAAATTGAACGTCAATAAACTTACTTTAACCTTTAAGTGTGACTTATTCCCATTTAAATAGTAGTTAATTTAAAATGCCACAAGAAAATAGCTTCAGAACAAGCTGAGGGAATATCTGGATATTAAATTTTATCTATCTCTGTCTCATCCTGTCAAGGGATTCTTGGACGTCAGCCTTCCAATCGATAGTTCTCGTAAAACGAACTACCAATCAGAGAACTGAGTTCCTGAGAACGAGGTCTTCTCCCAAAAGTGTTATCCGGCCCCGGAGGTAACGACCGTAAGGAGATTTAAAAAGTATGGCTTGGGTTTTGGATGGGTTTATAGTAACTCTCCATTTGTTGCACCACTTCACGACCTTGTCAAGGTAGGTTTGCGATCTATCGAATACAGGCCGTCGCTCACCCTCTCTGTGGGAGCCTGAAATGAGAATGGCCAACGGTATCATCAGCGAATAGGAAGAGAGACTCTGATGCTTGCTGTGGGCGGGGAATGTCGCTATTATATACTGTGTAAAGTGTTGGAGCAAGTATTGAGCCTTACGGCACTCCAGTTAGTGAAGTGAAGGGGGTGGATAGATGGTCAGCTACTTTGATCCTAACCGTCCGATGGGAGAGATAGGAATTTATTAATTAGGTGTTGGCAGTCCAGCAATATGGAGTTTCTCAATCAGGCCTGTGTGCCAGACCTGATTGAAGGCCTTTTGGACGTCGAGGAATATGCTTACGACGTGTTTCCTTTCGTTAATGGATTGTGAAATGAAGGTTGTTGCTTCAACCAATGCATTTTGTGTGGAGTGTCCAGCCCTGAATCCAAATTGGTAGTTTGGAATTCAGAAGTGAGCGTCTAGGAATTCTACGAGGCTCTCCTTGAGGAACTAACAAAAAAACACCATTTTGCATTCTAGTCGTAAATTGGTTGTAAACTAGAGTTATTATAAAATTAATTTTATTGGTCCAAAACCTAATGAGATGTTAATTAAAATGTAGTTAAAAAAAGCAAAATATAAAAGATAATAAAAAATAGTAAAGCAAATAATATTGGATATTTCATTGTATAGTATTTTGAACTCGGTATTTACAGTGAATATTTTAAATTTAATTTCGAATATTAAAATTACCCCGTGAATATCTGAAATACATCGAATCTCATCAGTTATTCCATGTTATTGTTGTGTGTTGTAATTCAATTTTATTTGTAACATTAGCATATTCCTAACAAATGTATATTGACTTTGTATGCCAATAAATTAATAAACAATCGTCCCATTCAAATATTTCGGAACGCACAAAGTGCCAGGCACATTTGTAGTCAATGTCAGACCTAATATAATAATAAAGGGAAATCAATTCGATATGCTTTGTGTTATGTTAGTTGTTGGTCGGCTATAGACAGAAAGTTATAAAAAACAAAGGCATATTAGAAAAAGCGATGCATTTTAATTGTGGAAACATGCTGTAAGGGAATTTAAAAAGTTATTCACTAGATATTGTAACAAAAATGCTTTGTGCGCCAATGTAACAAAAAATGTGTGAGGAATGTAAAAAATGTTTGGGTAATGGAAAAGATAACATATAATTTAAAGCTGGCTAGCAGAAGTTGAAGGCAAAAGAAGTAGAGGTAGATCTCCTACACGATACACGGACCATATTGTTGCTACCATTGGCGCTCCATTTTCAGAATGTGCTAGATTGGCAGAAGATAGAAAAACGTGAAGGAACATTGAAAAAATTACCTAACAGCTTCATGATATCACGATACATGCATCAGGTTAACGACTAAGAAGAAGCAGAAGTTGCCGGAGAGTGACTACTTGACACTCAAAAGAGGATTCGGCCAATTTGCATGCCCTACAGAGACCGTAGAATAAGAAAATGAATGACAAAGTAACAAACAATCTATATGTATATAACTAAGATAAATAAAAGTGATTATAGAAGTTACTCCTAAATGTGAGTGGGCTCTAGGAAAGTATTTACATAAACTTTCCAAGGTATCTTCCAAAGCTGTTTGCTGAAATAAAGAGAGAAACAGGCATTAATTGAAATATTTAGTTTTCACCAAAAATTTAATCCCTATCCAATATATACAATCTAAATTTACCCTAAAATACCCACCACCAATTATGTACAGTTAATCTAGTTACTTATATAAAAAATAATAAAAATACCCGGGTTACACACAACTGATCCTTGATAATCTGAATTTATAAATTATAAAATATAAGAATAAATTTAATGATAATGATAATTGATCTAAATTTACAAATAATAAAATATAGAAAAAATTGTAATGATTTAACAAGTAATAAGGACAATATCCTGAAGGGATAAAAGTCCAAAGGTTTAAATATGTAATAAAAATAAAATCTCTCTGATTAAATAATAAATAACTCTCTGATTAAATGTGTACACAAGGAACCCTACAAATGAGTTAAAAGGGAGGATTTAAGACCTCAACCTACTTAGTCTCTAAATATAATTAAGTATTATTTCACGAAAAAAATGATGGTGTTTTTATATTATTAAGTAAAAATACTATGATTAAACGTTCAAAACAAAAAATATTATATTTAAAAAAGTACAGCTAATAAATAAACTTAATCCAGGTTATCTACTATATTTTAAAGGGAGATAATTCCCGCTGATTTCTTAAAAATTGTTCGGTAATCAGAAGGTCAGATCTGGACCTCTGCGGAGCAGCTACGGCAAAAAAACAGGCCTGGAACCAGGTGTAACCGGACTAGGTTTCAACTTAATCTTTCTTATTAAAAAAAAAATATTCCAAAAAAAACAAAACAAATTTTTCCTCGACTTCTGCTTGACTCCCAAAGGTAGGCTAAAAAAACATTTGTTTTAGAGTTTTTTCTTATTCTTGAGACAGAGTAGGGAAAAACACAAGGTTTATGAACCTTGAAAGGTTTTATAAAGGTTACTTATGAAGTGTGAAAGCAAAAAAAACTTAATGGTTTTGTAATTAATGTGACCGTCGTATGGTTTGACAATATTTCAAGTAAAATGGATTAATTATATCGACAATTTTAACGAAAAGCATGATATGGATAATAATATATTTTATAATATAAAGAACAGTATAAGACATATTTTTAACGACACTCTTAATAGCAATTTTAACGATAGATAATTATGTTTTTAAGGTCGGGAAGTAAAATTAAAATACATATGATTTTATATCAATTAACACTTTCGATTTAGATGTTGAATATTTCTTAATGAAATGATGGAAAGCAGTTCAGATAAACATATCGAATCAACTGAAACGTGACAATACAGGATCTCAAAATTTCTGATGGGTTTTATTATTTCAGTTTATTATAAATTATTTATTGATATTTATAAATTTACCGGATCAAGCTGGCTTTAAAACAAACAGGACACTTATAAAAAAAACCCAAACTAAAACTTCCTCTATTACTTCCTCTTCCTAAATAAAAACTTTGAACTAAAAAAAAAACCTTTTGTAAGCCGACTCTCTCCCTACCTTAACTTAAGTGCCTTTTACGAACGTCAAAACAGAAGTCAAGTGGTAGTCGCTTGCTTTGAGCCAGCTAAACTATGGTTGCAAACCTGAACGCTTGGTGTCGCTGTTTAATACCAACTTAAATTTTAAGAATTTAGAAAATCATTAAGAGGATTTGATTTTAAAAATTTGATTGAAAAATGTTTAAGGATTATTAAAGTAACCGACTCGTTACAATATATAATCAGGAAAGAAATTTTAAGAAGCATGGAAGAATCGATGTATCTATTTTGTTTCCCTGTTTTGTGAGACATGCCATTACATTTTACATTAATTAATCACTAGCATTAACCTTTTCTATTTGCTTTAAACATTTGGCATTTCTTTCCTCAGGTAGCTGTAGCTTCCTCCGTGGTTATTGATAATTGCTGCCCTGGAAGCCATCAGGGTCTTCTAACTCTAATGCCACAAATCCAGACGTAGCCATACAGCTCACACTCCCTGTAAGGGGAAAATTTACTAATGCCAGATACCTACGGTATCAAAAGGATTGAGCTCTGGTGGAACTCTTACCATGTTATCGAGTCCTAGGTAACTTGGTACTTTCTAGGAGATTCTTCGGTGATATAGGGATGGCTACAGATTCTGAACATTGGTTTCCATAAATTATGTTTAATTGCATCCGGTGTGAAAGATATATTTCTAAGAGTTTTAGACAAACGTGGGCACATTATTTAAGGAATGGTATCATTAGGTTCATCTGTAAAACCTGAGAAAAGAATACCGATAAACATTCCGAAGATTCGTTATTCGAAGAACATAAAGACCTTCATCTTTTTGAAGTACTTAATGGTATGGAGACTTTAGAAGATAAATATGTGCAAATGTACAAATTTTGTTCTTAACTTTAGCAAAGATTGTTTGACTCGGTTTCGAGTCTTAAAGCTTTCGCTTATATCAAATTAAATGGGTAACTGAGTATATAGACATAGTTCCACATTGACGATGCATCAGAGTGATTAAGAAAAATAGATTGCCAGTTTAACTGGGATAAAACTGAATTAACATTAAATAAATCAGTCGCGGCATACGTTGGGAAATTATTTTTGCAAGGCGGTGTTAAACTAAATTTCACAAACTCGATATTATCCGAGAAGCCATAGAAATTGAGAAAAGGCCAAATTGTCTCAATAAGAGAGATGCCGGCATCCGGTTACCTTCGTCATAGAACTCTTCATGGCGTCATGGAGAAAATATCGTTCGCTTCACCCTCCAATTAAAATGCTGCCATTAGAAATGTTCGCACCAATCTCCGCTCCAACTCCTACTTCATCCTCCATCCAAACCACATCATTATCGACGATATAAATGAAACGGCCGCTGTTCCCAATAGCAGTAATGCATTGATTAGTGACCACTGTAGTAGTGCCTGAGGGCTGGGTAGGCAAAGACCTCATATGTACTTCTGCGCAAACGACTTTTCTGGAGTAATTTTACAGAAAACCCATTGTTATATAGATAAACAAATTACCTTAAAATGATCCTTCTTGGACTTTATTTTGTTTGTTTTCTTGAAATACAAATATTATGTTCTTCTGTTAATAATATACGTTTGAAGATACTGTTAATTAATATAGTACGTTCAACTTTCTTCAATTCTCATTCAGCATCGGTAACGAAATTGTGGTTTATCAAGATAAAGTTACAATATTCATTTTACCCCTTCTACTAAAAAAATGTAATCTTCAAAATATGTAGCCTGAAATTTCAATATTTGAGTTTTGGCGACAAATATGAGGCGTTGGAAATATGCCTAAAAACGCTGATTTTTAAACTTTCACCTTACAAACTCTTTATCGTCACTGGAAATACTTCCGGAAAATACAAGAAATTTGTAGCCAAAGCTGTGTAGTTAACATTGGAAATTAAATAGTGACCGGTTAATGGAAGTCATAAATTTGATTGATCTAAAGAATAGAAGGCCTTAAAAAATTAGGATGTAAAATGTCGTATGTTTACTTTTGTCCAAGTATACAGTCGTATGTTCTACTATCGATATTATACGGGGGTTGAAGGGCCAGTTGGTCTGTGTCATTTTAACTATCAAGAACCACGTGTTCAAATCAAGCAAAGAAACATGTTGCTCTTTAAGTATTAAAATCTTCAACTGTTGTCATCTACCTAGGGTCGCATTATAATTTAAAGTTAAATATATGAAACCTTTAAAATTAAGAACGAAGGTATTTAATGCATGCGTTCTACCTGTTCTGACATATGGTGCCCAGACGTGGACGTGTACCAAGAGCAACTTAGATAGAATAAAGAAAACTCAAAGAGCTATGGAAAGAGAAATGTTGGGAATATCGTTGAGTAGTGATGTTACTTTTTTACCGATGATGTTAAAACATCGATGTTTAGTTATTTCACCATCGATGTCAAGACATCTGAACCAACGATGGAACATCGATGTTAACAATTCGATATTTTTTATTCCATTAAGCACCATATAGCTTACCATTAAGCAACCAGTAATACCATTAAGCAACCAGTAATACAGTATGTTGACGATAAAATTTTTTTCAGCATTAACTAGTTTTTGTTTTTATTAAGTTTATACTTCAAACTGCCTATTTCTATATTTGTAGGTTTTACTAAAGACTTTTAATAAAAAAACTGAGTAATTCGATTTAATTTTTTTAGGTTAACTTACCTATTATTTTTTCTTTATGAAAAGTACATCGATATTTCTAAAACATCGATTTTTGTCATTCGATACATCGGTGGCATCGATATATATGTCCAATAATATCGTCGATGTTTAAAATCGATGTTTCGTTTCGACGTCCCATCACTATCGTTGAGAGATAAAAAGAGGAGCGAGTGGATAAGATGCAAAACCAAAACAACAGACGCTGTCGAACATGCATTGAAATTAAAATGGAAATGGGCTGGGCATAATGAAAGATATCAGGATGGAAGATCTAACGGAATGGAAATAAACTTAGGGAAAACCGAATACCTACCAACAGAAAACAAGGATATAAGAAACCTAAAGATAGACGAGGGAAGACAAGTAAATGGAGCAGATAAATTCAAGTATTTAGGAACCATAATATCAAACCAGGGAACAACAGAAGAAGATATAAACAACAGACTAAGACAAACAAGAAACTGTATAAGACAACTAAATTTAGTGCTGTGGGATAAGAACATTACGATTAAGACAAAAAAGAGAATATATAATACCCTGACAAGAAGTATCCTGATATATGGGTCCGAAAACTGGACAATAAACAAGAGAAATAGAGGTAGAATAAGAGCAGTAGAAGAGTTCCTAAGGAGAAGCGGTACACTTACAAAAAGAGACAGAATTAAAAACGCAGAGATTAAGCGGAGAATGGGAGTGCAATCAGACATAATCGACTATATAGAGGAGAAGAGACTATCCTGGTATGGCCACGTCAGAAGAGCGGACAGAGGACGCTGGATAAACAAAATTACAGAATGGAGCCCGATCGGAAGAAGAAAGAGGGGAAAACCCCGAAGGTCATTCAGAGACGAAATCGACGAGGCTATGGAGAAAAGAACCCTGCGAGATGGAGACTGGAATGAAGGAAGACAGTGAAAACTGTGGAAATCCTTAGTAGTAGTAGTAGTAGTACTTAATTTATATACCTACTGTAAAAAAAAATCGAAAGTACACCAAAACGGTGTTGCAAAAATAGAAATAAAATTTCCATATTACAGTGAGTTAGCGCTAAAAAATGCTTTCGAAGATAATCTTTTCTAAAAAATTAACTTTTATTCCATTTTCAATAAAACTGTACAAGTACAAACAGCAGCCTAAACCTTGATATAATATACAACCGTTGAATTCACTTTGCTACCTCAACAAATGTCGTAATTTTAATGAATTGATTTTATAAAAAATTTTTAGTATGGTAATAGGAATGTTTTTCTAAAAATATTTGCAACTTTATCTCGATAAACCAAATCATTTCGTTCTCGTTACATTGGATGTCTACAAATAAAAATCAACCCCTAAAACTCGATAATAAACTTACTACAATGAACACGACTCACTCGAGTTTACTTTTGTACTGATATGACAAAATCTTCATCGCGTTTCGAAGGAAAAAAATTGATGATTGTGTTGGTTACAGCATGGAACCGACCTAGTTGTTTCCATTTTCTAAATATATCGAGGTCACGGCCTTCCTGATCGTCCTCGGGGTAATAGTCGCTGAAAAGGACCATCGTTTTCCGGTGTGCACAAGGGGTTGGACGGTCGACAGGGTAAATAGTTACACGGAGAAAAGTTGGTTAGATATTTTTTTATGAAAGCATGAATTTAATTTTTATTTTCCAGGAAAATTTTATTTCCAACATTATTATGTATATTTTTTGAATATTCGTTATTTATATTATAGTTAACATCTCAAATACGTAAGTGTATATAGTGGATCTACAGAATATAGAAAAGGGACAAGAAGTATCTTTCCCTAAATATAACCTAGAAAACTTAAAAAAAGATTCAACTAAATTTCTTTACAAATTACGACTAGCCACAAAATTACAAATTGTGGATCGAGAAAATATATTAGCGGAAGAATTATACCAGCAACTTAAAAAATGCATTCATGAGGCTGCAAGTTAAGCTTTGGGGTATAAAGACAAACATGAAACAAAAAATCAAGAATCGTGGTCGGAGAACATGCAAACGTTAATAAACAAGAAGAGAACTGCTTATCAGAAATAGATGTCAACGAGAAGGGAGGAAATATTCCAAGATATATAAAAAATTAAATTGAGATGTAAAAAGAGAAGTAGTCAAAAGTAAAAAATGAAATGTGGGATCAAAGATGTGCAGAGGTGGATAGATATAAGGGTGGTACAAAAGTTGGGCAAGCGTGGAAGGTGATAAAGTTTCTCCGGAGGGAAGGAAAGGAAAAAATCTTACAGTTGTTAATAGATCTGAAACACTGGAAACACCAGTATGAGGTCTTACTGACATCATCATCATCATCATTAATTAGCCTATATTTGTCCACTGCTGAACGTAGGCCTCCCGTAAAATTTTCCACCTATTTCTATTTTGAGCTTCTTGCATCCGATTTGTGGTGATGAGCTTGATATCATCCGTCCATCTAGTCGGTCTGATCTAGTCTTACTGACATAGGATAGATGTAAATTCCAAAAGATCGAAATGAAAGAAATATCAGAACATCACAAATAATTGAGATAACAACCGGAGAGTTAAGCGATGCCCTCAAAATATCGAAAAAACGGTAAAGCAGCAGGACCGGGAGACATTCCAATAAAGTTGGTAAAGTATGGACCAAAAATATTACATGAGATGTTGGTTCAACAATTTAAAAAATACTTAAAAGAACAAAATATCCCTGATAATTGAAATGTTGGATACATCAGCTCAATATTTAAGAAAGAGGATAAACGCAAATGCTCTAATTTGTAACGACTATTTTGCTTACCACAGGGTAAGAACATGGGGGACAAGATTGGGCAAACAAAATAATCGGAACTAGTGCGTACGGCACTCAGTTGGTTGTTGGAGAGCCGGGACGTGGATAAGTTGAACATATGGGGGATGGATTAGGGCAACTACAAAAAAGAAATAAAGGGGTACTTATACAAATCTCTTGGGACAAACAAAATGAAAATAAACCGGAAACACCTCAAGGAATTTAATATAGGGCGCCACTTGGGGTGGAAATAATTATAAAACATGAAAAACATAAAAAAAAATATCTTTTTCAAATAAAACTCAAATAGATAAGAGAAACAAATTAAACGGTTATTCTTGTCTCAAACAAACAGTTATCAAAAATACAGATTTTACAAGAACATATTATACAACATAATCCAAATTAATAAAAACTTACAAGTTCCTTGTTTACATAAAAGATTGCTACAAAAATTTTAAATGGTTTCTAGGTTATATGTAGCCAATTTAGATTATCAAAATTTTATGGATAGGTATCCTTTTTATGAAAATATTATTGAATTTAACCTCTACGACAAAAATAATATAAAACTTTAATTATTACAAATTCTTTTATTTTAATAAAAGCAATTATTAAAAATGTCTTTATAACTTGGAAAAAAATTATTACATTAAAAGTTACCTCATTTCTCACATGTTTCACTTAACTTTGAAAAAGAAAAACTTGCTACATCTCTGTGAAGCTACTTGGACAGATTCTCAAAGTGGAAAACAGGAAACCATTTCCGTACTCAGGCAGGAACGATTTAAACAGGAACTTAGTGGAGGAATCAAGCTGACTACGGGGACATTCTATACCATACTTTTCAAAAATTGCCAGTTTCCATTCAAATCTAATGACTACTCTGCCGAAACTGCTTATGCAAAGCAAAGAGTATAATCATTTTAACTGGTCTTAAGACATTACTAAAAAATTGAATCGACTCTTCGATTCACAATTGCCCCAGCAATATATATCCGCAGAAGCGTCTACGACCGTTTCAAATCTGTTCTTCCACTTACATTGTAACACGTCTGCCGCATTTGAAATATATTTGTCCACTCTTGATCTGCGTTAAATTTACCAATTCGACGCCAAATAAAATTTCCCCTTTGCGTCTACAAAGCATAAACAAACAAATATCCCCTTGTTATTCATTCCTAACGATGAAAGACAAATAAAACCTCTTTTTTATATCGATACATTTTTGGCAAAGTAACGTAAGTCACCAAACACGATTTGTAGAAAAAACAATTTTGTAATTCAACCTGGTTAAAATTATTTAAATTATGACTGAAAAAACTTGTCATACTTGTTCTAAAAAAGATTTAAAATAATTCTACGCTTACTACACTTTGGCAGTACCTTTTTAACAATAACAGTATTAGTTTATTGAAAAACATGATTTTCGCCAAAAATGTCACTTACGTTACTTTGCCAAAAATGTATCGATATTAGGGGGCATCATGAAATATAATCCCTTCATGCGACAAAAAACTTGTCGAAATAGATATAACATATTACAAATTAACAAAATAGCACGTAGTTTTTTAAACCGGAGTTCTACCTGACTTTGTAACAGAGATAAAAAAAATATTTCCAGCGTTATTACGCATTTAAAAATCTCGTCAAAAAAACTTGAAATATTTACAACATACATTTAACTTCGTCGGAATATTTAAAAAAAAATTTCCTATATTAACGATCGTTTTCTTGGTAAAAACAACCAGGGGTGTATTACAAAAATCTAAAATATAAAACGCTACAAATTATAAGGGAATAATGGGAATAATACCAGCTGAGTTGTAAGATCGAATGATAAAAGAAAGAGTAGAATCAGAATGCTAAGACATAAAAGAACAAAATAAATTTCGTGCAGGAAGATCATGCACTGATGGTATATTTGTTCTGCAGCAGGTAATCGAAAAACAGAAGGCAAATAATCTATCTACCCACCTATTGTTTGTAGATTTAGAGAAGGCATACGATACGGTATCTTTGAAAAAATTGTTTCAAACATTGACAAAAGTAGATCTCAGTAGAGAGTATGTGGATGCTATCGCAAATATATACAAAAATGCAAGTGTCGTTAAAGAAGAAAACTTTTTATCTGAATCATTTCCAATAATAAAAAGGCTTAAACAAGGATGTTGTCTATAAAAAACTTATACAGAAGTAAAACACTTCACATTTGTATTTAGGTATAAAACATCTAATTAAAACGTTTTTTAAAAACTGTTGTCAAAATTTATACAGGAGCATAACGTGACGTTTTCGATCTAGTTCAGATTTACCTCAGTGCCTTTTTTTGTACTTGAAGCTAACACTAAAATAGTAGCGGTGACATCAATATATGGTTTTACATGTTTCAAAATTTAAATTCTAATGTGACCCTAGGTCGATGACATGGGATAAAGACTTTAATACTTAAAGAACAACATGTCTCTTTGCTCAACTTGAACAAGTGGTTCTTGTCAGTTAAAACGACACAGACTAACAAAGACAATCTACTGAAACAGTAACAATCTACTGAAAGCCTACAGTGATTTGGGCTGCAACATATCTCTTAAAATCCATTGCCTTAATTCCCAGTTGAACTTTTTACCACAAAATCTTGGAGATGTTAGTAATTAACATGGAGAATGATTTCATCAAGATATTTGTGTATGCAAAAACGATATCAAGGAATATAGAGTCAAAAATGTCAACTGACTACTCTCTCTCTCTCTCTCTCTCTCTCTCTCTCTCTCTTGTCGTTTCCCCATTACTGCGCAAATCGTGCTTTCTTCCAATATTCCTAACAAATTTGCTCCATTGATTTCTATCTCCAGCTGCTCTGGGAGCTTCGCAGAATAAGTTTCCAGTTAAATTCTTAATTTGGTTGTACTATCTAGTTGGTGATCGCCATCTTTATCTTGTCCCCGAAACGTTTCCAAAAACAATTAGCTTCTCCAATCTATCGTTACCTCTGTGAACCATATGACCGTAAACGGTTGTTTTATGAGCTGGCCAAGGTATGCGCAGTATTCTTTTTCCAGCATCGCATCTCAAAAGCATCAATTTTTGGACGCTTGCGTAAAAAGTTCAAGTCTCTGCTCCATATAGAAATATTGAGAATACAAGGGCATTCACCAGTTTTATCTTGATATTTTGAGAGAGAGATTTGTCTTTGTCACAACACGCATCCTTGTCTAACACCTCTCGCGGTCTTGAATTGGTTTGAGAACTTTTGATCTAGTCGTATTGTTGCTATATTAAACTGGTATAGATTTTTAATAAGTTTCACCAGGTGCATTGGTGTGCCCATTTCTATTAAAATGGACCACAAATTCATCCATCTTACACAATCAAATGCCTTTTGGTAGTCAACGAAGCATAAAATCATAGGTACTTGAAATTCTCGAAACTCTTTAATAAGTTATCTCAGGTTCAGGATTTGATTCCGAGTACCCTTAACCTTAACAAACCCTCGTGTTTCTGAGGTATTTGGTAATGTAGAGAGGTTTTTAATCTGTTTCTGATGATATGCAACAATATTTATTTTACTAGCATATGTTGCTATTAACAGGGAGCGGTAGTTTTCACATCTGGTAGTGTGTAGCAGGATATATATTGAGATACACCGCGACACAGATAGAATTGATGATATAAAATCATTTGTTACCTAGTAATTGTAGTATTTCACCTGGTATTTAATCAATGCCTGCTAATTTATTTCTCTTTAGCGATTGCATCTTTGACTTCAGCGAGTAAGACAGTAGGTTGTCTAGGGTAGTCAAAGAGCCACTGATGTTCTGCTACTACTTCGTTATTTTTGTATAGCTCGTTACATTGGTTTCGCCATATTTCCAGTATTTCATCAGTATCGGTCTTTAGATTACCTTCCTTATCTATTACAGACCACATTTGAGATTTAAGTTTTCTGGTAAGGAGTTTCAGAGTTCTCCAATTTCAGATATCTCGGTAGTTGGAAAACTGAAGATCTAGATCCAGACATAGAGATACGTAGCAGGATTGAGCAAGCCAGAACAGCATTAACTAATATGAGAACCTTGCTAAGCAACAGCAGCCTCAACTTTTCGATATCGCTCTGTAAAATGTTACATTTACTCTATACTGCTATATGGTGTAGAAACCTGGACCATAAAGGCCAATGTGATGAACCGATTAAAGGCTTTTGAAATGTGGGTATTTAGAAGACTACTTACAATTCCCTGGACAGATCACACAACAAATGTCGAAGTATTAAATAGATTGGGCAGAGAACGAGAACTGCTGCCAATAATAAAAAGAAGAAAAACTGCTGATCTGGGTCATATATTTCGAAATTCCAAGTCCCAGTTTTTAAAGCTTAATATGAAAGGAAAGACAGAAGAAAAACGAGACATCGGAAGAAAGAAATACTCATGGCTTAAAAACATAAGGGATTGGACAAACCTCGATACCCATGCACTTTTTAGAGCCACGCAAGATCGAGAGGAGTATTCCAGAATTGTCTCCAACATCTACTAATTGGATAGGACACCAAAAGAAGAAGGTAAGGAGTTTGATCTTCTGAAATAAATCCCTCGGTTTATTTTAACATCCATGTTCCTCTATCTTTCTGCATATTTGAAAGATGTAATCAGCTTTGTCCTTTGCGGTACTGTTTTCTGATTTCTTTCGATAACGCTAAACTTGATCTAAAGAAATAGCTTCTTCTAGGTTTTGTTATAAGTCATTGATTTTTAGTGGATTTAGAAATATGACTGTTTTTAGGAGTCTTCTTTTGGGGACTTTTAAACGATTTCCGAACGTTCAATACCAGAAGTTGATGAGCGCTTCCACAGTCTGCCCCAGGATATGTTTTACAGTTAATGCCAGACGACTTCCATCTTGATATTATAAGAATTTAGTCTATTTGACTTCTTGTTCGTCTATTTGGGCTGGGCCGTGTGTAAAATCTAGTAAGCTTTGTATTGATATGTATTAATATATTTGTTATGATACTAAAAAGAGATTAACCATAAGCAAAATACTCAAGAAAATCTCACAACAACCTTTTAATGTCATAATCCTATATCTATTTAGCTGTATATAAGTAAAAAATGTGTTATTTATATTTGATTGTCACAAAAAAAGCCATACGTGATAGACAAAACTATTATCATTTTTTGATTCGGTGAAAAAATATTAGGAAAATCAAATAATAAAACTTTTGCAGAAAATCTATTACATTTTTTGTTGCCCAGTGTATTTACTATATTAAAAGCTCATGATCAAAATAAAAAACTCTTACTTACCGTAGATTTATCTCTTATCAAGGCATCTCTTGAAATCTCGCAAGCGTTAATTTCTGTGTCGGCCTTCTGCAGTTGTGCATCCATATGAGTTTTTTCATCTTCCAGCGATCTAATCTTCACGGTAGCCTGGTCGTAGAGGGACACATATCGAGCTAGCTGTTGACTCTCTGCCGTTAGTTTTTCCCGCAGCCTCTCCACTTGCTGAAAATTATTTTAAATTAAAAATGAGTCTCAGAGAGCTGAGGGTTAGGTTGAGTTTAAGTGGTAAATGTTTGAGTATTTAAATAAAGTAGCGTTACTTTTAGAAATAACTATAACAGTTTAAATGCCATTTTCTTTAATGTTAGTTACTACAACCATATTATATACATTAAATATATATTATAATAATTTGCAAATTCAGAGTTTAATTGATTTAACATGCCTTAGGCTTAATTTTATATATTAACCTTTTCCATTTCCCGCAATAGAATACCTTGGTATCGTAGATAAAGCATAAATAGGTTCAAATATTAAATTTATATGGTTTTTCTCTGGTTAATTTTTCAAGCATAAATCCTGTTGTCCTACCCTCACCTACAGTCTGTAGGTGAGTCCTTCTTGTGCAAATATATGTGTTAGACTCACACCATTTCTTTGTCCACTGTTTTGCCAAATCATGTCACAAAGCTTATTGATTGTGTCGACATATATTTTATCTACTACTTAAATCTCGGCCCCTTATGTCGTCTTTGCCGGGTGACTTATTATTTTTTGGCGACCGTAGAACCCTCCCCACTTCCTTTCTTAGAATTAAAAACTCCATTTCTATCTGACTAGAGTTTGGATTATAATTCACGATTACACTAATATCTTGTAATTTTTTCGCAGTACTGTCTCCACACTTTAGCAATCTTGTTAGCATCTGTGATAGTTTCTCTTTCATTCAGAATAATTTGTGTTTGTGGCTTAAATTTACTGGTCAGATGCTTAAATTTGTTATAAACCTATCATGGTTAATATGGTAATAATGATATATTATTTGCATTCTCTTTAATTTCTTCGCATATTCGTCTAATAAGCCTATTCTTGTCTCCTTTACAAGCGTTTTTTATTTCATTCTCTAGGATTTTTTTATTTTCTGGAGTTAAGAGCCTTTGAAGTCTCGAGAACCTATTAGGTCAATTGTTCTCTCTGTTATCCAGAATTGTGTTGCTTTTTTTATTGGTTTTGTAGTTTCACTTACACCAGATACAATCCAGATTTTAATCACTTCTCAGGTAACATTTGAATCATTTTTTATTGGTGGTGGACCAGTGGCATGTAGTTTTTGTTAAAAAAAGGTATCATCGGGTGTAGGAAGTCTTTGACTCCCAGACCTGTTTGTATGTCTCCTACCACATTTGTATGAAAAAACTTATTTTTAAGCTAACAACTTGCGTACCTTTTAAACACTAGATTTAGCTGCAATGCTTAAGCATCGAACATTAACCACTATTACACAGAATTTAAACTTTAATTTGTTAAAGGTTTTATGTCCTTACAACTGATTTGTCGTTATTGTCGTTCATAAGTTCAAGTATCCGATCCTTAATGGAAGTTTCCGATGAATCGACAAATCTGGCAGGTGTGCTGAGAAGAATTGCTACAGAATCTAGAATATGTTTGTGGTCGGTTGACAGTCTTTGGATTTTTTCTTCTTTAAGTGCTAAATCATCTGAAAAAGAAAATATTTTACATAATTTAGTTTACTGGAAATAGTTTAAGAGGATGAGAATATGTTTAAACAACTATAATAATAGTAGACATAATAATAATTGCAAATGAACCATATTTTTAAACAAGAAAAATGCACCGTTGTACTAGAATGGGTACAACTCTGCGTAAGTGACATCTTAATAAAGCTTATCCAGCTTTATTAAGATAAAGATATTCGTTAATATTCATAGCTACTAGCTAAGATTATGTTGAAAATACAGCGTCGAACTATTGGTTGACATCAGAAAATATGTTTCCGAAAACTAAGAATTTCCTACCCGCTATTCATAATTAGGTAATTTCACCAAAACCTACCTAAAATCAACCATACAACATCTTACTGTGTGATGTCAGACATTCCAGTAGGAAAGATTCTTTGTAAGTAATAAACTGGGACTTTTTTAAATTAACTATGTCTCCTATTATCAATATATCCCTGCCAGAATGCTTGAAAACAACAGATATAAGCTATACTGTGACCGGACTGTGCTCACAGATTAACCAGTGGTACACAGTAGATCAAATTTCACATTAGTTAATAAACTAACTAGACAAACAACACTAATTGATATGGCGACTTGTAACAACAATAATATGCGTGGAAAATACAAAGCGGGGATCGAAAAGTACAGGTATCTTGGAATGTATATGTATAAGGAGAAAATGAAAAATGAAAACTATAAAAACGATACCAATCATTGTTTATACTACTGTAGTCTTCTAATACTGTGGATAAGACATGTCGCGTAGAGATTATAATTATAGTTTTAGTTTTACAAAATATAAAATTTAGCCTATTACCTCTCATTTGACAAATCATAGTTTCATGTTGCCCTATCGTTCCAGTAGCCTTATCAAGACTTCTGTTGGATGCCGCCAACTCATTCTTGACATCTACAAACTCCCGCTCTAGTACTCGATGTTGCATCTCTACGGTCTGCTTCTCCTGTTTCAGTCTATCTATTTCCATGACTTGAGCTGTGCATTGACGATGGAGGCTTTCTTTTTCGAGCAAAGAACGCTCCAAATTTTCTCTACAGTTCTTAAGGTCCAGTTCTACTGAGCCTAAAGTATCTTGAATGGAACATATTTTGTTGCGCAGTCTTGCGGTTTCCTGAAAAACAAAAAGTAAATTAATTGATGTGATCAAAATGTCGTGAGCTGTCATTTAAAAATGACATCATACAAAATTACAATTTACTTTCTATTAAAAACTACCAAAAGGTAATAATTATTACTTAAATGGGAATAAGCCACAATAATTAAAGGTTAAAGTTTATTGACATTTAAATTTCGATCTGAAATCGTTTTCAAAAAATAGAAAACAGCTTCAGAACAATATTAATAATTATAATGATATAGCAAAGCAAATCTACAAATATATAAAATGAACAACAAAAAATAATGTTAAAAGATATATGTAGATTCGAGTGCTAATATTGTCATACGTTTGTGCAGGCATATACTCCACAATCACAACTATAGAAAATATTTTGACAACTTTTATAGGTTCTTTATTTCCACTTATTTTCACTTAGCCAACTGTGACATGCTTTTTCTAGTAACAGTATGGATATCAAGAATTTCTAATTGTAAACTGGAAAATATTGTAAAAAAATTGTACAAGACTGTGGAAAAAGAAGAACGTAACAAAAAGATAATTGTTTCAAACCTAACCTAACATTTTTTACATCTTGAAGGAGCAGAAGGAAAATCTGCATACAGATGCCTGTGACTCAAACAGATAGTGGTAAGTTCCTAATACCCTAACGAAGCTGTGTCAGGACAAGATGCCCAAGGGAGTTACATCTTTGACACCTCGTCCCGTCACCACTCCGAGATGACCAGCGTCCAACTAAAAACATCTCCTCTGTCACACCAGACATCAGGATGGAAGGGCTGGTTAAGATAAAACATCTCTCCTGATGCCCTGCTATCACCCGATACCCTATTCTTCCTCCCACACATTCATTGGGGAAAACCTAACTAACCTAACCTAACCTAACCTAACCTAACCAAAGCTGTTTTATATAATTACATGGTGAAAATCAGTATATGTGTTTTTTTTCTTTATATCTAATAGAATAAGTTATACTGACCTGGATTAATTCAGCTGCTTTATGGAACAGTGATTCTGAGTTAATATACGCGAAATCTAACAAATCAGCTCCCAAAGCTACCGATAATCTTCTAACAAAATCTTGGATTTGTAATTTCAAACTTTCCTTTTTCTGTTCTTCGGCATTTAGATCAAATTCCAGCTTTCTAATTTTCGTTTCAAGCTCTTTAATTTTTTCTTCGCTATATCTAAAAGTAGTTAAATCGAGTTAAGAATAATTATTGTCGTTCTGAAGTTGTTATAACTTTAAAAAAGAAACTTCTATAAACATGATTAAGAGTAGTTTGTTTTTAGTATTATCCATATACGCCTTAGTGTCATATGAAGGTATAACACCATTCAACATTTAATCTGTTACCACCGTACTAACATACAAAAAAGAACAATCAGTCATACTAAGTTTCTTACAATCATTTTTGCATGCATGTATCTAAGGGTTAGATAAATCCATCCAATCCAACCAAAAAAAAAAAATTTATCCTCCAACAAGATAATTATTGTCCTGTTCACACTGCAAATATAATGAAACAATGGCTCCAGAATAACAACATCGAAACCTTACCATGGCCCAGCTATAGTCCAGATTTAAACCCAATCGAGAATATGTGGGGGGTTATTATAGAACGGTTGTCTCTGCGTAATTTTATACCTCAAAATGCTAAAGAGTTGTGGCACGGTATACAACTGATTTGGAAAGAGCTCTCTGAAGAAGATAATTTCATAGTTCCTTTCACGAAGATGGACCGAAGACTACAATTTGGTATCAATGCTGATGTACCTACATATTACAAAATATTAATTTTAATTTTACATTCCTAAATTTAGTAAGATATACATCCTAATACAAAGAATATCAATGGTAGGAAAAGAGAAAAGTGCCAAACAAAGAAAATGGAACACATATATGTTTAAAAATCCTAAAAAGAAAAATGAGTACCAGCGGAAAATAAAAGTAATATTAAATGAAAGAGGAGAACAAAACAACATTGAAGAAGAATGGAATGTCATCCAAACGACAATTACAAATATAGCAAAGGAGACATTAGGTGAAACCTCAAGCAAAAGAAATGAGGACTGGTTTGACCAAGATTGCCAACAAGTAATAATAGCAAAAATATAGCCGCAGAAATGTCTACAAAGGGATTCGTGATTGAATAGAAGGGCATATGAAAAACTCAGGAAAGATGCAAAGAAAATATGTAGAAGGAAAAAGAGAGAAATGTTGAATAGAAAAATACAACAAATTACATATTCTAATACCAGAAGAGAGACTAGAAAATTTTACAAGAAAACCAAGCAGTACGCCCAAAGATACATGACAAAATCAACAGTTTGCAAGGATAAAAATGGGGCAATTATAAGCGAGAGAGAGAAAATAATGAAAAGGTGGAAGGAGCATTTTCAAGAGCTGTTAAACCCAGAAAAAGAACAAAACGAAGATGAAGAAATAATTCACCACACAGTAGAACAACTAATTGAGCAACTAACATTGGAAGAAACGATAAATGTCATGGAACATCTAAAAAATAACAAAACATCTGGCACAGATGGAATAACTACAGAACTGATAAAGAATGGTGGACATGCGCTATGAAGGCGTATCCATAAACTAATCGTCCGCATATGGACACTAGAAGTCATCCCAGAAGATTGGAAAGTAGAAATCATACTTCCTATGTACAAAGGGGGAGACAAACGATTCTGCGAAAATTATAGGGGCATAACAGTTTTAAATGTCGTCTACAAGATATTATCAGGAATTATATACAGCCACCTGGAATCGTTTTCGGAGAAGGTGGTTGGTGAATACCAATGTGGCTTCAGACCAAAGAGGTCAACTATAGACCAAATACATATGTTAAGAGGTATACATGAAAAATGTGTTGAATATGACATTCCTATTTACAACGTGTATATCGATTTCAAACAGGCTTTTGATGGAGTAGATCGACAAAAGATGTTAAAGCAACTATCTATGTTCGGGATACCTAATAAGTTGGTTCAACTTATACGAATGACTCTGGAGGGTTCCAAAGCTATGGTGAGAATAGATGGAGATATGACGCAGGCCTTTGATATTGAAAATGGAGTTAGACAAGATGATACCTTATCAACAACACTTTTTCATCTAACTTTAGAAGCTGTTGTTAGAAAACTGGATAGAAACGGCTGTATTAATACAAGATCAATGCAAATATGCGCATATGCTGATTATGTTCCCATAATAAGAAGCAACAAACGGGTATTAAGCGAAAAAGATATAGAACTGAAACGAGAAGCTGCTACGTTCGGTCTACATATAAATGAAAGCAAAACAAAATATATGGAGTACACAATAACAAATCAACATGAGAATCTGAAAGTAGACAACCATACCTACAAATATTCCTCCACTTTTTCCTACCCAGGCTCAATAATAAATGACAACAACATCAGTCAAGAAATACAAACACGGATTCTTAGCGGTAATAAGTGCTTTTATGCATACAAAGACTTAATGAAAAGTAAGTTACTGAATTCTGAGTCTAAGCTTAGAATTTACAAAACAGTAATTAGACCAGTGGTTACATATGGATGTGAAACGTGAACCCTCTTAACCACTGATGAAAATCAACTGAGAATATATGAGCGCAAAATATTAAGGAAAATATTTGGACCAACCCAATGCAGCGATGGGCCGTGGAGAATTAAAATGAAGCACGAGCTGGATGAACTAATGCAGAGCGCAGATATTGTTAGATTTGTAAAGTCACAAAGACTAAACTGGCTTGGTCACCTAGGAAGAATGCCAGATAATCGAGCTGTAAAAGTAGTCCAGAGATGGAAGCCCCAAGGACACAGAACAAGAGGAAAGCCCCGTAAAAGATGGATAGACGACGTAGAGAGGGATCTTAAAACCATGAATATTAGGCAGTGGCGAAGGAAATTATCCGACAGGGCAGAATGGAAGAACATTGTTAAGCAGGCCAAGACTTTTAAAGGGTTGTAGCGCCATTAGAAGAAGAAGACCTAAATTTAGTATAGTTTGATCTTTTAGACTCTCGCTTTCTTTCAAGAGTATCCTGTTCCCTCCATTTTTATTAGGTTAAATTTTTATTCTGTGGTAACAAACTGTGGTTCTGCTTATGTTAAAATGTTTTGCTGCCTCTGATAGTACCCAGTTATCTTTTAATTTGGTTAAAATTCTTGCTTTAGTATATTTTTAAGTCTTGTTTGTTTTATTTCTTAATAATAATAAAATAATAACAACAACCCTATTTTATGTTTAAACTAATCATTTCATACTATGTACCTACAATAATAATTATTAAAAAATAGTTGTATCCTTACCTAAGATCTTTATGGGCACTCTGAATGGTATGCTCTTGCCTGGCTTGCACAGCCAATAAATTCCTTTCCCTTTCCTCCATATCCTGAGTGTGTTTCTTCAGAGAAGCAATTGCAGCATTCTGCCTCGCTGCGTGTTCTCGAAGCTGGTCGGTCTCGATTTTTAGATCGAGACATCTTTGGTCTCGAGAAGTCAGTTGTGATCTCATTTCGTCCATGTCCGACTGAAGCTGGTCTCGCTTGTATTGTAGGGCAGCTATTTCACTACGAAGCGATGTTACTATGTCGATATCTACGTCATCCATCTGAAAAGTAATTAAAGCAGATAGGGATAAGACAAATAATATGAACCTGTTTGCATAGTTGCCAAAAACGAAATAAAATAAATAAAATAAATAAAATAAATAAAATAAATAAAATAAATAAAATAAATAAAATAAATAAAATAAATAAAATAAATAAAATAAATAAAATAAATAAAATAAATAAAATAAATAAAATAAATAAAATAAATAAAATAAATAAAATAAATAAAATAAATAAAATAAATAAAATAAATAAAATAAATAAAATAAATAAAATAAATACAATAATAAATATGGGAAAATAATTATTTTAAACTAGATATAAAAAGTTTTTTTTTCTTCAGGATTTGAATTATTATTATAATTATTATTATATTATACTTAATTATAATTATTAATATTGACCATAATTACTATTATTTTAATCTTAATATTATTTATAATGTCACCCAAATATTGAAAATATTTATATTTAATCCTTAAAAGGAGACTATAAAAAGTAAATCGCTACTTTGCCAAAATTTTCGTTTTTCTTTTATGGGCTAACTACTTATAACAGTTCCCGAAAGCGCGCTTAGGCGCATTCGGGAACTGTTTACAAGGGACTGTTTCAGGTTCTCTGCTAGACAGTCTACAGCTCAAGTCTCCAATAAATAGTTCTATTGTATGCAGGTGTGCCTTAACTGGTACATGTCCAGTAAGAAAGCTTGATATCGTTCGTTCGTTATCTTCTTGTAAAGATGTTTACTGTCTTTTTGTAAGATTTATTCTATTATTTGTATTTCTTTGAGAGTTAACTTTTCTCTCCAATTGTTTTTTTGATATTCTTTGCCCATAGAAGTTAATAAGTTCGAAATTTGTTAAGACTCTTAAGCTCAGCCGGTTATAAGTCCTTCTAAATCGGATAAAAAACTGGGGTAATTGGCAATAGATACATTATCTCCGTCTTTTTCTAAAAGTTTCCTTATTTCTTCCATGTTATCATCTATACTATTTAATGCTTTTTTGTGGAGTTTGACACGGGATAAAACACCTATATTAGTGTTAGATTTGTTTCTTATATATAAAATAGTCAAATTCTTCCAACTTTTAAGCTTAGAGTTTGGATCTTTGAGTGGAAATAGCCATTGTAGTAGTCGATAGTCGAATAAAAATTTAAATTTTAATTCAAAAACACTTTGATTAAAGTATTTAGTAGCCCAAACAATTGCTAAAACATTTCTTTTTTAATAGTAAAATATTAATTATTAAATATTAAATATTAATTTGGTTTCATTTAGAGCTCTGGATGAATAAGCGATGGATTCATTGTTTTGGACCCTTTTTATTAATTAATTTGAAATTGACTAAAAAACAGTAATTAACAATATTTAGATAAAATTAATCGATGACGACTTGTCTGCGAAACTATTGATCGCTGGGTTATTAGACTCCAATACAGCTGATCTTTTTCTTCTTCCTCTTTATAAGCAATTCTGCTCGTTCATTGTCGTCTGATACTGCTTCTGCCGATTGGTGACATATCTCTTGCTAAATACAGCTGATGTAACGTTCCATTATACATACTGTAATTTGCTCGATACACATACTGTCCCTGATGTATCGGACTTTTAACCAAAACATGATCCCTAGTATGCCTATCGAGTAGTTTTTCTACAGTCTTCAGCATAAATGACATCAGATTATCGCCCGTAGGGACTTAGCTTTTTTTGTTTCGTTTTGGTAGGTTTGGGTATAAAACTGTCCTTATTAACCTTCATGTTTTTGGTTTTAGTGTTTTGTCCAACTCTTTTCTTTGATTTACATGGTTATTATTCCACCAAGATAATTTCCTGTTGGAATTTTTGACTATCTCAGCACAGTTGTCTTTGAACATTGACATGACAACCTCAGTGCCCTGTCTAGGTCCAATGTATCTATTCATTGGAGTCTCTTTAATCTTGCCTAAACAATATTCCAGGTCTGCTTGATATGCCCAGTTCGTTTTACTAAGATTACGATAAGTTTTCTTGATATGCTTAGTGCCTGTCATTTCAAAATAGAAGTTCCGATGGTCTGAACTGGACACCTCATTTGATGCACAATACACTTTAAACAGAAAGTTAATAAAAAGTCATGGTTTGTAAAAAATATATTTTCTAAATAAAATACATATGCTAATAGCAGATGGCCAAAGTTAACTCAAAGATAAAATCTTTCACTGCTGAAAAAACAGAATCGTAAGCCCGGTTTTGAATACTTGCTACTGATCGTGGTAAAGGTATTAACTACGTGGGATTTGTCGGTTTTAAAATTAGAGAAACTATTTCAGATTGCAGTTGAAATGATTGAGCTTCTGGTAAAGTTCGTAAAAGAGAGGCAATATATTTTCCAAAATGATCGAAACAATCTTCTGTTGGTACACTAACATTAAAAGGTCTTTTACTACTATCATCTAGTTGTTCTACCGCAGAATTAAGATCATTTCCAGCAGGTATTGAACATAGTTTATTTTTACGGGATGTAGTTGGAGCACTCGGTTCAATTTTTCTTTTTAAAGAGTCGCTTTGACATTTTGCTTCTTTAGATGTGGATGATCGTTTTTCGTTCAATTGTTGGGATGCTATTTCACTATCTTCAGATGAATCTTCAATTATGGATACCAAAGGTTCCTAAAATAAGAAATATTGGTAGTATTTACATATGTAGTAGTTTCCTCTAACTATGATTATAAATTTATTAATACCATATTTTTCTATAATATAATTTTAGGCTTCAATTGAAGTAAATCAATAGCTAGAAACAAATAAAGGCTTTCAAACTAAATGGAAATTTTCAACTTGCATTGGAGCACTAGATGACAAGCATAAATATAAGATTATTCCAACTATAAACAATCGTTCCGTATAAAGCTGCTTTGAAATGGGTAGTGAATCACGAGCCAGAACCATACTCGTGGTAAACAAATCTTGATAAATTTACGACCGTGATCATGCTTTCGTGAAGAGAGTTTAAGCGAAAAATATTTGCTTTGGTAGTGAATATGTAGACCTAGATTAGGTACTAATTTAAAAGACCTACGTATGTCCCTTGGATTATATTGGATAGTCCTATCAGGGAAAGTGAATCAATTTCAGCCCTTCGCAGATTCCAGAAGCTTCTTGAACCGGGAAACTAGCACCTGTTAAGGGTTCCTTGTCCAGGGTCACGGATTAAGTTCAGAACGGCATCCAAGACGTCGAAGAATATTTTCGGTATGGCCAAGATGGCGGAGTTGGCAATCCTGATTTACCCCAGGTGAGTATAGCGAGAAATCGAAAGTCTCACACTGATTTATCAGTCTGTCCCGAGGATTCTAAGGAGGACGAAAAACTGACGATACAGAAGACGAAAAAACCTTTAAGACTCTTTATCTGTACTTACAATACCAGAACATCATTATCTAAAGAAAAAGTCACCGAAATAGAAATTAGGATGTCAAAAGTAAAACGGGATATCATTGGAGTCAGTGAAGTAAGGCTACATGGAGAAAACCTGACAACACTAAAATCAAGGCATATATTTTACAGTATAGGTAGTAAAACCGAAACTAATCCGAATCCGAAACCGAATCGAAACAATAGGTCTAAAAATGAACCTCACTAAGACCAAATTTATGAAAAGTAAGACCAAAGTTCAGCAAAGAACTTCAGCATCTGAATAAGAAGATTACCACACCATGTGGCGAATATGGACTAAAGCTAAAAGACAAAGACAAAGGCGATGGTTGTCAGTAAAAATACCCATATAACTAGAAATGATAACCGCTTATGGCGAACAACTGGGGAGAACCAACAATATCAGTTATCTTGGTTGTAAACTAAATGAGAACTGGAACATGAATTATGAAACAGAACTGGTAATAAATTAGATATATATATATATATATATATATATATATATATATATATATATACTTCTAGCGGTTAATGTAGGCTCCGTAATAAAAGGGTATTATACGAACTCCAGGAGAATATACGCCGTGTATATTATTATCTAAGTAGCGCTTTATGTAGACTCCGACCAACACGTCGGATCAAGTGGACTCTGTAATAGGATAAAACATTTTTGGGGCCCGTATATAAATTTTCGCGTACACTTCTAAACTCCTGCGATGTTGCCAATATTAGTATTAGTAGTAGATTTTAAAATTTTATAGCCGGTACATTTTGGAACTTATTATTTTCAATTTCTTTATTAATTACAATTATTTTCAAACTTAAAAAAGTATCTATTATAAACTTGAAAAAGGTTAGTTTTCATTTAATATATTATTTTTTTTTTAAATGCATGGGCACTTAAACATTTAGTCTCTAAATGTACGAATATCGAGTAGAGTTATCTTGTAATAGTTGAAGAAAGTAGAAGCCTTTCGGTAGGATTACAATAAACTACATAAGATTAAAGAGAACTCTGAAAACAGATCTTTATAGTTTTTCAATTGCTGTAGTTTATGACGTGCAATATTTGTTTCATAAAGTAGTTAAATTTAAACAATAATAATTTATGTGAAGTGTTTAAAGAAGTAATCACCAACCTTTATTAGAATACGGCACAATAAGAAGATGAAGCTTACTATATATTTACTTATTATATTCATAAAAAGAATATCTAAAGTAAAATTTAACACATTTCAATGGCCTGGAAGTGAAATTTTACTTCTTATTACGATACCGGATCCTGGACATTGCACGGTAGTGTGTCATACGGTTTCATCTTTCATATAAACATCGATTGTTTTTAGTTTTAGATGTATTTGTAACATATCTGCCTTAAACAGTTTTATTTTACATACATTTAGCACATTGGCTCTGACAATGACCTTTAAATATACATTGTTAAAAATTGAATACATTAATCAATTTAAAACGTTCTTTGTCGTCTTCTGTTTCTTTATCTCCATTTTGTTTATTTATATCGTTTCCACGCATAACAAATATTGAGTACTTTATTGTTTCAGTAAACTTTCTCCTTATATGTCGGTGTTATATAAGTTATCTAGTTATTATAGCGTATATAATGTCGTATGTAAACTCCATTTTATTTAACAATAAAACACTGAAAACTTTATTTTTAAAACTTCGACAAAATTAATTCTATCTTATCAGTACAGCTGTTTCGGCAGAGTGCTCTTCTCAAGCCTCAAGTATCTCGAATCCATCAATCAGCCATTGCATTTCTTATACTTTTATTTTAATCCTCTCCATTCAAAGATTTTGAAGCAGCTTTGCTCCATTAGTCCATTTTTGTTGATTTTTGTCACTGTTTCTCCTTTCTCTTTATCATCATCATTACGTAGCGCTACAACACTGGGTGGGTCTTTGCTAACTACTATTTTTCTCCAAGGTGACCGATCTTCCCACGAATCTGCAATCAAATGAAATGTTTATTTTTTAAAATTTGATTGTATGTTGTCTCTCCATTGTATATTGAGATGTTTAAGTGGCATTCTTCTGTGCTAACTTTATTCCATACAGTTTTACAAATTTGACATCTTGGCGTCTATGCATGTGTCCGATCTACCTTAAGCGATTTTTTTCCTGGACAATATCGTTATAAGAGCTTTCTTAATTTAGTATGTGTTCTTATTCGATACGGATTTGTAGTGATATGATAATGAGGTTAAAAATTGTCGTATTATTTTTTATTTATTTTGCTTCAACCACTTAGGGTTATTAGCATAAGAAAAATACAAAAAGTGATAAAGACTTAAGGCATATACCAAATATCAATTACATAATAATATATACAATATATATTTAAATTATTGATGTATTGTAATAAATTTTATTAAAAAAGTGATTGATTTCAAGAATTCTATCAAGTCAGCTACATATTTAGATTCTCCTAGAAGTTCTTTTAATGTTTTTGGAATGTGGTAATATAGTCTTTCAACTAAGTAGATTGGACAGTCAATCAAAATGTTCTTCACTGTCACTTTACATTCACAGACAAAACACACTGGTTCCTCTTTTCTCTTCAACAAGTATTTATGTATTGTAGAAGCGTGTCATAATCTGAGACGTGGTATAAGGACTTAATGTTGTTGCTTTCAAAGCTAGAAGTTCCATGGAAGAAAGGAAGATTTTGTTTCTGTCAATTTAGTTGTGCTTCTATTCCATTGGTTTTGCCAAACAGTGTGCAATTTTAATTTTAAGTAAGGTTTTAAATCTAAATGCACAGTTAGATTTTCGACTGATGCGACTGAATTGGTTAGTGCGGAACTAGCTGGACTATCTGCCTTTATGTTACTATCTATTCCAGCGTGTGACGGTACCCAGAGGAACTACTGTCAAATTGTTTTGGTATATATGGTACAACATTAACTTAATCTGCTGTACATAATGTTGGATGAGAGGGATAAATCTGAGGAATGGATGTCAGATAACTAAGTGAATCAGATATTATAAGAGATTTGGGAAGTTTTTTTTTCTAGAATAAAGGTTAGGGCCTTATTGATGGCAAATAGTTCTGCTGTAAAAATACTTGTCTTAGGAGACAATTTGACAATTTATAGATGGAATGTTCATGTGATATTACAAAGGATGCTCCTACTCGATTTATGGCCTTGATGCGTTCGTGTATATAAAATGGTAATTTTATATACACTAACTTTACACGAATTTTATATATATGGTATATGCTGTAAGTTTAAAGGTTACAAAGCAGAGAGGGAACAACCCAAGGACAACATAAATTTATTACACAGGTAGGATAAATGGGAGGTAGTTCAATATTAAAATCGAATAAGTATCTATTGGCTCGTTCATAGAAAGGTACAGGACTCCTATTTCTTTTTTGATAGACCTCCTAGAACCTGTTAGGAACAGCATGATGAAGAGCTGGATTTTTTGGGTTAGATTTTATATTCGAGACATACGATAGACTTAAATATTTACTTCCTAGGGTTAAGGGTGGTTCTCCAGCTTCACAGAGTAGACTGTCCACAGGACTGGTGCAATATGCTCCTAGAGCAAGTCTAACGGCTGAACTCGGAAGAGCATCCAAAGTTTTAAGCAATGTTTGATTTGCTGTGTTATACACAACACATCCGTAGTCCAGTTTTGATCTAATTAAAGCTCTACATATATTTATTAGAGTTATAAAATCTGCTCCCCAATTTTTATGTGATACAGATTTCATAATGTTTAGTCCAGCTAGGCACGATAGGCTTAGCGAGTGTATATGACTTTTCTAACTTAATTTTGAGTCCAGTTGCATCCCTAGGAATTTTATTTCTTTTTTATATTCTATGGGAAAATTGTATAAAAATAGATTTGGGAGCTTTTGGGAATCTATAAAAATAGATTTTGGGAGATATTTGTTCAAAATTTAATATCGGTGTTACAAGTTTATTAGTAATAAAATCTTTTACGGGTTACATGCTGTTAGAAGGTCTCAGAATTGTCAATAGTTTTGGATTTTTTAAGTTTTTGTATTGGTTTTTGTAAAATTTTCTTTAGGTTCTTGTAAAGGTAGGGTTAAAATTTCATCAAGGCTACGTGTTTACTTTTTTACTAGGTGTATTAGTTATTTTAAGTGTATTAGTGGTATCTATTAATATCCTATTGATAGAGTATGCAAGTGTTGAGGAATAGTTTGGACTTGATATATGAGGTTGTGAAAGATTAGGTGTTGTTGATAACTCGGTAGTTGTTATATTTGTATCTGTGCATGTAGTTTGAGAACTTGGAAATGATGTTGAGGATGATATTTTGGATTCAGTTCATATTAGTATAATTAATGAAGAAGGTATAGTCGAGGATTGTAAGGAAAATGAATTCGCTGAAGATGCTGATGTGATCGTGACGTCATGTGGAAGAGTATTAACTACTGTATTTATAGTAGTAGTTGGCACTGTTGTTGTAACGTTTTGATTTGGATTTGTACAGGATGAACAATTTGCTACAAAATGGTCAGATGATTTACAATAACACATCTGTTTTCTAAAGATAAGAAAATATGAATAAACAAACCAAATGAAAGTAAAATCAATAAACACATTATATACACAAAAATATTATATAATTCCCTAATATTCACATATTAAAAATTGTCTGGTGGAAGTTTGCCTCCCAAAAATACAAAAAAGTGGTTATTCATAACTCAGGTTGCTTTACGAAAGGTGAACAAATCAGCATAAAAGCACAGCTGTTTCTAAAACATAATATTATTAGACGAATTGTGGATATCCATTACCTCCTGTCTATAAAATAAATTAGAAAACTATGTTAAAATATGATACGGCAGGAAAAACGGCAATGTAACTCAAATATGATGATTTTGCCACAGCATAAGAATATTGCCTCGTACTGGTATATAGTAATTTGTTGTTATAAGTTTATAGTTTTTCGAAAAATGAACTCAGATTTAAATATTAAAACGTCAAATAAAATATAAAAACCTATTGAACCTTATTCCCAGCATTATTCTTCAACAGTGACATAACGTCACAAGAAAATAATTTTAAAAAATCATTGCGTAATTCAAATTTCATATTTATACCGGTATCTCAGAAAAGAATAATATTTGTATAAAGTACAGTCATATTTTGAAATAAAATCTTCAATTCAGATATTGGACATTCTTAATAATTGTGTAATCTAATAGGGCCGCCTGTTTATGCTTGGCAGACTTAGAAAACACTGAGAACACAAATATTTATTCTTTTACTATGTTGTAAAATAAGTATACTCAAAATAAATAAATATTATCTAGCTGGGGGAACAGCTGGGGTTCTCCGCGTGTAGAGGTTCTCTCTCACCGGCTCTGGTAACTCGATTCAGCCATGTGTTACCTTTAGTCAAATTTAATTTAATACTGAACATCACAGTTATTTTATAACACAATGTACAATCTTTTATAACTAAATGTAATTTAAAGGGTTTTTACCCTAGTATTTTGGTGGCTCAGGCATTGTGAACTAGCATTTTCGATTTTAAAACCTGATGATGGACTGTGTGGTCCGAAAACGTTTGTTTTATTGATGTTTGCTTTTAAGGGTTTTTTAAATAAATATACCCATTTACAAAGCCTAACCTCTTTTTGAGATAGTGAGTGTACTAAAGTAGACGTACTCTAAAGCATAAGCATGTCTCTTTCTACTCTTTTAATAAGTGATGGATTCAAACGTTACTTGATGAAATCTCGTCTCGTACAATTTTACCAAGAAAAAGAATTTGTAGTAATGAACACAATGTTTAGATTACCAAACCGTAGATTGTACACGTGGACATCACCAAGGGATAATGCAGACAACATCGTCAGGAATCATATCGATTATATAATAATCAGAAGCCAGTTTAAAAACTCCATCACGTCTACAAAAACCTATCCAGGCACTGATATAGAATCGAATCACAATCCGGTGGTGGCGGTAGTAAATATAAGATTCAAGAAAATAAAGAAAAGTGCAGCTAAACAAAAGATAGACGTTAAGCAACTGAGAAACGCAACTATACTGGAAAGGACAAGAGAACAGGTAAACAACAATCTTAGAAGCATCGCTGCAAAAAATAGGAACACAGGCAATGTAGAGAATAAATGGACGGAGATAGAAAAAACCCTTATGACAGCTGGTGAAGGCTCCTTACCTCCAAGCAAAATTAAGAAAAAGGAATGGATGACAAACGAAATTATGCATCTCATAGAGGAAAGGCGAAGAAATAAAATAAACAAGACAAAATACAAAGAAGTGAACCGTGATATTAAGAGAAAAATTAGAGAAGCCAAAGAGAACTGGGTTCTGGACAACTGCAAGGAAATAGATAAATATGATAGAAAGTATGATAGCTTTAACATGAATAACGAGATCAAGGAAATAACAGGTAAAAAAGTGAAACAAGCATCCATCGTAAAGGACAAAAAGGTAAAATAATTACAGATTTAAATAAAAAACTGGCAAGATGGACAGAATACATTGAAGAACTTTTTGCAGACGAAAGACCAGAAATAGCAGTGACAGAACCTACAGACGACACAACAGGGCCTGAAATCCTAAAAAGCGAGGTAGAATATGCTATAAGGAACACAAAAGGGGGTAAAGCTGCAGGACCAGATGAAATTCCTGTAAATTGTTAAAACTTATAGACGACGACGCACTTGAAATAATAGTGAACCTCTTTAACACAATTTATAGAACAGGCATCATACCAAGGAAATGGCTCTCCTCTACTTTTGTCACAATCCCGAAGACGAATAACGCCAGAGAGTGTTCAGACCAAAGAACTATATCATTGATGAGCCACACACTAAAAGTATTTTTAAAAATAATTCACAAAAGAATATTTAATAAATTAGAAGAGGACATAAGCACCACACAGTTTGGATTCAGAGGTGGACTGGGAACACGGGAAGTTTTGTTTGGTATGAGTGTGTTAATTCAAAGATGTTTGGAAGTAAACCAAGACCTCTACGTAGGTTTCATAAATTTTGAGAAGGCCTTCGATAAAGTCAGACACCAAAAGCTGTATGAAATCCTAAGAAGCAAAAACATCGACAGTCGCGACATTAACATCATATCCAGGTTGTACTGGGGACAAACAACAAAAATCAAAGTTGATAATGAGTTAACCGAAGAAATTGAGATTCGTCGAGGTGTGCGTCAGGGTTGTGTGCTTTCTCCACTATTATTCAATATATATAGCGAAACAATATATCAGGAAGCGCTCCTAGAGCAAAACATTGGTATGAACATTAACGGAGAGTTAATTAACAATATACGATACGCTGATGACACGCTAATAGTAACAGATAACCTAGCAAATTTACAGTTTTTGATGGAAAACATAAACACTCATACCAATTAGTATGGTCTAGAACTGAACATCAAAAAGACTAAATTCATGATTGTAACAAATAAGCTATACACCAATATGAATTTGATCATAAATTATCAGCCAGTTGAAAGAGTAACGTCCTACAAATATTTAGGGGTTTGCTTCAATGATACTAATGACCAGACAAGAGAAATCAAGAGGCGAATAGAGATAGCGAGACAATCGTTTGTCAAAATGAAAAAGTTCCTATGCAGCCGGGACATAAATATAAACTTAAGAACAATAATGTTAAGGTGCTATGTTTTCTCCGATCTGCTGTACGGCATGGAAGCCTGGACACTAAAAAAGATAAACATAAAAAACATTAAGGCATTCGAGATGTGGTGTTACAGGAGAATGTGGAAAATACCATGGACAGAAAGAGTTACAAATCAAGATGTTCTGCTGAAGATGGGGAAGGAATACGAAGTCGTAAAAACTATATAATCGAAAAAACTTGAATATCTGGGCCACATAATGAGAGGAGAATAGTACCCTCTGCTTAGACTCATAATCCAAGGAGAAATCTCGGAAAAGAGAAATATAAGACGTAGGAGTATTTCCTGGTTGCGACATTGAAGAGAGTGGTATGGGTGCAGTTCAATACAGTTGTTCTGAGCTGCAGCCTACAAAGTAAAGATTGCTGTGATGGTAGCCAACCTCCGATAGAAGACTTACTGCAAGAAGAAGAAGAAACATATTGAGGGCCAAATATATTGTATTTGGTATTAAGCTGATCGCTAAAAATTGCATAATAAAATGTCGATAAAGAAGCAAAGAAAAACTTAAAATGAGAGGGGACAAAACCAGTCAGCCGAGGGAACCTTTCAACGGTGCGATGTTGAGCTTGGATCTGCTATCTATGTATATAATAAACAATATTACGGCTCCTAACTAAGGATCTGAGCACAAAACTAACTCTAAAATTTGGATCAAAAATACAACAAGGGCTGATAGACCAAAGTCTGTAGACAAGCAAAGTAAAGAGAAAGTTATTGCCTTACTTAAACCTGGCAAAAACTCCACAAAAGCTATCGGCCAATATATTTATTTATTCTGTCACTTATAAAAAATACTTCTGCACGTGATCCTTAATATAATTTTACTGATAATAGAAGAAAAACTCAAATTAAAAGACTAAAGTGGCAATAGACAGGGAAGATCACGTACGTCACAAATACTAAATCATGCCCAACACAGCAAAGACGGGTACGAAAGTAGACACCTTAGTAAGACACCTTAAATTAGAGGGCATTTCCAAAATCTATGTGACATTGCCTTAGGTAATAAACTCACTTGTATTATCCGCGTATGCCTACACAACAGAAGATTTTTCGTATTACATAATGGTAAAAATAACAGATGGACAACGCAGAAGAACGGTCTCCTTTTGGTACGTAATGGCACCTACACTGTATAATATTTACACAACCCATACCAGTAAATACGTTACGGCCTTCTTAAGCTAATTCTCCAAGGGAAGGTTAATGGTAAGAGAGGACCGGGAAGAAGACGCATTTCCTGGCTTCAAAATTTACGAAAGTGGTATAACACGACTACCACTGAACTGTTCCGCGCTGCAGTGAACAAAGTAAAGATAGCCGTGATGATCGCCAACATCCGGAACGGATAGGCACTTTAAGAAGAAGATACCAGTAAATACTAGAACTTTTATTAGGTAGACGATCTATATTGTTGCACAACAAAAAACTTTAATGTCCCTAACACAGACGCTTTTACAAATCTAAACATCCAATAGTATCATGAAATTTTTAAACTCTGGACTTGCTATAAATACCTTGAAGATAGTTTGAATCAAACTTTGTCATTCACAGAACTTTGTTTAAAACTAAGAGGTAAACTGAGGACCAGAAAAGTAATCTCTGAAAACTTGTCAGCTAAATTGCTAAGAAGCGCATCCTTCCATCCTTAAAACGTAGACGCTTGCACTCTATGCTTCTGCTGCCGAATATACCTTGTAAGTATAGATGATACCAACACATACTTAACACGTAGATTTAGCTATAAATTAGTCAGCCAAATTCAGCGGATATTAAGACACACACATTCATACATAAGCTCTACAATATCTTAGCTATCAATTCACCTAATATCCGAAGATAAGTATCTATAGAATAAAAGATACAAAGTCTAGAATCGCAACATCCACTCAACGAATACCAGACCAATTTATGACTAAAATAGAGAAAACACTGACCAGATCAACACATATACACATTGCAAGAAACAAAAAAAAGATAAGAAAATATCACTTTTAGCACTTAAATATTTATTTTAAGATAACCCATCCAGAATTATAATAATATGTAGTACACAGAAAAAATCATAAATAAAATAATAAAGAAGCTGTATAAAAGATATCGTAAAACAATGGATGAAATAAAAGACATTCTTATTAATCCTATCCTTAAATAAATCGTACAAAGACATACTCATGTTAAAAAATACATTAGGAAATTTCAGCAAATGAAAAACACATCCAATTTGGTAATGAAATCCTTTTGTATTTATAAAGCTATTTTTAGAACAGCATGTACCTACCAAAAACAGGTATTTGGTAGTATACATATCTATTACATATTGCAATGTGTATGAATGATAAAAAAATCAGGAGTCCGTATAAACCGTTTAAAATATATAAAATGTATATATCAAGAACGCTGGAGCTCTACGGCTTAATTGCATAGTTGCCAAACTATCAGAGCTTACTTAAACCGATATTCTTATGGTTCCAATATACAGTCAAGAAGATCTGAACGACCCCTATAATATATACACGTGAACTAAGCGAAATACATTTATGATACAGGGGTACTTATGAGCTCCAAAATTTTATTAAGAATTATGAAACTATACATCTTAACGAATCAACAGAGCCAATATTATGGAATGGTCAAGTGAGCTCCGTATATTGGTGTCCACTTGACCACGGAGCTCAGTTGAACCTGAATTTTAACATGGGCGGAGTTCACTTTATGCCGTAAATATATATATAATATATATATATATATATATATATATATATACATATATATATATATATATATATATATATATATATATATACATATATATATATATATATATATATATATATAATATATATATATATATATATATATATATATATATATATATATAGACGTATAGAGAAAGCAAGGGCTGCAGTTTTTATGATACAGAAAACCTTATGTGAAAACAATATTACTTTGAGATTGAAAATTAGATTAGGAACATGTTTTGTGTTTTTTATTATTTTATATGGTATCAAAGGTAGGACTTGAACGGATACTTTGAAATTTGGTTGTATCGAAGAATTATACAAGTAAGTTCGGGAGATAGATTCCGTAACGAGTTTGTTTCGCAGCGGATGGAAAAAGTTACGGACGTGGTCAGAGCAGTTAAAAATTGCAAATAGGAATATTTTGGCATGTATGCGTTACGCAGATAGATAGAATATACTTCATTTGATAATACAACACAAGATAGATAGACCAGGTCGGCGAAGAACGTCATGGCTGAGAAATCTAAGAGAATGGTTCAGATCCTCTGTATCCCCTTTTCGAGCTGCCTTCAACAAAATTAGTGTAGCCAACTTGATAGCCAACCCACGATGATTGAGCAGAGCACAGAAAGAAGAAGGCAAATTGATGATAAGTGAATGAAAAAATTTATGTTTTTTACATTCTCAAAATATCTCAGAAAATAGTATACTGGCTAGTTTTAGTGACAGAAATATCTGTACTCTAAAATTAAAAAATAAAATACATACTTACCAAATTTGGTTCGGTTTCTCTTGCTTTTACGTACGGTTTAAGAAAACCATCCATTATTTTAAACCATCCGACTTTAGGGGTATAAATTGCATCGGAAGGACACCCGGAGTTTATGCTCTGCTTAATTTTTTTAAGTTCTTGCATATAGGAGCTACGCAAATTTTTAAATTTGATTATTACATGAACTTCTGTAAAACCCTCCAGGTTCATTTCAGCAGCAATTCTTCTTGCTGCAGCTGCACGATATTCTCGTTTTTTATAATCCTCTCTGGCCGGATCCCACAAAACTGGTTCATTTTTATATAATTTCACAAACTTATTGGTGTCTGCATCATTCATTCGTAAAATTTGAGCAGTCATAATAATTAACACATCTATTCTCTTGCAATGCTCACGACTCACTACACGAACGAACACGATCCTACAATCAAAATCAAAACAAGTTTGATGTTCTCACGATCGTTATTATGTCGGGACTCTTCGTACTCCACGAATCTCTTTGTTTTCATCGAGCATAGCTTGCGAAAACGTGACCCACGTTCGTGATTCACTATCCTTGTCAAGCGGCACGAGCAGTCGACAGATAATTTAAACGGTCGAGAACTTTATTGTACGTCAGAAGAAATTTATCAGGGTCGTTACAATGAGATAATATTTAAAGGATATTTGCTTTAAATATTATCAATAATAATTGTTACACGGTGACTCAATAATTTTTACCCCCGTGAGCAGTCTAGACCAGTGTGGTCCAACCTTTTAGACGTTGCATTTAAATTAAACGTATTAAATTTGAAATTGTTATGAATGTAAATAAATATTATTTACAAGTATTTTATTATGGTTTACAATTGACATGTTATGTTTAAAATTTAACATAAAATAAAAATCAATGGGATATTTGAGGCAAGCTATTAACCTACTAACTATTGCACATCTACAGGGTGTTTCAAAAAAAGGTAACCCCGTCTCTAGCGTAGGTAAAAAACTGAAAAATAATTGGGGTCTGCTTAGTAAAAAATGTTTGTAACGCCATCCGTTTTCAACATACAGGGCGTTGAAGAAAAAAAAAAATTATACGCATTTTTTACGATTTGCCGAAACTACTGGCAACATTGTAATGCAATTTTATACGAATATGTTTTGGAAGCTGATATATCCCATGAATTTGTTTTTATATCTGATTCTCATAGAGAATCAGATATAAAAAATCAAAAAAGGTGCTCTTGGTAAAACTCGATACTGTGTACCGTTTTCGGAATATTTTGATTTGAAAATTATGAAGTAATAATTGATGCTGGTATAAAATAGTTAGTAATTAAATACTCACAAGACGAAAATTAAATTAATGATTAAGAACATAAAATAAAATTCAATTACAGTAAATGTTCAAAATGTCCTCCGTTTTCGCGAATACACAAGTCTATACTTTTTTCTAAAGATTCCATTAACCTTCTAAATGGCAGGGGATCAGCTATGATATCATTTAATTGACGTTGAATTCTTTCTTCCAATTCTTGGTGTGAATTTACCTCTGTAGCATAGACTTTTTCCTTAATATACGACCAAACTGCGTAGTTCAAAGGGTTAAAATCGCATGACCGAGGAGGCCAATACCTCTACCAATCCATCGATTCGGAAATGATTACTCAACCCATTACGACACCTTCTATCAAAGTGTGGTGGAGCTCCATCGTGCATAAAAAATAAAGATCTTCGCTCGTTTAGCGTTAAATCTTCTAATATCTCGAATAAGGAATTGTTTAAAAAATCAAGATATATATCACCATTTAAATTTCCAGGTAGAATATTATAACCTATTAATTTGTTACCTAAAGTTGCTGCCCAAACATTAACTTTAAATGAGTGTTGGTAATGTGATACCCTTTTGACTAGTGGATTCTCATCACACCAGTAGTGTGGATTATGGGAGATAACATACCTTGTCGCGTAAAGGTGGCCTCGTTCGTAAAAAGAATGCATTTTAAAAATTTTGGATTGTGGGCTGTCTTTTGTTGCAATGTTTTACAAAAATCCACTCTAACAGGTAGATCATCTGGCAAGAGCTCTTGGACTTGTTTGTAATGATAAGGATGTAATTGATGTTCTTTCAGTATCCGCCAAGTACTTAAAGAAGAAGTTTTGTTTGTCTTGCTATATTCCTTACGCTAACTGTTGGATCTTGATCAAGTAAATTTAAAATATTATTTTCTTTATTAATTGTTCTTGTTGTTCTTGTACTACCAGAATTTATTTTATTTGGTCTCACATTCCCAGTTTCTCGACAACGTCGTTCAACAGCTCTAAATGTTTTTTTACTTGGTAAGTTTCTTCTAGGAAACTTTTCTGCATAACGTGTCACAGCTGCACTAGAACATCCTAAACATTCGCCTAAGGTTAATAAAATGTCAGTGTATTCAACATTTGATTTGATTTTACAAATTACAAGGTTTCAAAACTCTAATTATTGTTGATATATCGTCATAACAATCAATAAATGTCAGATTTCCATGGCACACTTGGAAAAAATAGAGGTATACTTATTAAAACTATATCATTACTACCAGCATCAATTATTACTTCAGAATTTTCAAATCAAAATATTCCGAAAACGGTTCACAGTATCGAGTTTTACTAAGAGTACCTTTTTCATGTAAAATTGAATGATGTTTAAGTTTACTTGATATTTTGATTAATAATTATACTCTTAAAAAAGTTATATTGACTAATATTTAGTACGATCCGTGTAACTAACGCCCTCTATGAGAATCAGATATAAAAATAAATTCATGGGATGTATCAGCTTAAAAAACATATTCGTATAAAATTTAATTACAATGTTGCCAGTAGTTTCTACAAAATCATAAAAAATGCGTAAAATTTTTTTTCTTCAACGCCCTGTATCTTTAAAACGGATGGCGTTACAAAAATTTTTTACAAAGCAAACCCCAATTATTTTTCAGTTTTTTACCCACCCTAGAGACGGGGTTACTTTTTTTAAAACACCCTGTATATCTATACTAGTCGTAGTGAGTCTAACACAAGCTTCCAGAGAATCGTTTTCCATGCGATTACGTCTCTTAAATTTAATATGTTTCAAAGCAGAACATGTCCTCACATATATACGTATTAATAAACATTGAATATAGTTTCAACGCAAAATTACGAAGTTTAGGAAAACGATCCTTGGAACTTCCAAAATGTACTAATGTCTTCATTTTTCTTTGCTCGAAAAAACGAATCTGACTGTAGTTCGCACAGCTCTAGTTGGTAATCTGTTGATTGGTTCTGGATGTTGACTTCTATTGGATTATTAAAAAACTCAAGATCGAGTTTAAGTGCATCAATTCCGAAAACCTTTCATCGAATTCTCTTTTTATTTCTGTAAGAAATTTTGCAAACCTCTAGAAATCGACCATGGTTTCTTCATGATTTATTTCGAAACACGCAGGAAAATATGTGAGATCATTTATTTTCATACTCTCCCTCTCCAATGGCGCTAGAGCCCAAATAGGGCCTTGGCCTCCTCCAAAGTATGCCCCCAACCTTGTCGGTCCCGCGCGGATCTTCTCCAGGTTCTCACGTTTAGCAAATGTTGCTCGTCCGCTGCCACTTCATCCGCCCATCTTTTCCGTGGCCTTCCTTTTGGTCTTGCGCCCTGCATTTTACTATCTAAGCTGTTTTCGGCAATCTTTCTGTCTTCATTCTTACTACATGACCAGCCCAGCGAAGTTTAACGAATTCTGGGATCGGTGTCTCTTTGAACTATTTAAATTAACTGCAATGCTTTTAAAAAGCATTGCAGTTAATTTAAATAAGTATTTGTGAAAAATTTAAACGCAGAATGAAAGAATACAATATTACTGAGGGCGAAAGATCTCTGAAAACCTTTATAATGTTTATTTAAATAAGTTACAGGGGTGAAAAAGAAGAGAACATTTAGTGTGATTTTTAATTTCAATATCTCATTCAAAAAACTTTTTGTTTATTCTAAGGGACTTTCTGCCCTCGGTAATAATGTTATCTTTCATTCTGCGTTTAAATTTTCAAAAACACTTATTAGTTTTCTCAAATCATTCTTGAAAATAATACGTGGTCGTATAAATAAAAAAACTGGAAGAAGGAATAGATGATAGTCAGTTTGGGTTCAGAAACGGACTAGGAACCAGAGAAGCGTGCTTTTGATGTGTTAGCTCAAAGATGCATGGATATAAATATTGATGTGCATGTATGTTACGTTAATTTTGAAAAAGCATTTGACAAAGTAAGACATACAGAATTAGTTCAAATTCTAAAACAAAAAACATAGACCATAGGGACCCACGAATAATAACAAACCTCTACTGGAATCAATGAACATTAATCGTAATAGATAACGAACCCATTCCAGAAATTGAAATAAGGAGAGGAGTTAGGCAGGGATGTATTATGTCCCCATTAGTATTTAATGAATATAGTGAAGCCATTTTTGAAGAAGCATTACTATCTCAAAGTGAAAGAATATTAATTAACGGAAGATTAATTAACAACATAAGATATGCAGATGACACCGTGATTATGGCAAGCTGCTGAACTCCTATTGGTGCTAAACAAAACAAACAGTTTTTGTGAAAAATATGGAATAAAACTGAATATAAAAAAGACCAAATACATGATAATAACAAAGAAAACAAATATACCAACAAACATGCATTTGGAAACTATACCAATAGAAAGGGTTGATAAATACAAATACCTGGGAGCCTGGATTTCAGACAATAATGACCAAATAAACGAAATAAGAGCCAGGATAGAAACAGCAAGAAATGCGTTTGTAAAAATGAAAACAATTCTCTGTAACAAAGACCTTAGATTAAAACTGAGAGTGAGAGCACTGAGATGATACGTGTTTTCGATACTGCAATATGGACTTGGAGCTGGAAATTGAAGAAAGAACACATAAATAAGTTACAGTCTTTTGAAATGTGGTGTTACAGGAGGATGCTTAGCATAGCATGGACACAGAAGAAAACTAACACGGAAGTATTGCGAGAAATGGGCAAAGAATGCGAAATAATAAACACAATAAAAATAAAAAAGTTACAATATCTGGGACGCGTAATGAGGGGACAGCGATATGAACTGCTAAGGCTGATAATACAGGGAAAGATAAGAGGAGGACGGAGTATAGAAAGAAGGAGAGTGTCAAGATTGAAGAATTTAAGGGACTGGATTAAATGCAGTTCTATAGAAACTCTTCATGATGATGATATCCAACCTCCGATTAGGAGACGGCAATTAAAGAAGAATAAGAAGGATTCGCAGAAAAAAGAATGCATTTAAAAAGCATTGGCTACAAATATTGCGTCTACGCTCTTAAATAGGTTAAGATGGTGTGCTCATATTCAACGTCGAGATGTTAATAATCTAATACGAAGAATTACTAATCTGCGGGTTCCTAGGAAAAGTATGAGAGGAACACAAAATGACACGGGGGACACGCTTAGGAATGACAGTTTGGTCTAGGAGGTTGATGTTGGTATAGTTCAAGGAAGAAACTTTGAAGAAATGTAATTAGAGAAGCCGACAGAATAATATGTGAATAAAGGCAATGAGAATGATTGCTGATGTCCGGAACTAATTGGGCATAAACAAAAAGAATAATAATAATTTTGTGAAAGATGCTATGAAAATAAACTCAGGCAATTCTGGTAGGTATAAGTTTTAGCTAAAAATTCATAAAAATGATTCCTCTGCTACGAAAATATATAAAGTATTTGCTAAGAAAAGTATTATGTATTTAATTTTTTTTAAATATATATTTAAATATATATTTATAAATTTAATTTAAGTATTTTCTTATAGTTCACAATAATTTAAATATAATTTCGTAAAGGAAACTTTTTTAAAATATTAGATCTCCTTCTGGCACACAAGGAGATCTAATTTAAAATTACATCATGTAGATGTCCGTAACTGATAATCCTCCATCTTTAGTCCAATGGCACTGTTGAATCCTTAGACCATCAAAGCTTATTAAATCCAACAGAAAACATCAATTGTTCAGTTTGGTCTAGTTCAAACTAGATGGCAATGCGAGCGGCGTAGATATATAATTTTAAACATGCAAAAAAAACAGTTTCAACAAAATCAATAATGTTTAAATTTAAAATATACATCTTTAAACTTTTGGTTTTGATAATCTGAAGATAAATAAACTTCAATTTAGTCAGAAAAAAAACTATACTTTAAGTTAACAATTTAATAAAATTAATAATTAACCTTGTAAGTTTTTTTAAATATTTATTATAAATTAATAAATAAGTATATTATAAATTTTTTCAATATTTTTTATAGGAACGAATACAGTTGTTGACGTGTTGTTAGCATAGACATAATGGTTAGTCCCGTAACAAACAGCTATTTAGTGTAAAGACCGGTCTTTCATATACAGGGTGAAACTGTCAGTTTCAGCTTACAAACGAAGCAGTAACATCTCCAGAAGATGCTAACTCCTAGTGTTGGCGAAACGGTGAGAACTTATTTCAGGAGACAACGGCCCAACAGCCGGAACAAACAGTTTAAAGGTCGATTCAAACACATCAGTCACGTCTCGTCACAGTCCCGGCGCCGAACCGAACAATCCGTCACACAAAATATTCTTTAATAGAAATATGCCGCCGCATTCACATTCATCAGTTGACGAACAGTTTGCCAGCTGTCAGATAGTTGATAGTTCTGTGACCAAACAGGACCGGTTCGGCGCCGGGACTATGACGGGACTGATGTGTTTAAATCGACCTTAACAAGTAGGACAATGGCCGTGAAAGCCTAAAGCATCATTTTTGTCTTTTTGAAACCTAGAT
The DNA here is from genome assembly GCA_918026665.1 of Diabrotica balteata. Classification (NCBI taxonomy): domain Eukaryota; kingdom Metazoa; phylum Arthropoda; class Insecta; order Coleoptera; family Chrysomelidae; genus Diabrotica; species Diabrotica balteata. The sequence goes on along the minus strand of OU898276.1, from coordinate 203,733,041 downwards.
TATCTTCAGGATCACATTTTTCTGTTTCTTGTTATAGACCTAGGTCATATCTTTTTCCATGATTATTGGATTAAGTCAGGTGAAACACTTCTCAAGTTAAATTTTTGCAGGTTCTGCGTTATTTTATTTGGGGAAATAATATTGATTATATAATATTGATTTTTAAAGCTCTAGAATTTTTAGCTTCACGAATCACTAACAAATCTTACTTGTGTGTTGCAGTAGAATTTGAACAATTTTTCAACCGATATAGTTAACGGACAAATTTCAAATTGCTTTTTAAATTCATCCAACCATCCAACACTGGTACGAAATTATCTTCCTGTGCAGTTTTCTATAAAACTAATTACTTTTGCTTTCAGAATTTTTCCAGATATAGGAAGAACCCTCTTTTACAAACTACATCAAAAAAACTTCCACCCATAATGCCATATTCATCAACTCTTAATATTTTGTACACTTCTAGAAATAATTGCTACTCAGGAATTTCTAACAGATGAGGTTCTGCTAGAAAAAAAAAACCTTACGCAGAACAAGTACGTATATTTTGAAGTAGACAAAACTTTGTGTTATTTGTTATTCATTTTTTTTACTTACTGTACCCAGTATCTCGAGATATGCTCATTAAACAGCAAAGAGAGACTTTCTTTAATCAACTTTATTTGAATATTTTTATATAGCATTACACTCTCTTCGCTGATAACTTAAACTATGTATGATTTCATTAGCTTGTATTTGTAAATCTGTTTCCTAATTATAATAATGTTCATTTCTATATGTATACAACCATTGATCAATTGATGGTGTGTTACTTGTGTGTACATTCAGCTACCTATATTATTGTGTTTGTCGACTCCTAACAAGTTTCCTGATATAATAATAACTCTGAATATTTGCTTCTTACCGTCAATTATTACTATACCTTTGACCAGGAGAAAGATCAGGCTGATTTAGTTTCGTAGATACATATATTTATTATTTGTTTATGTAGAGTATTGATCAAATTTATTTATTTAGTAACTGTTGATATCTTTCCTTGGATTTGGTCTCAGACCAAATCAATCCCAAATCTGTAGTGTCCTACACAGAAGAGTCACCTATAACAGTCAGACATAATACCTTAGCAACTGAGATACAGGAGGAGTACAAAGAAGCAAGATGATCAACTCTGTGAGGAAGTAAAACAAGATGTGAGGAGGGCCTGCTATTAGATTGTCATAAAAATACAATAACCTTCAACCTCATGATATACCAATGGAAATGCAGAAAAAAAAACAATAGCAGTATTAGTTGAAATATGAGTCTGCCGGAGTGAAAGGAACCATACACCAGCAGATGCTACACTCCTCACACTAAATAAGTTGCAAGACGTGCTCAGCGCTATAAAAATTAAAAAATCTATGTATGGGATGGAATTCCACTAGGAAGCTGTTAAGGAGGTAACGCAAATAAACGCGGTCTGGTTACTGACAATAATGAATATACTGTTTATCATCAATCATCAATCAGCCAATCGCTTCCACTGCTGGACATAGGTCCTCCCTCAGTTCTTTCCAGTCTTCTCTACACTGGGCCGCTTGTAGCCAGTTTCCCGCTACACAGTTTTATATCATCGGTCCATCTAGTCGGTGGTCGTCCTCGGCTTCTGTTATAGTTTCTGGGCCTCCATTCCAGAATACGTCTTGTCCACCGTCCATCTTGTGTTCTGGCTAAGTGCCCTACCCAGTTCCACCTAAGCGTCGTGGTTCTTTCGATGACGCCTTGAACTCCTGATCTTTGCCTGATTTGTTAGTTTGTTATGTGGTCTCGAAGGCTCACGTTCAGCATTGCATACTGTTTATACGGCAATCATTTCCATAAGCATAGAAGGTAGTTAAGGTAATTCTGATGCTAATAAACAAAGACCCTGAACACATTGCGCTACTTGATACTCTCGGCAAACTACTGTATTCCCTGATCAAGGGAAGACTAGAGGAAGAATTAGAGGATAAAAAATTATAATAAGATTTCAGAAAAGGTAGGTCTACAGTTTATGTTCCTAAACTAGGTTACGTCGATAGTAGACGAATACCGTTAGAAATGGTACGTCGTTATGACAATAAATGTTGACAATTCGTTTAATAGCGCTGACTGGGGAGTAATACGCAATAAATTGAAAACAAAAGATATATCGAAATATCTTATTAATCTATTATCTACTTATCTACTAATTGAGGGCTTAAGATATTACATATTTTCTATCTTACTATACGGAATGGAAGCTTGGACATTGAAGAAACAACACATAAGAAAAATATAAGCGTTCGAAATGTGGTGTTACAGAAGAATATTAAAAATTCAGTGGTTCAAAGGATTACCAATGCTGAGGTACTACGACGTCTAAATAAGGAGTTAGAAATTATGAACAACATAAAAAAAAGAAAACTAGAGTATTTGAGTCACATAACCAGAGGAAGAAAGTATGAGCTGCTGAGAATTATTATCCAAGGAAGGATCCAAGGAAGAAGAAGCATAGGAAGAAGACGCATCTCCTGGCTGAGGAACCTTAGAGAAAACGTTTAACTGTAGTTCACTACAACTTTTCAGAGCAGCAGCCAACAAAGTGACCATAGCCGTTATGATATCCAACCCGATAGGAGATGGAACTTTAAGAAGAAGAAGATCTTATTAATATAATAAATAATAGTGAAAGCCTCCCTGAAAGATAGAAAAATCGAAGTTGAACATATCAGCAGCGATCAGTTCTCAGACCCATCTTGTCGAACATTTTGCATAGCGGCGTGCTAAGTGCTAAGCGCGTGCTAAGCGAGTCTACTAAAAAAAGGAGATCTGGAGCCACTAAAAGAAAGGTTAGTGCAAGACTTAATAGAATCAGCGAATAAATGACATCCCACAAGCTTAAGCTATCGCCACAAAAGAGTTAAATGATCAACATTAAAAGTCCTAGAAATACAAATGAGATCGATTTTCATGTAAGAGGCCTTTAAGATTCCTGTGGCAAAGGAGCTAAAATAGCTAGTTGTTAATTCTTAACATTCAAGGGACATTTATACGAAACTTCGGTATTGTAACAAAAAAAGGCAGAAAGTAAGATAGCATATCTGGACTAATTAATGTCACACACAACTGTTTATGAAGTTGAAGCTAAGTTGAAGAATATATATACTTAGAACAAAAAGTAATCCTAAATAGGGAAATTCAAACGGAAGAAATAAAAAGAAGAAGAAAGTTAGCTTGGGCAGCATTCGGTAAACTGAACTATATACTCAGAAATCAACAAATTCAATTACATCTTAGATCTAAGTTTTTGATGCATGCATTATTCCGATATTAACTTATGCGGCACAAACATGGACAATCACAAAAAAGAATATGAATATACTTAGAGTCACTCAACACGCGATGGAAAGAGCAATGCTAGGTATATCACTTAAGGACAAGAAAACAAACACATGGATGAGACAGAAAACCAAAGTCACCGATGTGGTGCAAAAATCATTAAAGTTGAAATGGGAATACGCTGGACATGTAGCTAGGAGCGATCTAAACAAATGGCACAGATCAATTTTAACCTGGAGACCATACAACACAAAAGACCCAGAGGCAGGCCTCCTATGAGATGGACAGATGATCTGAAAAGGACTGCCGGGAAAAATTGGCTACAAGTAGCATACAACAAAAAACAATGGAAAGGAAGACTTGAAGAGGCTTATGTTCAGATGTAGACGTGAATGGCTAGACGAAGAAGAAGAAGACGACAACTGTTATAGTAAAAAAAAGGGCAGTTCATTGTGGTTTATTTAACTTTATTATGATTTGGGGAGCTCCAGTGTCAATATTAGCAATTAAAAAAGGAAAAATATAGGCAGATGCTTGAAAGGACAGGCCCAACGAAAAGATCCATTGATTATGGTGTGGTTTACCAGGCGGTGTCAATAGCTACAAGTTTATCAATTAGAACAGTTACCATAAATTTTTATGGCTCAATAAAGACATTAATACTCAACAGAGCAGGGCACAACAATATTAATTGAAATGAGGTTGAATGCTCGAATAAATGAACTTTGAAAAATAAGGCTATTATCGAGCACAAGGTAATTAAATCTAGTTCAAGTACTTTCGCTTAAAATAGCATCTTCAGGGCATTTCGTCAAACATAAACTATCCTTCAAGCGTAGAAATGATGGATTTTCCGCTAGAACATTATCCCTCCAATACTCACAAATAATGTAGCGTAGAATCTTAAAAGTAATTTTAAACTGTTTTTCTCCTTGTTTTAGTGTAGTGTTTTGTACAATTTTATGTCATAATTAATGTTCCTCCACATTCTAACGTTTGCCGGATAGTTTATATATGACGAAATGCCCCTGAAGATGCTATTTTAAGCGAAAGTACATTGAACTAGATTTAATTAACTTGTGCTCGATAATAGCCTTATTTTTCAAAGTACCCCACATATTTAAACTTCTAAATAAGGCGGTACGTCAGGCAGGTCCTTTGAAATGATAGAAATGGTGGATGCAAACCAGAAAAACGAGCAATGGAGACATCTAATCTTTTAGATGAAATGCAAATAAAAAACTAGGGACTATTAACTGACACAACTGCACACGGTTAAGGAACATGCTAAGCATTTCGGAAAAAATCGTCCCGGGCTCCTATATCTATTGCAATGAACGAATCATTGTCTTTGTCTGAAGAGATTATACAGAGAGCGGCAGGAAATCAACCTGCTCTTAAAATAGGTATTAACTCCGGACAACATATCCGAGAAAGTGTTATGGGATGAAGGCAAGAGTGTGTTGGTACAGGGAACAATATGCAGCATTACTCTTAGTAAAAAAACGATGAAAGACAAAGACAACACGTCTTAAGAGAGAAGCATAGAGGCAACCAAAGATATATGAGGTTACATCAATGAAATAATATATCCGGATGCCTAAAACCTGGCGAAAAGGGAAGTTCTAGCGGGTATGACAGGTATCACGACATGTGATATAGACAGACCATCAGTGGAATTTCTCATCTACAGAACCGAATCTAGGTAGAATATCGTACACTATTCAAAAAATATATCCGTGCATAGTCTTTTAGTTGGTACATATTATTTAATGATTTAAAGCTTTTTAAAAACGTGCCATTAGAAAAATTACAAACGTTTTAACCCTATTACAAATTAACGTTCAGCTACGCTACTTTTTATGACCCACCGTATAGCAAATTTGCTTAATAAACTGTTTTTGTATTCACTTTCATTAAATCGAGCCACGATCTTACAGAAATATTTTGTATCAAATTTAAACCTCTAGTAGAAAATAGAAACTAGTGTTACACTTTCCCTCTTATTCATTTATTTTTGTTTCTATTAAATTTAAATTATATTCGGATGTGTAAATTGGTTTGCTTGTTAGTAGCATCCTGTAATTATGCACCAATATGAAAATAAAAGTTGTTGCTTTCGTTTTTTTAGTTAATGTCCGGTGTATCACAGTTTTTTCAATAGGTTGGCCATCTGGTAGAGTAGACCATTGGCCATTGAATTACACCATCTAAAAGTTTTTATATATTAAGTTTTAAATTAAATGTTAGATAAGACAGCTAGTGTATATATTATTGACTGTTTGTAATATATCGTTTAAAGCTAACTGAATTATTTAATTAGTCGAAACACCGCGAATGCTATGAAATTCAAGAATTGCCAAAAGGTATCTCAGGATTCAAAAAGATCCTGAAATACTTGGAAAAATAAAAAAAATAAGAAAGATATAAATTAAAATACAAAATTGTAGTATATTAAATAATCACCACATTTTATCTAAAACCAAACCCCATAATAATGAAAAAGAACACAAAACTACATTTAGAAAGTATCTTATGAATGTGACAATTTTTACTTAGGACCATTAAGTGTTACGATAAAAAACCATGAATTCGGAGAATTTGACAGATCTCAAATATGCAAACATGCATGTTTAGAAAGCAGTTATCATCTTACTAAATAAACCAAAATGATATAGATAATAAATAACAGGGTAGCGGGTAGGAACTCTTTAAATTTTGAAGATAGTCCTATCAGGATAATGAATCAATCCCTGCCCTCCTCAGATTCCGGGGGTTTCCTGAAACTCGTACCGTGTAGGGTCCCTTGTCCATGGTTCCAAATGAAGTCCACAACAGCAGCCACGGCGGAGAAGTGGAGCTTCGGTAAGGTGCGGATAGCGGAAATGGTAACCCTCGATTATTATTATAGGTTTAATATAGAACCAAAACAGTAGCGTCTGACTCAGAATGGACGGCTACGATAAGCGTCTGACCCCGAGTTTGCGACTGATATAAAACTCACCAACCCGTCTGATATGCCAAATCCTACACCCAGAAAAGGGTCTGCCTCGTGGAATCTGGGGAAGGCAAGAATTCGCTTAGTCCATACAGAATGCACATCGAAACATATGATATGGGAACGATGAGGACAGAAGATAATCTAGAAGAGTTGCAAGAAGAACTTAAGACTATAAAAGGGCAAGGTTTAAAAGCGAACAAATTACTCTACTAAAATCAGGACACACTCTGTACCAATACAATTGAGGAAATAACTAAGGTATAGGAGGCGTAGCCTTTTGATACATTAAAAGAGAATTAAAAACTTGGTATTTCCAAGCAATTTCTAATAGAGTTATCTATCTGGTAATAAAACTAAATCGTAGATACATCATTCAAATAATCCACTGTTTCGCACCAACTTCCTCTGTAGATGATGACGAGGTAGAACAACTTTATAAAGACATTACAAGAGCCAGAAACTTAGAGAAAACATATTACATAATAATTACGGGAGATTTCAACGCTAAAATAGAAAACCATGAAAATAACAACGACAACGAATATATTGGAAATTTTGGACTGGGAAGTAGAAATTACAGGGGAGCCCGCAAAATTCCTCAGCAAAGAAAAACTATTATGCTTAAACACATTCTACAAGCAAAAGATGCAGAGAAAATGAATGTGGCACAGCCCAGACAGCCAAGTAACAAATGAAATTGACTCTATAATTTCTAACTTCAAAAACGTTGCTAAAGATGTAGCGTGTATAAAGACATAACATCAATTGCAAAAAATATCTGTGGTAAAAATAAAAATCCGAGAAAAACAAAATTGAAACAGACAACACTGGATTTAATGAAAGAAAGAAGAAGAACATCGAAAGAATCACCAGATTATAAGGCTATCAACAATAAAGTTAAAAAGAGCATAAGGTCAGACTTGCGAGCCTATCACACAAAACACATATTGCAAACCATTGAAAACAATAAAAAAAATCAAGTATTGAAATCAAATTTAACTAAAAGACAATAAAAGATAACTTAAATCAAAAACGAACAGGGGAATACAATGACGGAAAACACTCAAATAATCAAAGAAAATACAAAAACGTTATATAAGAATCTGTATACACCTACTATACAGAACCCCGGAACAGACCATAGAACAATTCTAAACGTCGGCTTGGAAACTCTCCCTAAAATAACTTAGACATTCCTTACAGCAAATGAAAAATAAAAAAAGCTCTTTGTGAGGATTGTATAACATCTGAAATGTTAAAAATGGGCGGCAACATCGTTGAGCGGTTGTGGAAGTTTTGTTGAATAAGTATCTAACAGAAAAAAGAATAGCCAGTCTGTGGAAAAACGCTGAAATAATACTTTTACAGAAAAAATGAGACACTACGAATATTGAAAACTCAAGACATATAAGTTTGTTGTCACACTTATACAAATTGCTAGCAAGAATAATAACCAACCGCTTAACACAAAAACTTGATTTATATCAACCGGTTGAACAGGCGGGATTTAGAAAAGAGTTTGGTACTAACGGTCACTTACAAACCATTAGAACACTGGTAGAAAAAAACCACAGAATATTGGTTATACCTCTACATATAGCATTTATTGACTTCTACAAGGCTTTCGGTAGTATTGAAACTTGGTCCTTTTCGTCATCCCTGAGGATGCTTAAATAGACTCACGGTACACTACATTAAAAAACACTTATGAACAGGCTACATTCCACATCAAAATCAATGAACACGAAAAAACTGAAAAAATGCGCCTTGGTAAAGGTATTAGACAAGGTGATACTATTTCAAAAAAGGCTTTTTACCTTAGCATTGAAAATGTATTCAAACAGCTAGACAGGAGCAAAAAGGTCTAAACATAAGTAAGTTTGAGTCATTTGAGGTTTGCGAACGACGTAGTATTATTTAGTACAGATATAAAGGAACTGGAGCTAATGTTCAAGGAATTAAATCAGCAGTCAAATAAAATAGGTCTCAAAATGAACCTTCAGAAAACAAAAATATTGAGTAATTTACAAACTAATCTTGTTATTGACAACGTCAGTCTTGAAAATGTAGACCACTATATATATATCTTGGACATACCATTTAAACCGGCAAAGAAAACCAAATAGCTGAAATAAAAAGGCGCATACAATTGTATTGGCTGGCTTTCGGCAAGTTAAGCTTTATCTTGAAGAATAAAGATATACCAAAGTGTCTAAAACGTAGACAAATGTATTTTGCCTGTAACTACAATATGGACTGGAGACCATGGCCTTTACAAAGAAAACCTTAGAACAGCTCAATATAACCCAAAAAGCGATAAAAGAGGGCCATGCTAGGGATTAGTTTGAGAGGCAGGATTCGAAATATCGACATTCGAAAAGAACAAAGATTACTGATGTCACAGAACGTACAGCAAGCTTAAGTGGCAATGGGTCGGACATTGCCCGAGATAATCCTGAAAAATGGACACAGAGACTAAGAAACTTAAGACCAAGAGAGAACAGGCGAGAAGTAGGCAGACCACAGAAGAGGTGGGCAGATGATATTAAACAAGTCGCGGGCAAGCAGTGGATGATATTGCCAAGAGTAGAAATCAATGAAAGCAAATGGAAGAGACCTATGTCCAGCAGTGGACGAATACAGGCTGAAGAAAAAAAGTCTGAAGAAGACAAGAAACGAGTAAAGAAAAAAGAAGCCACAAATGTTTTTTATCTGAATAAAACATAGATTAATGAAGGACATTTTGTAAGAAAAAGGTGGTAAGATAAACAGGTTTTAAATGCTCCTCAGGTATTTATTAAAGAATAGTCTACGGAATTCAAATTTTTAATTCAATGTATTAAAAAAAAATAGAGCTGCTTGTAATTTCTTTAAAAAAACGACGAATGTAGTGATGATGATGATACTGTCATCATCATCATACTACAATCCTAAAAAAATGAGCATACAATTTTGGCTTAAACCGTAAGATTTGGTATTTTACATTTTATTTTGTGTTGTATTGGAAGTGTGAAAGGGTGGTCATATTATTTTGATATAAATTCTTGAGACAATTCTTGTATCAATATTTATAATTTTTCTGCTTATTATGAACAGTTCTTTATAAAAGCACTTGTCATTTTCTACCATAAAACCTTTGCTATGATGCATTTACATCTCAAATATAGAAAAAACTCCTTAAGTTCAATTAAGAAATAGTTACTATCTAATGTACAGCTTCTTAGTCGTTCTTCCCTGCCTTGCTCCATATTAATTGGGTTGAAAATATCTTTCAGTTTTTTGTTTTTAACAATTTAATACATTTTAACTTTGTGCGATATTTATTGGATATCTATGTAATATATTAAAAAATATTCTTCACCAACTCACATTTGTAGTTCTGCAGAGGGCCTCGAAAACACTCCAATCCTCCTCTGTATTACCGGACATACGCAAACCATCAAAAGTTCAATCACAACACACTTCTTTGTGGGTACTTGAGTCTAACCGCTAAATAAAAAAGTATGCTAACCACCTGAGAAATTCGCAACGTTGTTAGTCGGCACAATGAGGTTGAAAGGCACAATAGGCTGTTTCTGTTTGTATAATCAATATCTCAATAACAACTTGTTTTGGCGATATGTCATCCCATCGCATAAAGGCATTGAGCTCCGATTGGATTGTCCCCTTTTTTATGTTAGCAAAGAATAGAGTTCATTCACATTTCGAATTATGTGCTAATGTTATCTTATTGATGCTACTACAATTTATTTGCGATAAATTTTATCGATAACTCCGAATGTACTCTTAACATGTGACTTATTTAACTTGTTAAATATTTTTTTAAATTAAAAACAATGTCACAACAATCAGGGTTTATTAAGGACTATATAATAAATAAATAAAATAAATAAATGTAAGGTTAGTTTATAATAATATATATATATTAGATATATATATATTATATATATATATATATAATACACTCTAAGCCAAAATTAACCGGTCACCTTAAAAATGGGTAATATTTGATTTCTTTTATCTCCTAAACCTGTTGTCCGATTTAAGTGATTCTTTAAATATGTTATAGCCTTATTCCTTGACAATATCTTTATAATAATATTGTTGCTACACAGGTAAATTTTCATTGTTTACCGGGTGTATGAATCAAACTGTGTTTTTTTCTTAAAGTTTGCTTCACCCTGTGGAATATTCTAGCATTGTAGAATACTGAAATTAATCCTAACTAGCCTCACGCTTTCTCAACATTTTGTTTTTTGGTTAATTCGCTTATATTGGATAATACACAAGTTAGGTGCTTTAACAACTCGATATGTTTTTGATCAATTTTTATCTCCGCGGAAGAGAAAAAATAATCTTTTTGAAAAAAGTCATTTGTTACAGTAAAAATCCAATTAATAAAATATTGGAAGAAAATTCAAATTAACAATATTTTGGAAATCAAAGTCTAATTGAAAAAGAAAATGGATATCAATAATGGGTGTTGCCGCCTCTATCTCTTAGGGCTTCTTGGAGCCGATTTGGCAATCCATTTATGATATCCTGTATATCAGATTATGAGATATTGTGCCACTCTTCTACCACAACTGTCTTCAGCTCTTTAATACATCCCCAATCATTATTGACCCTCCTCGGTAAGTACTATTTCGGTTATAGCGCATGTAACAAACCTTTCATTTTGACGCCCTATAGACACGTTGGCGTCCATCTGGACCTTTTAGGACTATTAATTCTGCTCTCGTCTGAGAACAGCATATTCTTCCATTCCGCCATAGTCCAGTTAGCATATTCTCGCGCAAAATGAAGTCTAGCCCTACGGACGAAAAGCCCTCAAGTTTATTTCTGACAGTCTTCTTCTAATCGTTTCTCTACTCATACTAACGTTTCTCACCTCAAGAAAAGACCTACGAGCTTCAGGACCGGTGCAAAAGCGATTTCTCAATACATTAGTGAAAATGAAGCGGTCATCTCGAACTGAAGTGCATCGTTTTCGGCCTTGACCTGGCCTGCGTTGTACGATCCTGTTCTCCCGAAATCGTCTGATGGCATCTTTTATTGTTGTTCTTGAAACATCGAGTATACCAGCCGATATGACGTTGACTGTAACCAGCATCAACTAAAGCCACTACCCTAGCAGTATCAGTTGAAGGGAGTCGCATTTTTAAAATTACAAACAATAAATAAACAAAGTACGTGGTGTTCGTGTGTATTAAGGTATAAAAAAAGCGCTTATTAAAAGCTTAAAATTTTTATTTTAAAGAAGATCTTTTCGGAATTGTATCAGTTTAATAAAAAGTTGTTGAAAAAAACATTGTATGGCCACATAAAAAAACATTGGATGGTCATCCGGATTTAAAAAGTAATCTTCATGGTATTTATTAAGGTAAATGCAATAGACTCTTAAATTGTGTATTAATAAAAATGAAAATGGGGGCATCTTATAATGACCCCCTGTAGCTGGTGAGGTTTTATCGACTTACATTACCTCTGATCTGTGTTGGAGTCTAGGCTAACTCCCTACTGTTCTGTGGGAAAATAAAGAAGATGCAATACAATGGATGAATCACGAAATAAAAAATAGATGGGTTTAGAGAACACAGATAGAGCAATAAAAGTATAAAGAATTAGTTGGTATGGACACATAATGAGAAGAGAGAAGAGAAATCCGTTAAGGGTTATAACGCGATATATGTATATTACCAGTTAAAAGAACCAGGGGCAGACCTTAACTGAGATGAAGACAAGTAGAAGAAGACTTACGGAGTATGAAACTTAAAAATATAGAAAGGACAGTTAAAGAAAGAGGAAAATGGAGAAAAGTAATGGAAACATCGAAGTCACGCCAGAAACTGTAAAACTTAACCCAGAATGGGATGATTCCCCACACAGAAGGGATCTTCAAATGAAAACACCTTTAGCTTGAAAGAAGAAAAAAGAAGAAAAAGAACATTCTTTATATTAAGGCGTACTATTTCACACAAAAGGCATAATTTTTATTTTCAATACATAAAAGTAATTTTTAGAGTCTGATAATTTTCTATCTTATAAATAACAGTAAGGAACTCAACATTTGATCCAAAGCTAGCAGGACTATTAGACATTCCTTTTTTGACATAATAAAACGATAGTCACATATAAGGAAACATTCCAACAGTATATGTTATTTATGAGAAAGTTTTTGCGAAATTAGCAAAAATGTTTATATTTTATTAAATATATTCATTTTGTGTGGGAATTAATATTCTATTCTTGTCAGGCTGTCGCACACATTTCTCTACCCACTTTGAAAATTATTACGGTTATTTTCTGGTGATCTTATAAACTACTAATCTAATTTGTGTATTTTTGTTTTCTCAAAAGAAATGTAAGTAGTAGTAGTGTATCTTTGACTGTTATAAAATTTAACGGTTTGTATTAATGTATATGCAATTGACAATACATTAAAAAAAGTACAATTTTTATTAACTATTGTTTAAACAATGTTATTGTCAAGTCATGACTAGTTATGTCATCAGATAAATGACATCACTAGTACAATATATAAGCCCAAAAATTTAAAAAATTTAAAAATAAAAATCGACCTGTTTCGGATTTTTCCTTAAAGTCACCGGTTTACGAAATATTTAGTTTATGCGTTACTTTATGGACGCACTGTATATGCACCCGGACATTTAATGATTGATATCGTCAGTGTTATGATTTCAATCGTAAAGTTCTGTTTTACTTAAATTAAATCTTTGAAGATAAGATTTCACAGTGCATTATTAACAAGACACCTAACAAACATTGAATATACTCTTCTATTGGAGTGACTTCTTGTAGCAAAAGGCGCAGGTAAAACAGCGTGAATTTTTGTATAAAATAGTTATTTCTGTTACAGGACGCTATCATTTAAAGAGCATTTAACAAAAAATGCCCAAAAGTTGAGTACAAGAAATAACATCATACAGAAGCTCTGTGGTACCACCTGGGAGCATCGGCTTCCACTCTAAGCTCTACTACTTTATCCCTTGTTTTCTCGACCACTGAATATTGTGCCCCAGTTTGGCTACACAGTCCACACATAAAAAAGGTCGACACTCAGCTGCACAGCAATATGAGGATGATAGCTGGTACAATTAAATAAACTCCCACCCAATGGCTTCCAGTATTAAGTCACATTCCACCTCCACATTTATCACGAGTTGACACACTTACACGTGAATACAAAAAGATCATGAACAATATGAACCTGCCGATTCACCAAGATATCGAGGATGCACGAAATACCCGTCTACGTTCTAGAAAACCACCAATGAAAACGGCAAGAATGATACATGAGGAGTTCAACATCACGAATGCATGGTCCCAAGAATGAAATGCATGGCAAAATAACATGCCCTGCGTTACCCACAAGCCACCAGGTTTTGATCTTTCATGATCTGATATGCTACATAAAGGGGAAAGAATCCGTCTCCTCAATGAGACTGTGGGAAGAACCAAACGATCGACCACATTATTGAAGAGTGTCCCTCAAGATCCTACAATGGTAGCCCTGAAGACTTCCTGTTTGCAACTTCAGAGTCAATTGATTATGTTAATACACTTGATGTTTGTTTGTAACTATTTAAAGTTTGTCATACAGATTGAACCAAATTAAAACGGAACATACAATTTAATACATGTCTGTTTGAACTGCATTTGAAATAGTGGACCAATATAAAACTTGGACAAAAATAAATCCATACCTGGGTATAGACATTGTATAAAATATCGTTCAACTATCTGTCTCACAACAATGTTGTTTGCGTAAGACGGGTTTGTCTAAGGAAACGATAATAGTTCAGGAAATGAATCTCGAAAAAAGTTAATACCTCGCAATTTTTTTCGTCCTGCTTGTATCCAGTTGAAATTTTAACAGAAGGTAGGTGATAGCCCAAGGATCAAAATCTATATCGAACCGAAGTGTGCTGAAGGGTTTTAGGGGTGAAAACTACCCCTAATTGTCAAAAATTATAAAATAAACATATTAAACCTGAATATGGGTAAGATTTGGTTTGAATTAGTTAAATAATGATTATTTTATACTTTTGAATAGAGTTCCATCATATTTCAACCCTTAAAAAGCAACCCTTGTTAGAGGTTAATGTAAAAAAAATTATTAATTCTAAAAAAATGATTTCGGCTTGGATCGATTTGGATAAAAATTTGGATTTAAGCTCAATTCACCCGCTGCTTTATAGTTTATGTCATGTCGACGAACCCTGATTGTTCTAAGGGGTGAAAACTACCCGTAATTGTCAAAAATTATAAAATAACATATTAAACCTGAATATGGGTAAAATTTGGTTTGAATTAATTAAATAATGATAGTTTCGTGCTTTTGAATAAAGTTCCATCATATTTCAACCCTTAAAAAGCAACCCTTGTTAGAGGTTAATGTAAAAAAATTACTAATTCTAAAAAAAATGATTTCGCCTTGGATCGATTTGGATAAAAATTTGGATTTAAGCTCAATTCACCCGCTGCTTTATAGTTTATGTCATGTCGACGAACCCTGATTGTTCTAAGGGGTGAAAACTACCCGTAATTGTCAAAAATTATAAAATAACATATTAAACCTGAATATGGGTAAAATTGGTTTGAATTAATTAAATAATGATAGTTTCGTGCTTTTGAATAAAGTTCCCATCATATTTCAACCCTTAAAAAGCAACCCTTGTTAGAGGTTAATGTAAAAAAATTACTAATTCTAAAAAAATGATTTCGCCTTGGATCGATTTGGATAAAAATTTGGATTTAAGCTCAATTCACCCGCTGCTTTATAGTTTATGTCATGTCGACGAACCCTGATTGTTCTAAGGGGTGAAAACTACCCGTAATTGTCAAAAATTATAAAATAACATATTAAACCTGAATATGGGTAAAATTTGGTTTGAATTAATTAAATAATGATAGTTTCGTGCTTTTGAATAAAGTTCCATCATATTTCAACCCTTAAAAAGCAACCCTTGTTAGAGGTTAATGTAAAAAAATTACTAATTCTAAAAAAATGATTTCGCCTTGGATCGATTTGGATAAAAATTTGGATTTAAGCTCAATTCACCCGCTGCTTTATAGTTTATGTCATGTCGACGAACCCTGATTGTTCTAAGGGGTGAAAACTACCCGTAATTGTCAAAAATTATAAAATAACATATTAAACCTGAATATGGGTAAAATTTGGTTTGAATTAATTAAATAATGATAGTTTCGTGCTTTTGAATAAAGTTCCATCATATTTCAACCCTTAAAAAGCGACCCTTATTAGAGATTAATATAAAAAAATTAGTAATGCGAAGAAAATGATTTCACCTTGGAACGATTTGCATAAAAACTTGGACTTAACCTCAACTCACCCTCTGCTTTATAGTTTATGTCATGCCGATGAACCCTGATTGTTTTTAGGGATGAAAACTACCCCTAATTTTCAAAAATTGTAAACTAATATTATAAATCTTAAGATGAGTAAAATTTGGTTTGGATTAGTTAAATATTAATTTTTTTATACTTTAAAATACAAATTCATACATTTTCAACCCTTAAAAATCAATTGTTATGAGTGCTATAGGTGAAAACAATTTTTTGCCAAAATTTTGCAACTTTTCAACTTTTGAAAATCACCCTTTACAACATTGCAGTTTTTATAAACTAATTTATAAGATATAAATTTAAAAAAGTAGAATTAAATACAAAAAAATTTATCAACATAAAAAGGCACCATATATTCTTATACATTTACATAAATAGTAGAAAATATTTACATTTATAGGTAAAACAATTATAATATTAATTTTATTCGTCATCAATTACATCTTCATCGTGATCTATGTCATCCTCATCTTCAATTATTGGTGGACTATTATTGCACCCTTCACCTGAGCACCCAGAACAAGTAGAGTTACATTATAAACCAACTTTTCTGCACCCACATGAAACACCGCATCCTTTTTTGCATTGCCAAAAAATAATTTTCAAAAGTTCATCGAGTGCAGGTTGTTTGTTCATGCGTACAGGTAATAACAAACCATCTTTGGAATACCATCCCCAATCTGTTGCTCTAATATTTTCATTGCCAAGCCATAGACATATGAGCAGATGTTTTATTCTGTTGTATGGGATTTCAAAATAAGAACGCTTAAATTTTCGAATGTATAACGCCCCACTAGCTAATATACCGGTTTTGTAGATTATTATGCTCCGAAATGTACTGTACTATACTAATAGAATTTTCCGGAAAAAAATTCACTGGTATTTTTAACGTATTTCTTTTAATTTTTAACGATGAAGTGTTTCTTCAAAAACGATTTGTAGAGGTTTTTAAGAGCTACAAGGATCTGTGAATTAAATCTTTTTGGAACCCTGGGTTTTTAAATGGGGTGAGTTTAAAGGGCTCGAAAAAGATGGTGCTTGATCGTAAATCGATGCTTTAAACGGCTATATCTCGCCAAATATTCATTGTACAACAAATCTAAATGAAGGATAATTTTAGTCGTTAAAAAAGCTACAATTTGGTAATTTGTATTTTTTTCATATATTCAGTATTTTCGGGCATATTTAAAAAAAGAAGGGTAAAAAATATGAAATTGTAAATCGTTTCTTGCTTTAAGCTGTACTTTTTCTAACACAAAGCATTTTAAATGGGTCAAACTTCTTGGACGTATTAACAATACATGTACAAAGGGAATTTCAGAAGGGTAAAGATCGATTTTAATTATGGAGGAGGTTAGGTGTTGTTGTTTCGATTTTTTCGTAAAAAATGAGGTATTGACCTTATTTTCATCATAACTCACTCAATTTTTGAGCTAGAGTCTTTTTTATGATAGGTCTATTTATGCTCTTTAAAAAAGGTTTTGTGAGTTTGAAAGCATTCCATTTAATTAACCAGTTTTCTTTTAATTCTTATTTACGCAGCGAGACTAAATCACTTCTATTGAGCCAACTAATTTCTAATCCTTTTGAAGCCGCTGCTTTAGCAAAATAATCTGCTTTGGTGTTACTCGACATACCAGCATGTCCCTTTACACAAGTGAAAGAAACTGAATTATTTCTTTTAAGTAGCTTTAGTTGATTTTCTAAAATTTTGACGATAATACAGTTTTTGTATAAATGCTTATGCGAATTATCTAAAGCAGACAAGATTATCATGTGTTGATCAGACATTGTTTTTCTGAATAGTCCATTCCAGAGCTTGATATATTGCAAACAGTTCTGCGGAATAAATGGAACATTGTTGATTTAATTTAAACATAATGTGTTCTTGATTAACTTGGATATATACTGCCCAACTAACTCCCAAAATGAATTTTGACCCATCTGTGAAAATGCTTATAAAATTTTTTCTGATTGAATGATTGATTGAATTGTTTCTGAAGTTAAATGTCGTTGTTATCATCAAAAGTCGGGAAACAAACTTTGGTTTGGGAATAAAGAATATTAAAATTAGATTGGAAAAAATTAATTTCAGCTGGGATTTCTAAATACGAAGAAACATTAGGAAATGCTGTAGATAAGTTGAAGAATTTTTGTTATGCCACCATTAACCAATAATTTAAAAACATTTATATATAATTATCATTCGCTATACAGAAAAAATTTCTTATAACACGAAAAACTTTTCTGCATTTCCGGAATTTTGTCAAATTTCTTGAAGCACATACTGTATTTATGTAAATACATGATGTGGAAATATTTAATCTCCTTAGATCTACATCTCAATAATATGTTTTGGGCGAAATCAACCGCAACTCAACATCTTTCACTCGCATCCGGATAAAAAGAGGTAAGGTATAATAATATGAGTGTCGGAAGCTCAGTGTATGTTTATAAATTAAAAGACTACCAGGGATATAAAATTCTCGATAAAACTGGCTATTATAGTATGCTGCTCGGGTAAGAGATTTCACTGACCACTTGTTTTCGTATTGCGTTCTCTTAACTAGGTCGATCATCATTAAAAACTTGTCTGGGAAATACAGCGGTGCAAAGATGTCCTTAGATAGTTAAAAATACTGATTCGATTCTTGAATCATTACCATTATTGTAACGTATTTTTTGATAAGATTTACGAGGTGGTCTTTTTTGCGAACGGACGTGTTTTATATTGTAGTTCCAATAATACATGTGTTTGTTAAGTGGGCGATTAACGTATGTTTTGTTCTATTTAGTAACAAAAAACATTAATAGGCCAGTAAAATTATTGTGTAGACAATTGTAGTAGTAGAATCGATCTCAAGACCAAAATGCTTTATTTTAAGTCATTGGAAATGTTGAGTAAAATTTGGATTACATAAAGGTATTACACATATGTAAGTATGCAACATGCAACAATTATCGATAAATACAACCTCCTCTAGCGAAGCACATAGCAATAACAACTACGCCATAAACGTTATATTGTTTAACTAGTTAACTCTTTTGTTTCTAATCATGCTTCTTCTTCTTTTATTTCGCAAGATATCCATGAAAATCAAGAGCAAGAATGGGAAACTATGCAAGTCCACAAAAGAGCAAGAAATGACAGCCCCAAAGACGATAAACAACTAAAACAAACAATAATAAGCGACTACTGGCTCAAAGCACCTACAACCACTTCTAATAGATTTGCTAGCTTAAGTGAAGTACCTGATGAGACCAAAAAAACCGGATCTGGTGAAGACATAAAAAGGATCCAATTCCCACCCATATTTGTTACAGATGTAGATGATATATGATCTCTTAGACATTTGAATAATAAAGACATATATGAAATAAGAGAACTCCAAAACATGGCTGTTTCCTTTGAACTACCACATCCCAAGCGTCAGATACCCCAAGGTACCAATTGTCAACGCTACGTCCATACAAAAAAATTCTGCCACCTGCCTGCAAAATGCGTAAAGTGTGCAAGTAATCACACAGCAATACTTAAAATTGTCCACACAAGGAATGCAGCAATAGTGTACAGTGTGTACTTTTTATGGGAAACCATCCGATCAACTATAAGGGCTGCAGCGTATACAAACAAATACAAAACGAAAAATTCCCCCAACTTAGGAAGAAACCAGAAGCCCATAGAACAGGCACCAAGAAAACTAGTAATCAAACAGTAATCACTGGTGTTTCTTACGCTCAAAAAGCTTCGGGAAATACTCAAACCAAAACCAACAAAGTGATATCGGCTCAAAACATGTAACTGCAATTACCAACCTTAAAAACCTGATGGCAAAACTAATGAAAAGAATGGACACTATGCTTAATCTCCTTACCACTATGATTTCCAAAATGCTCTAATGCAAAACCGACTAAAAATAGCCGTCTGGAACTCAAATGACCTACCAAAGCATATCCAAGAAATCAAAATTTTTGTCGATGAGAAGAAAATTGATGTTATGTTTATATCAGAAGCTGATCTTCTTCTTCTTCTTATAGTGCCGTACACCTATTGTGCGTTGGCGAATTATCTTAAAGCCAGACATCTGTCTTTTGCGGCATGCAAAAGATCTCCAGTGTTATTTATGACTGTCCAGTAGCCACGACATTTGTTTGCGACCTACTCCTCTTCTGTCTTTAATCTTTCCCTGGGTGATTAGTTAAGGGATTGCGTATTCTTTTCCGCTCAGAATATGGCCAAGGTATCCAATTTTTCATAACTTTATCAAATTTAGTAGTTCTCCCTCAGTATTTGCCTTTCTTAAGAGTTCTTCGTCTCTCACCCTATCTATCCATGGTAGGTGGAATATTCTTCGCAACATCCACATTTTAAAGGCCTTTAACTTATTAATGGAAGGTACTCTTAATGTTCATGTTTCCATGCCGTATAACAATATGGACCATACATAGCATTCAACCATCATGTAGCGGATATTAAAGAAAAGATTGAAGTTACATAGTGGCGGTTTACATTTGATAAAAGCTTGTCTTGCTTGTTCGGTATGGCATTTTATTTCTTGTTGAGGATCCCATTGGGCATTCATCTTCATTCCCGACTATTTAAATGTTTTCACTTGATCGATTGGAGCATTATCTACTTGCAATTGTATTTCTAAAAGTGTATTTTTTCTTGTTGCTATGCATTTAGTTTTTTCAGCATTTATCTTCAAATCATATATTTTTCCTACCGTTTTTATTTTATTTAACATCGACTGCATATATCATGTTCGTTGTCTGTTATTATCGAAGTGTCGTCTACGTAACGAATGTTATTTTGCGGGAACCCGTTTACCATTATTCCACATTCAGAGCCTTCCAGTGCCTCTGCAAAAATGTTTTAACATAAAGATTGAAAAGCATAGGAGAGAAAATACACCCCTGTTGCACCCTTCTTAAAGTTTTAAATTTTTCTGTGTTGGTTGATTTGTTTAGTTTCATTCGTGCTTTTTGATTCCAATAGAGCTTCTGGATAACTCTTTTATCTTTCTCGTCAATGTTAGTGAGTAATGTTATGACTATACCCTTTTGTTGATCCATGTTTTGTACAAGCATATTCAAGCAAAAAGCTACTTCACGTGTACGCAGTCCGCTGTTGAAACCCAATTGTGTCTCACCGCTTAGATCTTCCAGCTTTCTGAACATTCTTGTGTGAAGGATGCGAAAAAACACCTTAACCAAATGGCTCATTAAACTTTCCAACACTTTCATGGCTTCCGTAGTAATTCCATCCAGTCCACAGGCCTTGCCTAGTTTTGCTACTTTTATAGTTTTTACCGTACAGGCCGGATAAATTGTCCGTGGGTAAGTTAGTAGTAGGCAGATTCGGTCTGTTATCCGAAAAGAGGGACGAAGCAAAGTTTGCCCAGATTTTAGCTAGTGCTTTCTGGGTATGAACGTAGTTTCCTTGATCATTCTTTACGCGAGTCTCATGGTTTTCTTGTATATACTCGAAATTTCTTTGACCTTTTATGTATTCCAAAGCTGTCTCCCTTTTCTTGTAGTGATTCCAATTCTTCACAACGTTCTTTCATCCAGCTTTCCTTTGCGTTTTTAATTCTTGCCCTTATTGTACGTTGGATTTCCTTGTATTACTGTTAATCCTGATGTATTTTGTACTGTCTGCGTTGCTCCATTAGATTAAGTATCTCTTCATCATATGTATACAATCATCTTGGTGGGAGTTGACACCAAGCTCATGTAACAGACAAAATTTATATTAAAATTCCAAAATACATATTGTTCTGAAGGTATTTTTCTATATAAAATACATATTTTTCTAACGGATATTCTCTGAAGAGGACTGAAGCGGATTGGAAGAGGACTTGAACTGCAAACATCACCACTGGAACTCTAGGATAATCAGAACAAGGGTAGACAACTCCTGAAATCAATAATGGAAAGCAACCTACAACCTAAATCTACAGGAGAACTGACCTGTATTATACTTTTTATTGGACCGCGATTATTATATTTTTTTGGAATCAGCTCATTTTTATCGATCTAAAAATGTCATAAAATATAGGGTGTTACGTTTAAAAAGAGCCGATGTCGTCATCACCTTAATGTGTATCACCTTTTATAATGAAATTTTGTTGTAGAATGTAGAACATTAAACTTAAAAATCAACGTGTTTTAGATTTTTTTAAAAAGGCTTTTTATATAGGTAATATCTTATTTATTCCATACTTTATCCAGCCTCAAGAGTCCACTGCTGAACATAGGCCTCTTCCTCATATTTCCAACCCCGTCTATCTTGCGCCGCTCTTATCCAGTTTTTATTGAGTCTTCTTAAATCGTCAGTCCATCTTGTAAGTGATCGACCGACGCTTCTCTTGTCTTCCCTTGGCCTCCATTTCAATAACCTCTTTGTCCATCGCCCATCTGTCATTCTGGCTATGTGTCCTGCCCATCTCCATTTTAGTCTGGCTATCTTCTCGATGATGTCAGTCACTCCGGTTCTTCTCCTGATGTCTTCGTTTGTTATTCTGTCTTGGAGAGTTATTCCTAACATGGACCGCTCCATTCTTCTCTGCGTGAAGAGAAGAATGGAGCGGTCAGTTTGGTAGCTGCTGCTTTTGTTAAGGTAAGTGTTTCTGCTCCGTACGTCAAGACTGGGAGAACGCACTGATCAAATACCTTTCTCTTTAGGCATGTGGGCAGCTCACTTTTAAAAGTTTTTCTCAGTTTTCCAAATGCTGCCCACCCAAGGCGACTCTTCTCTTCAGTTCATGAGTCTGGTTATCTCTGCCAATCATAATTTCATGTCCCAGGTATTTATATCTATCTGCGAGTTCTATTTCTTTCCCACCAATACTGATGTTCTGGTTGGGCACCAAATTGGTCATGATTTTTGTTTTCGAGATATTTATATTTAAACCTACATTTTCTGTAGCCACAACGAGTTCCTGTACCATCTCTCTTGCCATACCTAGATCTTCAGCTATTATAAGTATATCATCGGCGAAACGTAAGTTGTTTAGATATTCTCCATCTATTTTTCCCTTTGTCATCCAATCCAAATTCTTTAAAGCATGTTCTAGCACCGTATTAAAAAGTTTAGGTGACATTGGGTCTCCTTGTCTAACCCCCGATCTATTTTATGCGATTACTGTTAGTATTTAATTTTACAGTGGTTGTTGCCTGCAGGTGTATTTTGCATAATAATTTAGTATATCTATAATCTAGCCTGCATTCTTTAAGCGCCTGTAATATCTTGCTTAGCTTAACTGTGTCAATGGCTTTGTGAAAATCAATAAATATTACAACTAGAGGTTTATTGTATTCCACTGCTTTCTCTATTAGGGTTTTTATACTTTGTAGATGGTCATTTGTTCCGTAACTTTTTCGGAATCCTGCCTGTTCCCTTGGTTGATAAGTCTCTAATTTTCTTTCCATTCTCTTAACTAGTATTCGCGTAAACAACTTCTATATATATATATATATATATATATATATATATATATATATAATATATATATATATATATATATATAGTAGTTTTGAGTTTCTTTGAACCGTATTATATTTAATATAAAATTAATATTTCTTGGGTTAGGTTCAATAAAGATATATTACATGTGGAACTAGATTTTATTTTCCATTGCAATTAATCAACGTTTCGGCAGGAAACCCTTGCCTTTGTCAAGATTCTAAAATGTGTATATATATAAGGACAAACAGATATTGTAAAATATGTATATATATATATATATAATATATATATATATATATATATATATATATATATATATATGACTTACCAAAACGTAAAACGTGACACAGACATTAAACGAACTGACATATAAAAGTTGATATCTGATATCTCATTGTTTACTGTCATTAGTATATAATTATTTTTATATGGGCGTATCGTTGATGTTTTTGAAAAAGGTAAGGTGGAGATATATTATGACTTTAAGAGCTTTTTATGATGTTATATTGTTATTGTTTAAATCAAATTGAAATATATTTTATTTAGGTTTTGTGTATCTTTTTTGTCATTTATTGCGTTGGTGTTTCTTTTTATTTCTATTGATTCGTATATCTCCCTTTTCTTTTTGTTTTTTTCTGTTTTTAAAATTTTAATGTTTTCATAGTCAAATTTATGCTTCTTTCCGCTTTCATGTTTTGTGAGCGCAGTGACGTTGTTCTTGTCGTATTTGTGAGAACGAATTCTGGATTGAAGCAGTTGACTAGTTTGACCGATATAGACACCTTCACAGTTTGTACATGGTATCTCGTAAACAACATGT
The DNA here is from genome assembly GCA_918026665.1 of Diabrotica balteata. Taxonomy (NCBI): domain Eukaryota; kingdom Metazoa; phylum Arthropoda; class Insecta; order Coleoptera; family Chrysomelidae; genus Diabrotica; species Diabrotica balteata. The sequence goes on along the minus strand of OU898276.1, from coordinate 203,709,020 downwards.
GATTTTTTAAGTTTTGGAGTTTGTGTTTTAAGTTTTGTGAAGTATTTATTTAAGAGGTTGTTTATCCGAACAACTAACAAATCTTTTAGCCAAGCATAATATAACAGTAGCCCACAAAGGCAACAACCTCTTAAATAAATACTTCACAAAACTTAAAACACAAACTCCAAAACTTAAAAAAATCACATGTTGTTTACGAGATACCATGTACAAACTGTGAAGGTGTCTATATCGGTCAAACCAGTCAACTGCTTCAATCCAGAATTCGTTCTCACAAATACGACAAGAACAACGTCACTGCGCTCACAAAACATGAAAGCGGAAAGAAGCATAAATTTGACTATGAAAACATTAAAATTTTAAAAACAGAAAAAAACAAAAAGAAAAGGGAGATATACGAATCAATAGAAATAAAAAGAAACACCAACGCAATAAATGACAAAAAAGATACACAAAACCTAAATAAAATATATTTCAATCTGATTTAAACAATAACAATATAACATCATAAAAAGCTCTTAAAGTCATAATATATCTCCACCTTACCTTTTTCAAAAACATCAACGATACGCCCATATAAAAATAATTATATACTAATGACAGTAAACAATGAGATATCAGATATCAACTTTTATATGTCAGTTCGTTTAATGTCTGTGTCACGTTTTACGTTTTGGTAAGTCATATATATATATATACATATTTTTCAATATCTGTTTGTCCTTATATATACACACATTTTAGAATCTTGACAAAGGCAAGGGTTTCAATCTTTATTGAACCTAACCCAAGAAATATTAATTTTATATATATATATATAATATATATATATATATATATATATAATATATATATATATATGGCTGAGAAGGCTAATCGGTCTGTAATTCTCTAAATTTGCTTTGTCTCCTGCTTTGTGTAATAGAATCATAGTAGCGTTGTTCCAGTCTGTTGGAATATTGACGCTGTGAAGGCAGATATTCAAAAGTTGTTTAATTTTTTCAAGTAATGCATCCCCTCCAATTTTTAGTGCTTCTGATACTATTCCATCTTTACCCGGGTTCGATTATTTTTCATTTTCTTCAGGGCCTCTTTGATTTCTGATTTTGTGTAATTGGAGGTTCCGTATTGTTATCTTTTTTTCTTTTTTTCTTGATCTATATAACTCTGTGTAGAACTCTTGGAGTATTTTTAATATTTCATCTCTGTTCATTGTTTCTTCTCCAGTTCTGTTTCTCAGTTTGTTAATTTCTATTTTCCCCTTTTGTACGCTCCTCTTCAAAACTCTCATGTTCTTATTTTTCTCTATTGCCTGTTTTGCTTTTTCTACATTGTAGTTTCTTATGTCTTTTCTTATTGCCTTTGTGATCGTCTTATTTATTTGATTAATCGCTTCTTTGCTTGCAGTGTTATCTCCTTTCATTTGTCGCCTTAGTTCTATAAGGGTTTTCGTGGGTTGACTCAGTTTTTCATCTTTTTTGCTTGTCGGACAATATTTACTTTGAGCCTGTTTTAGCCTGAATTTTTTACATCAATCTTAGCTACTTTAAATCATTTGGAAAACATATAAGGTAAAGCTCTAAGTAGTTTGTTCTTAGCAAAAGATGCATTTTTTATGACTTTTATATGGTAGTCAACCTGTTAAAGATCCGTTCCTTTCCTCATCGTCACTCACATCTCTACCGCTAAATTCAGTTCTCCGCGAGTTTCTCGCCTCGACGTTCAGCAACCGGGTACCGTGAACCAAAACCGTGGTTTCTTGCCATTTCATACTCATTAAACCACGCCATATGTCACTCAAGGTAGTGAAAAAACCGCTGAAGACACCAACAGCGTGACAATTGTCGAATTCAAGAGTGCGTGTTGTTAATCACAATTATAATAAACCTGAACAAGTTATACACTTAATTGTTAAGCAGATGCTACAGGATCATGTCAAAGCAGCAGGAAGTGAAGTAGATAGGAAAAGAAACTATTTTGTTGTTTAGTTATCTGGAGGTTAAGTGATTTTTTCTTTATTTGTCGTTTTGTGTAATGTGCAAGTGACCAAACAGTAGATCAAGTTGTTCTTTTGATTGGATTTTACTGCCGAGGAAATTTTTTTAAGATGTTTATTTAAGAAGGTAAGAAAATTAATTTTCTCTAAAATTTTTACAGCTTTTTAAAGCCCAAATGTATACTTATAATAAAATAAACGCTATTTTACTCCAGTGTATTTTTGGCAAATTTAAATAGAGAATTTATAACTTTTTAAGTATTCCACACTAATAAAAAATTTAAACAAAAGCTACATCAGTTCTTTGAAAAAATCTATTAATCTGTTAATTAGTTAATACATGTACATTTAAACTGTTTATGATGTTTCTTTTTAAACATCAGAAATAATTTTTTCAAATTTAGCTCTTCTGGTAGTTAAGTTCTTGTTGAATATTCAGTGCTATGATGACTAGCACGTCCTTTGAATGAGGATATGTGATCCTTTATTTTATTTATATTACTTTTTATCTTTGGGGGCTATTCCACTACTTTTCAAAGATTTAACTAAGTACTTGATTTTGCTTTTCGTAATACGATCATCATCATCAATCAGCCAATCACGTCCACTGCTGAACATAGGCCTCCCTCAGTTCTTTCCAGTGTTCTCTACACGGGGCCGCTTGTAGCCAGTTTTCCGCTACACGTTTTAATATCAATCGGTCCATCTAGTCGGTGGTCGTCCTCGGCTTCTTTTATAGTTTCTGGGCCTCCATTCCATAATACCTCATGTCACCGTCCATCTTGTGTTCTGACTAAGTGTCTTGCCCAGTTCTACTTAAGCGTCGTGGTTCTTTCGATGACGTCTTGAACTCCTGATCTTTGCCTGATTTGTTGGTTTGTTATGTGGTCTCGAAGGCTCACGTTCAGCATTGCACGTTCCATAGCTCGTTGTGTAACTCTGAGTTTATTCGCAGATTTTTGCGTGAGTGTTAAAGTCTCTGCTCCATAAGTTTGTACAGGCAAAACACATTGGTTATAAACCTTTCGCTTGAGACACATGGGAATTGAGCTTTTTAGAATATGGCTTAATTTGACAAATGCTGCGCATGTTAGGCCTATTCGCCTCTGTATTTCATGTGTTTAATTGTCATCGTGTTGAGAACACATGTAAGTTTTCTTTATTATTTTGGTAAGAATCTCTGTAATTAATATAGCATTTTTTGTGCTGTCTGCATTTGTGTAAGTGTTTGTGGTATGACACAAAAATAAATGTTAAATCTTGTTTTTTAACATTTTGTCTATTTTTTTTAAATTAATCTTTTTTTTTTCTTTTCGAATATAGTATCCCAAGTTATCGTTACAAAAATGTCGCCCAGATATGTTTTGATTTTTTAATAATTCTTTTCCTATTACAACTAGTTGTTAGTTGTTGTAGTGTTTCCTGTTTATTTCTATTTTGTTTGTTCCAAGAGATTAATCACCCCTTTATTTCATTTTTTGTAGTTGCCCCATTCCAAACACCTTTGCCATTTACTTATCCACGACCTTAGCTCTCCTAACAAACCCTTTTTATTTACATCGACTACCAAGAGAACGACTTTTCACACCATGCTGAACACGGATGACAAACTGCTAGAATCAACGGAAGATAAACTGAAAGAATGGGAAAACTATATTAAAATTATTTTTCACGACATACGAGAAGAACCAAGATTGGAAAATAACAACGAAGGGCCAACAATTCTGAAATCTGAAATCATAAATGCAATTAATCATCTCAAAACAAATAAAAGCATAGGTCCAGACGGAATATACCCAGAAACGTTCAAATTAATCAGCAAAGAAAATATCGAAATATTTGTCCTTTTATTCAATCGCATTTATGATACAGGTAAAATACCCCAAGATTGGCTGGAGTCAATATTCATCCCACTACCAAAAAAGCCAAACCCACAACACTGCAATGAGTACCGTCTGATAAGCCTTATGAGTCATGCAGTAAAAGTCCTACTAAAAATCGTACATAATCGTATCTATAGAAAGTGCGAAACAATCATCGGAGACGATCAGTTTGGATTCAGAGCCGGCATGGGAACGAGAGAAGCCCTGTTCAGTTTACTAGTTCTCGCCCAAAAATGCTACGACCAACAGAAAGATATATTTGTATGCTTTATAGACTTCGAAAAAAGCATTTGATAGAGTAAGACACGACCTACTATTAGAAACGTTTGCAAGAAGTCGGTTTAGATGGAAAAGACATCAAATTCTTAAAAAACTTGTACTGAAACCAAAACGCCAGAGTTAGGATCGAAGGTTCCACATCCGCAGAAGTAGAAATTAGGAAGGGAGTTAGACAAGGATGTGTTCTGTCGCCTCTGCTGTTTAATATTTACTCCGAGTTTCTATTTAAAGAAGCATTGGAGGATTCCAAGGATGGAGTCAATGTGAATGGCGTAAATATCAACAGTATCAGATACGCCGATGATACAGTGTTAATTGCGGATTCCGACTCAGGTCTACAACGACTCATCGACAAGACCAACTCGACCTGTGAGCAATTTGGTATGAAAATAAACATTAAAAAAACCAAAGTGATGTCAATCCGAAAAAACCAAAACGTACCTCAACCTTGCACAATAAATGGGCACATCTTAGAACAGGTCAATAGATTTAAGTACCTGGGATGTTGGATCGATAGCAGCCTAAATCCTGATCAAGAAATAAGATCGAGAATAGAACAGGCCAGAAAATCTTTCAAAAAAATAAAAAAACTGCTTTGTGATTCTCGAATAAAACTCGAAATTCGACTACGTTTATCAAAATGCTACGTCTGGTCGACTCTTCTATATGCAGTTGAAACGTGGACCCTTAAAACATCAACCGTAAATAAATTGGAGGCCTTTGAAATGTGGATCTACCGGAGAACACTCAAAATTTCATGGACATCGCATACCTCAAACGAAGAAGTGCTGCTTAGAATAGGTAAGGAAAGAGAACTTTTTAACACAGTAAAAGTTAGAAAAACATCATACCTAGGCCACATACTGAGAAATAATAAGTACCAATATGCCCAACTTATAGTGAAAGGAAAAATCGAGGGAAAGAGAGGCCTAGGAAGGAAAAGACTATCGTGGCTCAGAAACATCCGACAATGGACAGGGCTAAATTTTGAACAGCTAATAAGAACAGCCGAAGATAGAGAAGAGTTTAAAATTGTAGTAGCCAACCTCCATTGAGGAGAGGGCACTTTAAGAAGAAGAACATGTATGTTAGAAGCGTAGTTTTGAACAGCTGTCTACGAAGCTTTAGCGTGGGTTCACGTTCTTAATTCTATAATTTTTTCCAAAAATCCTGTTAAGGTAACCTATAGCTTTTCTGGCTTATATTATTCTGTTGTTCATGTTTGGTCATCTATTTCTTCTCGACTGTATATTGTTTATGTATACATACTTGTATTTATCAACAGTCTCTATCTCTCTGTGTTATCTAGTACCAGATTTGCTGTGTTAGTCCCCATTTCTGATATTGTTTATGCGGATTGCAAAAAACCGTTTTTATGTAACGGGCGTGTATACTTTTTTCTGATTACTTTTTTAATAAAAATTCTTTAAAACATTTAACATAACAGCATTATTGAATAAATCAAAAATTATTCATGATTTTTTTGCACATTTAGATTTTTTGTTCAAAATTTATTATTTGCTAACATAATATAAAAAATGTTAGATTTATAGTAAACGACCGTTGTTAATTATTCATAAATATGTAAACTGATTTCTTAGCGGTCTTTATAAGATCGGGAGTCATAAATCATTCAACTATGATACTAACGCCATATGCAAGAACATATAAATGGCAATTAATAATTTATAAAGTACAAAATAATCCATCTGGCGAAATAAAGAGATATTAATATAGGTGATTATAATAAATTTTCAATTGACGATATTTATTGCCTTGAATAAAATGTTGCAAATGATTTCATTATCTAGAACTGATTTATTGTTTTCTATATGTAGGGTGGTCCTTAAGGAATTGTACAAAAATACAGTAGATATAGATCTACACTAAAATAATACGATTTAAAAGCGTAAGCGCAAAATTTGCTTGCAATGCTTTTTAATGCATTTTTTTTTTCGAATCCTGAAAAAACTAATAAATATTTTTGAAAAATTTAAAAGCAGATTAAAACATTATATTATTACCGATGGCCGAAAGTTACTTATAAATAAAAGGTTTCTTTTGAATAAGATATTTGAAATTAAAATTACACTCAATTTTCTTCTTTTTTTCTCATCCTAGTAACTTATCCAAACAGATCTTATAGAGGTTTTTAGGGACTTATCGCCCTCGATAATAATGTAATCTTTAATTCTTCGTTTAAATTTTTCAAAAATACTTATTAGGTTTCATGTCATTTTAAATCATGATTCGAAAAAAGTGAATTCATTTAAAAAGCAATGCAAGCAAATTTTGCGCATATCCACTTAAGCCAACTTACTTACTTATTATTTATCAACGGCTTTATACAGTATATTTGCCGTTTATCATATCCCGTTTATCATGTCACTCCTTCTTCAAAACATCATCATTTCTATTGCATTTATTTTATTTGCCATTTGTCACCCACATCTCTGAGACATACAATGGCTTTCCACTATTGTCTTAAGGATTTGATGTTTATTTTGGTTTGTAATATCGGCGTTCCTTAAAATCGAGTGTGGTTGACATGTTGTCTTTCCTTTTTTCTTCCTTGTTTTTAATCAGAATTGCAGTATCACTTGCGAATGTTGTGATTGTGAGTTCCTCTCCAGTTAGTAAATCAGCTGTGAAGATTGTGTAGAGAATCGATCCCAAGATGCTGCCTTGCGGGATCCCTGCACTCATGGTGTGCATATTAGACACAATTCCTTCGTATCTTACATAAAATAGTCTTTCTTCGAGGTATGATTTTAGTATTGGGTATAGAGGCTGAGATATTGCTTTCTTTAGTTTGAAACGTAATCTTGGATGCCAGGCCTTGTCAAATGCTTAACTAACATCCAGGAAAGTGGCATTGCAAAAGCTCTTTTCCTGGAAGGCTCATTGTATCTTTTCTGCCACCCTATGCTCGTGTTTAGTTGTGCCGTGTTTTCTGAGAAAACCGAACTGATGATTAGGTATATCTATTGTTGTTCTGTGTATCAGTAATCAGTCTACCTGTTTGCGACTTGGCACATAATTCTTAATAGGCTGATGGGTCGGTAGGAATTCTTCTTATGTGAAGGTTTTCCTGGTTTTGGAATCGTAATTATTTCTGCAAACGGTCATTATGCAAGAAAGTAGCCTGTTCTTAGTATCGAGTTTATGATTTGTGTTCGACCTACTGTTCCTTTTCTGAGTAGATTATGTAATATTTTGGCCGTTATCAGATCATGACCATGCGACTTGATCATGAATGCGATTTTTAATTAGACGTTTTTACTTTGTTATGAGTTGGCCATTTGGGTGAATGGTTCATTTGATTAGGACTGTCTAAATATCCATATATGTCGTCATATTAATTTGCCTTATTTGTTAGAGGCTGAAATACCTTTTTTACGTATTTTGCAAAAGTTTATTTTCAAGTTTATGCCCAGTTAGATTATTTTTGAAATTAATGGAAAAAAATGGGATCAAAGATTGTATCAGCTATACTCTTTCTAACATTTTTTTCATAATTTGCATCGTCTGGATGCACACTTTGTTTACTTTTAAAAACCGCCATTGAAATCTTTCACAAACTACGGCGTAGAGTACCTCGGACTGTAATGCGTTCTATTCGATAACTTCTACGCAACTGATTGCAATTTCATGTAAGCATAACGGAGATCTCCCTACTACCTGAAGGTATTGTACGACACTACTCGTTTGGATCAATAGTGGGGAAAATATGAAGCGTTGTTTGAACTGCGGAGTCCGAGGGACTCCACGACGTCGGTTAAGGGTTAATGCTTCTCAGTGCTCTTATCTTCGCAGTTTCCAGTAACCTTTGCGTTGTGGCAGTGTCGGGTCTTGTTTCTGAGGCATATGTCAATATTAATTTTACAGCTTCTCTATTATACTTCTCTATTCTTCTTCTTCTTCGTCTAGCCATTCACGTCCACATCTGAACATAAGCCTCTTCAAGTCTTCCTTTCCATTGATTTTTATTGTACGCTACTTGTAGCCAATTTTTCCCGGCAGTCCTTTTCAGATCATCTGTCCATCTCATAGGAGGTCTGCCTTTGGGTCTTTTGTGTTGGTATGGTCGCCAGGTTAAAATTGATCTGTGCCATTTGTTTAGATCGCTCCTAGCTACATGTCCAGCGTATTCCCATTTCAACTTTAATGATTTTTGCACCAGATCGGTGACTTTGGTTTTCTGTCTTATCCATGTGTTTGTTTTCTTGTCCTTAAGTGATATACCTAGCATTGCTCTTTCCATCGCGTGTTGAGTGACTCTAAGTATATTCATATTCTTTTTTGTGATTGTCCATGTTTGTGCCGCATAAGTTAATATCGGAATAATGCATTATTCGACTTCTCTATTAATACGTAATATTTCAAAATGTAAAATCTGCTATAGTTTTTTCTGCAATTACTTAAGGATGCAAGATAACGCGCAAGACAATTAAACAATATTTTGTTATAAGAAAACGTTTGACACATATGTGGAACCATTAAGATATATATTTAAATGTTTGTGAGAAAGTTTCTGCGAAATTAGAGAAAATTGTTATAATTTATTAAATCTGTTCAACAATTTTGTGTGGGAATTAGTGCTCCATTCTTGTCAAGTCATCGGACATATTTCGCTACACACTTTAAAACTATTACGGATATAGTCTGATAATCTTAGAAAAACTACTATTCTTATTCTTTTACTTTTTGTTCTCGTAAAAAATATAGCATTAATATCTCTGGTATTTTGGTTATTATAAAATTTTGGTTCGTCATACTATACTAAAAACTAACACTTACTTATTTAAGTGTAATATTTACTTTTATATTTACAATTTATACAATTGTTTTAACAATGATGAAAATGCATTTTATGTAACAATAAAATACTGACAACTTTGTTTTCAAACCTTCCACAAAACTTATTAAACTCTTATTACTACAGCTGTTTAGGCTGATTGCTTTTCTCAAGTGATCTACTTTTGGCATGCGTTTATACTTTATAATCTTTACTGGAATAGGTTGAGGAGGGGAGAACTGTTTGCCTAAAGTTGGTCATTCAGAATTAAGGCCTTTATTTTGAATGTGAAGAATTTTATATTCGTCATTGAAAGAATGATTATGATCTAGAAGGTGAAGTGCGTATGTAGAATCTGTTTTTCTATTATTGAAAGCCCTTTTATGTTTTGCTATTCGTTTATTAAAATTTCTACCAGTTTGACCGATGTAAGTTTTTGGGCAGTCATTACATTTAAGTTTGTATACACCACTGTGTAAGTGCTTTTTATTTTGGCTCTTGTTGTTTTTAATATATTTGCCTAAGTTGATATTTGTTCAAAAAGATGGTGTTATTCCTTTCTTTTTTATGTGTTTGGCCATTTTTGTTGATATTTTACCTGTATATGTAATCGAGCAGAAGTTACTGGGTTTTTCCTCTGGTGGTGCAAATGCTAATTTCAGGGCTTTCTTGTGTAGTTTTTTATTTAAAATTTTGTTAATTGTTTGTTGGTTGTATCCACTGTTTACTGCTATTTGCTTAATGACATTTAATTCTGCGTCAAAGTTGTATTTTGACATCGGAATTTCTATTAGTCTATTATAACGTACTATGATAGGCTGCCAGTTTATGTTGTATGGAATCAGATGATGAATTGTGTATATTCCTGTCAGTATGGGTGGGTTTATAAAATATAGAGAAGTCATGTTTGTTTTTAAGTCTAATAAGATAAGAGCCAAAATAAAAAGCACTTAGTGGTGTATACAAACTGCGTCTGTGACACCTGCCCAAAAACTTACGTCGGTCAAACTGGTAAAAACTTTAATAAATGAATAGCAGAACATAAAAGGGCTTTGAATAATAGAAAAACAGATTCTGCATACGCACTTCACCTTCTACATCATGATCATTCTTTTAATGACGAATTTAAAATTCGTCATATTCAAAATAAAGGCCTTAAGCTATATTTGTTAGAATCTATGGAAATTAACAATTTAAAAAACACAGATATAATTCTGAATGACCAACTTAAGACAAACAGTTCTCCCCTCCTCAACCTATTTCATTAATGTAGTGATAAGAGTTAATAATAAGTTTCGAAAATTTTGAAAACAATGTTTACAGTGTTTTATTGTTACGGAGTTTTATCTGCGTATATTTGAACAAAAAGGAGATTCATAAAAGATCAGGCTAAACTCAAAAATTTTAAGAAGCTGTGATTTTATTCTGTTATATTTTCTTGCATCTGAATTTTTATAGTATCGTCTAGTATACTTTTGTCCTGTTTTCGGTGGCTCCTCCATTATTGAAGGATAATTATATTCTTCCCATTAGTCTAATCAGGTTTTCCAAAGTTTCTTAGATCGAGAATCCTTTTTGACAAAAAAATTAGTTGGCGATCACCTTGTCTTATTACACCCAGTTCATTCGCCATTTAATAACATTGCCAAATCAATTCGAAGAGAAGGTGCTACATTACTGCCTCAATTTTCTTGTATATAAGCGGGAAAACGTGAATGCGTTTGTTGCTTACAAAGTTATTTGTAAGCAACAAACAGTAAGTTGATATATATTCACTACACTACTTGTTAATGATATAATAAATCTGATTGAACCAGTAACTAATGAGATAAAAGCTAAAAACAAGAATAATCCTAACCTACGATACAATAATAATTTATCAATTACTAACTTTTTTTATACCAAACAAGAATTCAAACTAAAGGTGGTCACGCACGAAAATTTGTAAATTATGCATCAACTTGAACCAGAAAATTTAAAACAACTGAAAGATGCTATAAAGGCAGGAAATAATGAAATTTTAAGTAAAATCGATGCTAGCGAGGTGAGACTCTCACTAAAAATCGAAGAATTTAAACGAAAAGTGAATGATATTGACAACAAATAAAACTACTTCAGAGACAAAATAGAAAAAACAATATTATCATATTTGGATTGGATAGTACAGATGAAACCTTCGACTTTCATGTAGTATTAGAGTTGACAAATAGTCTATTAAAAATAAAAATAAACGAGCGTGATATAAACAATATATATAAAACTGGGAAGAGGTAAATCTGCCCCAATTAAAATAGAGTTTCTGTCGTACCTCACAAAAAAATTAATTTTCCAAAATAAAAAAACCTACAAGGTTCAAAAATAAGCATTGTTAACGACCAAACAGAAATTCAAAGACAAAAGCACAAACTTATAAAAAAAATCTACTCAAATTCAAAGAAAGCAACGAACCAAACTGTTACGTTAAAAAAGATATTCTATTTGTAAATGGTAAAAAGTATACAATAGAAGATTTAAAATATCTAGACCACACCGAAGAAGAAAAACAAAGCGAGCATCGTACACAAAGTGAACCTAGCCCCCCAATAACTTCTTTAGTCCAACGAGAAGTTGAAAGTCCACAACTACAAACACCAGTTACCCATAAAACTGGCGTGAAACTCAAACAACCGGTAAACCCATCATCTCAGGAAAAACACGGATACAAGAAATCACAACCACAACAGACTGAAATAAAATTAACATCAAATCAAAAACTAAGACATCAAGGAACACCAAAAACAGGTAATTTCTAACAAAGACAATACGGATCTCAATATCGCCAATAGAACCAGAAAAAAATTCGAAAAGTTCAATCGTTACATAAATTATTAATTTCAGCATTTCAGCTTAGTATTTTTGTACAGAAAAAGTCAATAATTTAGGCTTAAATAAGATTTATATTTCTTTTTTTTAAGTGTTCTCTATTTTTGTATTTGCATGTACTTTTATTGTATATGGTATATTATTTTTGTCTAATTATTGTCTTTTAACTGTATATTGTTATATATTTAACTGGTACTAATAACATTCTCATTGGTACAATAGATTTGGCGTTTAGTTATCATTTATTGTTATATTACATTCTTTATAAATTATATATTCTTATTCGATATATTTTAACTTAATTATAGTTTTGTCCATTTTAATTAATGTGAAGTATTACCACATATGGAGCTAAAAATTGATTATACATAAGAAAAATATAAGTAAGATAGTAGCAACAGAGATGGAATGTCTGCGAAGATGCTGCAGAGTAACAAGAATGGATAAGAGAAGTAATGGCGAAATAAAGCAAAGTACATTAATAGAAACAGACATACTAACATATATAGAATAAATAAGACTAAAGTAGTATGGACATGTAAAAAGAACTAGGGAGAGCGGATGGATAAAGAGAATAACCGAATGGAGACCCATAGGAAGTATAAAAAGAGGACGACCCCGAAGATCCTGGAGGAAGAACGAAGTAGACGACGCCATGAGAAAAAGAAGACAATGGAGAATGGGACAGAGAGCGAAGGAAACGGTTGAGCGAGGAAGGCAGTGAATGCTATAGAATCCCTGAATATATAACATATAACACGGAAATAAGATAGCTTTCAAAGGCAACGTCTTGAAAATATTTTTTTAGTTATGAGTAGAATTTTTAATCTCTTTTAATACGGTAGAACCTCTTGATCATCCGAAAAATGTAGTGTATGTCAGGTTGTTTCGCCGTTTAATGGTATACATATTTCAAATTCCAGAACATGATCTGCTTATTTTTTTCAGTGCATTATTCAGATAGATTTTGAAGAGTGGTAAGGATAGACTGCAGACTTGTCTATTAACCATAACATTCTCGGAAAACTGGTTGTATTCTTTATTTAAAATCGTTGTAAAATAGATTTGCTTTCAAATTATTTTCGCACTGTTTACAAATATAAGATAAGGTATATTACTAGCGATTCTTTTTGTATTTAGTTGGGTTAGAGTTTATGTATGGTCGATGTGATATCGTTCAACACGAATGTCTTGTTTTTGTTCTAGCTTCAAGAGCTTTTATTACTTTTCCGTCTAATTTCTCTCTCTTCAATCCTGACCCCCCGGGGGAGTGTAGTGGTCGACGTGATGTCGTGTATTGTTCATCTCCAAAGATCTCTGTATCTGGTCATTTCTTTTAATTCATGCATAGGTCTTTGGCATATTCCTGTAATTTGATCTATCCATCTTGTTGGGGATCTTCCTCGTGATCTTCGGCCTTCTACCTTTCCTTGTATTATGAGTCTTTCCATGTTTTCTGTGTTTGCTCTCATAACATGCCCAAAATATTTTAATTGTTGGAGATGGACTTTACTAGAGAGTCGTTGGCTAACTTTTAGCTCTCTTAAAATTGAATTATTTATTCTACGGTTGGTCCAAGGAATTCGTAACATTCGTCTCCAACAGAATATTTCAGTGGCGTCTATCTTTTTTCTCTCCGATTGTCTCAGAGTCCAAGATTCACATCCGTAGGTCAGTATTGGGAATATTAAGCAGTTGATCAACCTCATCTTTATCGCTCTTGAAATTTGACAATCCTTCCATATTTTGGTCATTTTTGCTGTGGCAACTTTTTCTAGATCACATCTACGTTTAATCTCTTCTTGTAATGACCCTGTGTTTGCGATTAATAATCCCAGATATAAGTATGAGCTCACCACCTCGAACCGGTCAATTGTGGTTATGTGTGGATGATTGTTGTTTAGTCTATCCACTATCATAATCTTTGTCTTTGATATGTTTAATTGCAGACCAAATATTTGACTTTCGTTTTCGATCAGTCGTATAAGTTCCATCAGCTCTGCTTGACTATTTGCAAGAAGGGCTGTGTCATCTGCGAAACGTAGGTTGTTTAGTTTATGACCATTTATTGAGATGCCCTTTTCCCATCCTTCAAGTGCTCTTCGCATAATATACTCCCCATATATGTTGAATAATTATGGAGATAGTATACATCCTTGTCTGACACCTCGTTCTGGATGAAACTCGTTCGAAAGTGTGTCAAGTACTTTAACTGATCTCGTAGTGTGTTCATATAGTTCAGTTACAAGCGTAATTAGATGTTGTGGTACGCCTACTTCTTTTAGTATTCGCCATAAGTGTCTCCACTTGACCCTGTTGAACGCTTTACGGTATTCTATAAAACAGATGTATAGTGGGATGTTGAATTCCCTAGATTTCTCGATTATCTGTCTTATATTCAGCAGGTGTTCTCGAGTGCCTCTACCTTTGGTAAATCCAGTTTTCTCTTGTGGAATTTCTCTTTGAAGGAATGTTTTCAGTCTCTCATTGATTATATGTAGCATTATCTTGCTGGCATGGGATATAAGAGAGATAGTTCTATAATTGTCGCATTTATGGAAGCTGCCTTTTTCATGTATGGTCGTTATTGTAGATTTTGTCCAGTCTTCAGGCCATTGTTTGGAATGTCATATTTGGTTACAGAGTAGATGAAGTAACTTTACGCCGGTTTCTTCTGTGGCTTTAAGCATTTCTGCTGTTATCATATCTGGACCTGGTGCTTTGTTATATTTGAGCTTGTTGATAGCCTGTCTTACTTCATTTTCGAGTATATCAGGTTCTTCTTCCACCTCGTCAGAGATTTGGCTAACAAACTCTTGGCGTTGATCATCTTTATATAGGACCCGTCTAATTTACTGAGTATAGTAATAACTGATATGCAGATGTAGTTATTTTACCTTTCTACCTTCTACTTTTTTCCAATTTTTTATTGATTAGTGTAATCTTGCGTTCTTTTCAGCTTTGAGGTTTATTATCTTTATTTATGAACCTACTAAAAATTCTGCAAGCATATTAACAAGCGTTGTTGCATTTTTCAAAAATTTAACAGAGACTCCTTTTGGTCCAAAGGATGTTTTATTTTTAATAGGTATTATTGGTTTGGCAGTTAGATCATCTCCCACGTTACTGTCTGGTTCATGGATTTGGTATGTTCTAAGTGTTTGTTGAAGAAATTCAGGTCTGGACTTTTACAGTTTTTTCGCTTAGTGACATTTAAATACACTGATGTCGATGGTTTATAAGTTTGTTACATTTATCACCTTTCTCTTTAGGTTTCGTAAGAATCTCTAAGCCTCTGAAGACTTCCTTCCATTTCACATGATTCCACTTCCTGGCATTTTCGTCTTCATCTAGCCTATCTGAGATACACTAAAATTGATATAATAGTTACAGATAATCATTAACTATGTTAAAAAATAAGAAAAAAAGTAAATAATGTCATCAAATATTTATATTTTATGTTTTTTTATAGCAGATTATCATTTTAACTTCAGCAGATGTTAAAAACATTTGTTGAAAATAACGGCTGCCACTAAAACTTTAATATTACCAGTTTCTAGTGATAGTAAAAGCTGATATAAATATTAATTGACGAGTTTAAATCGTTATTGGGTGTACTAAAACATAACAAAGAGAAATTTAGTCGCTACTCAAGTAGAAATATTTTTTAATTGTATCAGATATAAGAACAACCGACCTACAAAAGTCGACTGCATTGTTAAACATGTCTAATTTTTATTTTTCTGATATTATCGCAAATTAAATTTCTAAGTGTTTTATAGAGAAAGGACTGCTTATGAAAATATATATTTGCCAATAAAAATTAACTTTGATATCTTCGTTTTTCTTTTACAGTTATTATAATTTCTCTTATTTTTCTGTATTTGTGTTTTATTTCATTCTTCTTTTGTCATATATTTTTGATTAATTTTTCATCTCTTTTCTTAGAATTTATGTGGTGTAATAATTTTCATTTCTTTTATGTTTCTGTCTGAGATCATACTATTATTAACCCTTTGCTCGCCTATCAAATCTAACTGCTGTACTAATATTTCTATAAGTTAAAAGTCAGCTAAAAAAGTTAACTATGTAATTGTTTTTAATTTTCTTTACATTCTAACTAATAATTTTTTTATTTAATTAATGGCTTTGGATACTTGAACCATTCAGCCACGATAATGTATTTGACTACTTGAATTTGTTAATGATGTATTGACCTATTGCATTTGTTAACAAAATTGTATTTCATCATCATCATTGGCTTTTACAACTCTTCGTGAGTTTTTGCCGCGTTTACTATTGCCTTCCATTGATTCCGATCCTGTGCTATTATTTCCCATGGCCTTATTTCCATCTTCTCCAGGTCTTCCCTGACTGCGTCTTTCCACCTTTTTCTAGGCCTTCCTGTCGATCTTTTACCATCTGGTCTTTCCCAAAACACATTGCTAATCAGTCTGTCGTCATCACTCCGTACCACGTGGCCTGTCCATCTTAATCTATTGGCTTTTATGTATCTTACGATGTTTCCTTTCCCGAAGAGAGTCTCTATTTCATTGTTGTATCTGATCCTCCATTCATTTGTCACGCTGTCCCTGCAAGGACCATATATAATTCGCAGTATTTTGCGTTCCCATTATTTGTGCAAAGGAATTGTTGACACACATTCGCGCAATCATGGTCAGCTTCTTTGGTACGCCTAACTCCATCATTGCTCTAGATCACAGTTTTAAGCGATCTATGGAATCATATGCTTGTTTGAAATCTATGAAGATCTGATGTACTTCTTTATTATATTCCCAATACTTTTCTACCATTTGTCTGATAGTAAATATTTGGTCGATTGTTGATCTTCCAGGCCTAAAGCCGCATTGGTAATCGCCAATAATTTCCTCTGTATATGGCAGTATGGCATATCTTATATGTAGTACCGATTAGTGAGATTCCCCTGTAGTTGCCACATGTATCCTTTCTGCCTTTTTTATGTATTGGCACGATAATACAGCCACTCGATTCTTTTGGCATTATTTCTTGTTCCCAGGCTTCTTTCATTAATTGGTGTATTTTAGTTCTAAGTTCACGCCCTCCTTTTTTAATCAGTTCTGCATCAATAAGTATTGTCTAATCCCGGGGATTTGTCATTTTTTAGGGTTTCTATCGCCGTGATAATTTCTTCCAGGCTTGGCGGGAGTACTTCTATCTCGGCCGTTTAGTACCCACAATTTGCTTTATTTCCATCCGCGTCTACCTGGACATTTAGCAGAGTTTCAAAGTATTCAGCCCATCTTTCGATTATTTTATTTTCAGCTGTAATCATTTGCTCATTTTTGTCTCTCACAAAGTTCGGTGTTCTTATATCTGCACCTTTCTTATGTTGTGTTACTTCTTTGTAGAATTTTTTATTTTGCTTGCTTTAAAAGTCAGCGAATCATCCAAAATAAAATCAGAAAGCCAAAGAAGAATGGATGAGCAGCAACTGTGAGGAACTGGGAGATTTACTAAAAAAGCACGACTACTTTAATGTATACAAAAAGGTTAAATAAGTCATAAATATGAAGAAAAAATCACTGCAACAACTTTATTAGATGATAACAACCAAAGAGTATCTAGTCCAGAAAATGTAGGAGATGTGTGGTGAAAATACGTCAAAGATCTGTTTGATGACGATAGAACAGAACCACAAATGAATATAGTACAAGAAACAATACTTGATATATTAACATCGGAAGTTATAAAAACAATCAATACGGCAAAGCCACGAAAAGTCTCAGGTCCAGATGAAATATACATATAGATGATAAAGCTTATCAATGAAGAAAATCTTCAGACGTTAACAATATTATTTAACAAAATATATACCACTGGAATCTTCCCAGAAGACTCTTATACCTATACCCAATAAGAATAAAGCAAATAGATGCTCATAGTTCAGATTAATTAGCCTGATGAGCCATGTTCTGAAAATTTTACTTAAAATTGTACATAAACGAATATACAGAGAATGCGAAAGAAACCTGAGCGACATTCAATTTGAATTTCGTATGGGGCTTGGTACGAGAGAGGCATTATTTGGTCTCAAGATATTACTACAAAAATGCCGAAATCAACAAAAAGACGTGTTTCTCTATTTTATCTACTACTAAAAATCGTTTGATCGAGTAAAACACACAGAACTCATAGAAACCCTAACACAACATGGTATAGACCATAACACTGTAGCACTTATTAAAAAAACTATATAGGGATCAAATGGCGATCAAAAAGAAGGAATAAAAATCAACGGAGAATACGTAAACAACTTAAGATACGCAGACGACACCGTTATTATTGCGGACAGTGCTGAGGGTTTACAACGACTTTTGAATGTCATAGCCAGAGAGGGAGATAGCTTGGTACTAAATATAAACACAAATAAAACAAAAGTGATGGCTGTTACACGTGCACCAAATGTCGACATTATCTTGGTTGCTGGATAACAAACGATCTTGACCACGAGGTTAAAATTGTTGACCACGTGCTCTTATAGAATATGGTAGGTCCGCATTTCAACGAATGAAAAAATTCCTATTAAACTCTACGTTATCGTTGGATATCCGATACCAATTTGTAAAAACGTTTATTTATTCCATATTGCTATACAAAGTGGAAACATGGACTCTCGGACTTACAAGTATGAGGCGTATAGAAGCCTTTGAGATGTGGATTTTTCGAAGGATGCTGAAGATCTTTTTGACAGATCAGGTGACCAACAACGAGGTGCTAAGAAGAATGAGTACTGAGAGAGAACTCCTAAATATTGTAAAAACTAGAAAAACGAGTTATCTAGGAAATATTTACAAAGAAGAAAAATGCAACTTCCTACGTCTTATAATGGAAGGGAAAGTTGAAGGAAGAAGAGGTCCAGGAAGAAGAAAATGCTCCTGGTTGAAGAATGTAAGGCATGGACACACATTCGATCCTAAAAACAGCTAAAGATAGAGAGCAATTTGCTGTAGTTATAGCCAACCTTCAGTAATATAGAAGACACCTTAAGAAAAGTCAGCGATTCTTTGCATTGGTTTAAATGTTTCCTAAATTGCTGTGTCCTTTAAATTTTGCCACTCTTCGATGTTTATTTAACTAAAAATTCTTGGTGCTAGTTTATCAAAAATTTCCTGAGTGAGTTCTTTGTTTAAGATATAATAAAGTGAGGAGGTATCGGCATAGCTCGCAACAAAGAGAAAAAATATAATAAACTATGTATACGACACGGATTTCCTGTGGTTACTTCATTCTTTTTGTCTATTTTGTGTCTATTGATTTATACACTTTATACACTTCACTTCTCTTTCGATCTCTCAGCGTATTTCCTGTAATTCTTCACAGTACTCTTATCTTTGCCGTTTCCAGTAGCATTTGCGTTGTGGCTGTGTCGGGTCTTCTTTCTGGGGCATACGTAATTATTGGTCTTACACTGGTTTTATAAATTCTTGACTTTATCTCAGTTTTAATATGTCTGTTTTGCCATGTAGTGTTATTAACGTATCCTGCCAGTCTCTTTGCTTTCTGTACTTGATCTCTCAATTCTTTGCCCAGGTCTCAATAGTTAGACAGTGTAATTCCCAGGTATTTTATTTTCATTACTTGTTCAATACTAATGCCATAAATTTCTATTTTACATCTGGTTAATTTTTGCTGACTACTATTGTTTTAGTTTTCTGAAATGAGATAGTCATATTAAATTCTTTTGCTCTTATGTTAAATCTGTGGACCAGTCTTTGTAGACTATCTCTATCTTGGGCTATCAATATATTGTGTCGTCTGCGTAACATAGTATTTTTATTTCTTTGCTTTCCATTCTGTATCCTCTTTCTTTGTTAACGCTTTTAATAATTTTATCCATGATCAAATTGAAAAGCATGGGGCTCAATGGGACTCATATTTCTATAGGTTTTCTAAGTTGTCCATCTATACTGACTTCCATTTTGTTGTTTTGGTAGATGTTTTCGATAGTTTGTATAATATTTAGGGAAACTTCTCTACTATACAAAAGATGAATTATATCTCTCAGTCTTACTCTGTCAATTTGCAAACTGCTGCTCTAAAAATATTTGTGGCTGTTGTGTTGAACCACGTACATAGAGTTTCAAACAGGAAATCCTTTGCTTACCTGGTCTTCGTTTTCTTTCTACTTTTCTTGTAGAGTTAATTGCAGCACTCCATATCTTTCCTCAATCCAACTCTTTTTCTTTTTGCATTCTAATAAAATGTCCTGGTTAATAACGTGCTTGGTATCGAATATCTTCAGTATTCGACGATAAAGCCACATTTTAAAAGCCTCGATTTTCATGCAGGTAGCGTCTGTGAGAGTCCACGACTCAACACCGTACAACAGAATAGGAAAGATATAACATCGTAGTAACCTGATATTTATAGGCACTGATAAATTGTGGCATTTGAATATCTTAACCATTTTTTAAAATCCAGATCTTGCTTTCTTTATCCTACGTTTTATTTCTAGGGAATAATTTCTGATTCTTTCTTCTGATTCTTTTAATTTGCTTTGTTCTAATTTGTTTCTTGTTAGAGATCATCATACATTTCGTTTTTTTTAATGTTCAGTGAAAGTGCAAACCTCTGACTCACTTCTGTGATTCTATTCAATAACTTCTGGAGGGCTTTATAACTGTCAGCGAAGGCCACCGTGTAATGCGCGTATTTGATGTTATTGATACATTCTCCGTTAATTCGAATTCATTCTCTACTTCTTCTTGAAAGATTTCGTCAGAGTATATGTTAATTAGTAAGGGTGGTAGTATATATCCCTGTCAGAAACCATCTTTAATTTTACTATCATCGGATTCTCCTGCCTCTGTACGGATAAGCGATGTTTGATTCCAGTGAAGATTGCTAATAATCCATAGATCACAGGTGTTTGTTCCAATATTTGTTAATATCTCCATCAGCTTGTCGTGTTTTACTGTATCGAATGATTTATGGTAATTAATGAAGCATACATAAATATCGCAATTCACATCTTTACATCGTTGAAATAGCACTTGTATGCTAAAGAGAGCCCCTCTCGTACCCAATGCGTTCCGTAAACCAAACCACACCCATCAGTGTGTGGCTGATTTTTTCTTCGCAAAGTATATAATATATCTTTTGATGTATGATTTTTAGAAAAAACTTTAAAATGTGGCTCATTAAGCTGATGGTCTTGAAATCATTGCAGGATACGGATTTTGTTTTCTTTGGTAAAGTTGGTTGAGTGCCGTCGGTGTTAAGAAGCTTTATGAGGTCAGCATATGCATTGTCAGGTACAGAAGCTTTGTCATCTTTTAGTTCTGATATTGCTTTTTAAATTTTATCAGATGTGATTTGTAAGTGGTCATTACATATGTAGGACAGAAGTTATTTGGACCTATTATTATTGAAATTATATGTACTTAAATCTTTTATTGAATCATCAGAATTCAAATTTATTGAAATATCAGGTGGTTTATTACCATCTGATGATGAGACTGAGACTTGATAGTCTAACGTTATATAATGTAAGACATTAAGACAGATATTAATAATTTTGTAAAAATTAAAATAGAATAACAAAAAGAAGAATAACATTTCTTGAACTATTTATATCGTGTTTTCCTAAAAATTTTATGTACCAAAAGTTGAAATAAACAAAATTAAATAAAAAAAAACTGAAGAACAGCTATATCCATTTTGCAGGCAGGTATCTTATACTATAGATTTGTTTAACATATCTTATTAAAACGAACCTCCGAGCAAGCTTATCAATCATCCTGTATAACTTATACCATAACACAAAGAAATCATAAACAATGTTACTCTCGAAGAATGATAAATTCTCACAACGTAATTAGTCCACCAGCTCCTTATTAAAAAAGAATTCCAACAATGCACGTCATCGCCATGACCTTTTCCATCGAATATTGGGCACTGGGTAAAAGATAGGTTGATGACTGATGATGGTACGGTATAGTAACGTGTCTGATATTTTTCAGGTGTCAGCAATGGATACCGGGTACCGCTATTCGAAGTGCCTTCATCCGTTCGAGGCTGTGAACAGGCGAAGTTAACAGTAGTTCATATGGTGTTCGTAGAGTGCAAGCCGTTTGGCATATTCGCTCAAAAAAAGTGTGTTTAGTAAGTACCAATTTATTGCTAATAACAATAGAATAACATATTTGATGTATTGGCTTTAATATACCATTATGACAAAGCTTGGAGATTGTTAAAATGGTTCTAATCATTTACGCATCGTGCATCTTCAGAGTGCCACAAAACTGATCAGTTAAATTTTCATCCCTGGCAATTTTAATGAAAAAAAATTATTGTTTTTTTTTTGTATTTTTTGCGTAATGTTTTTCTTTTTGATTTGTGTCTATTCTGTTATATTACCCGTTATATTATCCACACTACTCAGTAGTGTCAAAGTTCATGCTTCAACATCGTATAACAGTACTAAAATTGTAGATTCGTACATATATAATTTATATTCTCAATCTTTCGGAAACATTTGTATCTCCCACATGGTTAGAGATTTATTTATGTTAAAAACGATTGTAGTTCTTGGTTTATTTATTTCAACAATAATTGTTCTATTAACACTGATTTAATCAACATATTTTACTTACGAAACCGCGCAACTCGGGTCCGTTGGGCCCACCCTTCTTGAATGTACTATTTATATTTACCCATGTATTTCTAATATTTTTTTTATTTTTTATTAAAAATAAATTAAATTGTCTTGATTAAAAAAAAGGTGCTACTGGTTTACCTCGGGGGTGAGATCTGCCTGAAGGATTTTCACAAAATAATGAAATGCAAGAAAACTTTTGTAGAAAAAATATTTATTTACAAGTAATAAACATTTGAAGCCAAATAAAAACTTAATTAATAAATAAATAAAAGCTTTTGTCAATCTACCAGGCCATTTTATTTGAAAAGAGAGGTTGATGTTTAGGCATCCCTTGAAAAAGATTACAGTGTTGTTGCCTTTCATTATTGTGTGAAAACCCTTCTCAGAAAAGATTATGGTAATTAGGAGCCCATGTATAAAGTACCGACAAAAACAATCTATACAAAATGAAGAAAACGCATAAGTCAGAAGAATATTATTATTTTACTTTCACAAATTAATTCTTTGCCATAACAATTTACTATTTTAGTTGGGACTAAGCCACAAGATTAGCTTATTCCCAAGTAGAATAACAAATTGATATGACAAATTAAATTATTGTTAAGTATTGGGTTAAAAAAAATAATAACAATAAAAAAGCCACAGATTAGACATTTATTTTTCTTTGTTGCAATCCTTACACACTTTTTTAATTAGACACTGATCATTACACACATTTCTACTGCACATTTCACAAATCTGTTTTTGTTTACTGTCCTTTTTTGTTGTGCACATTTACTGTATTGTATTGTATTGTATCCTGTATTGTTGGGGTAAGCATTTTTTAATACACTCTTTTGTTTCTCATTGTAGTCCCCTTTGTGTAGCAACACTAGTTATTCTGCTGTCATTGTAAGAAACAATCTTCGCTTTTTATTTTCATTTTCATTTCATTTTGGAAGTAAATTTGTCCAAGTAAATGAGGCTACCCCAGTCACGTCTAAAACATTCATAAAAAATGCATAAGGTCAACAGATAGTTCGTGTTTTGCGCATCTATTTACTAGCCATTTGGTCTAGCGTTTCGGGACCACATTTTGTACTATAATAATAGAGTATCACATCTGATTTTTTGTCAACATGATCTGCACAATAAGCATTGTGATGCATGGTAGACAGGACTAGGACACTTCTTTGGTTTTTCGGAACGTAAGAGCTACTTTTGGATTGAATTCGAAAATTAAAGATTTCTCTAAACGGTTCCTGTTTGGTAGACATTCCCGAGGAACAAATCTCTTATTTTTTTTTTTCACTGTAAGTGTGTTAGTGAATTTGTCAGTAATTGATGTGCAAAAGGAAGATCAGTGAAATAGTTATCGCAAGTTACATTCCTCTTGGAATTATAATAAGGCTCAACAAGTTGATTTACAACATGAGATGCAAGACCTTTAGCTACTGTATTTCCGTTTTTTCCCGTATATGGTATTTCGCCTAAAGGGTAATATGTTTTCGAGTGACAGGCTTACCATATTTCCATGCCATACTTATCTGACTTTGAAGACATATACTGCTTGAAAGGACACTTACCTCGATATGGAACAAGTTGCTCATCTACCGTTATGTTTTTTTCCTGGTAAATAGTATTTCTGAAAGTTTTGGTTGACTTGATACCACACATCGCATATTGCTGCTAATTTGTTGTTCCTTCTTTCTTCAGACCTCGTGTCCTTATCGTCAAATCGAAAATATCAGCAAATTTTTGAATCGTTTTAAATCCATTGTAGCTTTAAATATAGTAGGTCCATAAAACTTACTCCAAAGTATATCGACATTATGGACGTTGGCACACTGCTGGTGAGCTGCAGTTAGTAGTAGTCCAATAAAGGCATATAGCTATGAGAGTCGCAATTGTTCCAGTTCTCTATCCCCAGGACATTTTTGGCTTCTTTATTTGTATACTTTACTATTTCGTTCCCAATTTTTTCGTCTACAAACAAATAAACAAAAGGAATCAATAGGATCATCTACATTTTGACCAGGGGCTAACATTATTTTGTGCACATTGCTTTTTATTATGTCGCAGGATCGCATACGTCCTGTCGGTTGTGGTTGACTCTTCCAGATAATTCCATCTTTAGTTTTAAAAATTACACACTCTGAAATCTGAGAACTTGTAGCTACACATTCTTGTTTATTATCACTCTATACTACTTGCTGATCTTTCTCTGTACTTGCTTCCGAAAGATGATCTTTAATTTCAGAGTCACTTTCAATGCCACCTACTTTAGGAGATTCTTCATAATCGGAATCCCAAAAATTATTAGCAGTATCTTGCAGTTCTGCAGCTGATAATAGCTGTATGTTAAAACTTGACTCACAGTACGACTAATTCAGTTTTTTTACGCCCTTTGTCCATTACATCGTCGATATTTTGCATGCCATTAATACTCTTTAATATCATCATCAAACCAAAATTTTTATAACGCCTATAAAGTTTATGAATATATAAATTTAAATGATAAGGAATGCATTCTTAATATACAGGTATGGAAAAAAATTATCTGACCATAGGGCATTAAGACAATTCAACGAACTGACAAAAAAATATAACAGAATAATATGTAACCACATGTCTGTGATAGATCCGTAAGCACTATGGGCAGTCTTGTCTGTACGTTGTTGCTGAAAGAAAGTTTACTTTTTAGATGCTCTGGGGAAATGTTTCAACGATGTGATAACAACATTTACAGGCAATTTTCAAAAAGTCTTTTACGTTCAGTTAAGCAGTAGCCCAATCTATTGTATAATCGCCTTCAGAAGTTCGACAACATTTCGAGTGTTATGTTTTGAAAGACCTTAATAATTTTTTGATGTAATTCGCCTAGATTTCCGGCACGGTTCTGCATATGTCAGTAAATTTGTTGCTTCATGGGGTATGTGGGTTATGTGGGTAGAACAATGCGACCTTTGGATATACGCATCAAAGAACATCTATCTAAGATTGATAAATCTAGTTTTGGGAATCATATACATGCTTCAAAGCATGGCTTTAGTCCTCATAGAGATAGCAAGATCCTACACAGTATACCAATAATAATTATATAAAAATGAATTTACTAGAAGATCTTGAAATCAGTAGAGAAATGAAAAGGAATCCTCAGAATTGTGTTAACACTCAAATTAATCTAAATTGTAAGTTTGATCCAATCTTTAAGAAGTTTCTTTAATAATACACTTAGTATAAAATTAACCATCATTTGATCAAGCATTGACCTTTATTTTTAAAAAAGAGATTTTAAAAAAGAGAGAATTTCTTATACTTTCTTTCATTGATTTCATCTACATAGAGAATGTTTGATATTTTCTTCTTCATTATTTATTTTATTAATAATATCGATAATCAAGAATAGCTGTTGAACTCTTAACTTAGCAAATGATACTTCTCCTTGGTTGGTTTTCATCTACTTTCTTCTATTTGGTCAAACTTTAAAGGTTTGTTTTTTGATAATTTTGATAAATGTATATTTAAATCTTCACGTTAACTAATCAATTTAAAATATTTAAATTTAAAATTCTACAGTAGCTAAAATTAATAATCAATAACCTTCAGACGTCATTTTAGACATTTTCAATTTTTAATTAATAATTTAAATACAGAGGTCGCTCTAGGATTTATTTCCGTATATCCGAGCTTCCTATTTCATTTTCATTTTACTTCAAAAATGTAAGTCAAAGACAGCTGTTGTCGTTATTGTATGTGGTAACCATGTTTTTATAAAAACTTTTTAAATGTGAATTATACATATGTATAAGGGTTAGACCAAGATCTGTGGCCTACAGAGCCCGATCTTTGAATTTTAATATGTCGTTTGTGCACAATTGTCCTTCTATGAAGTATTTATTACCTATTTGACGTAAGTTTTTTCTATCATTGTATTTTATATAAAAAAATTTACTTAACTTAACGTTATTTTAGGATAGCTCTGATGATGACATTTATTATGTCGAAAGTATACTTAGCTTAATTATTAAACTATTTTACACACTATCAATTTTATTGAAAACATACAAAACCAGCTTACCAGTTAGACCATACGTAAAAGTCCAAAGATGCAAGATCAGGAGTGCGGGGTGGATTTGTATGGTTAAGGTCCTTAGTGAAATCTTTGTTCACCTGTTTGCCTATTTGTCCATCTTTGCTATAGTTCCTTTTGATGTAAGGCGAAACCCTATTTTTGGAGTCAATTGCTCTTCTTCTTTTGATAGTTTATTAAAGGTAATGTAATAGAATTTGGGAGCTTGGTATATTGGTTCATCTTGGTGAACATCAAAATTTTTCTGAATTTGGGGTCAAATCTCCTGGAGTCTTAAAACTTCGTACATGGGTTTCTCTTGTTCTCCCTTGTCTTTTTCTTAAACGTAAAAGTTCTAGAAACATTCTTATGTCTTAAAACTTTGTACCTATATTCCTTGTGGTGTAAGGAAAACCAAGATTAAATTTAGGGTCAATAAATTTACTTGTTCTTTTCAAGTATCTATAGTAATGAGAAACTACTAACTACTTTCGAATGTAAAATCATCTGGCGTATGTATAGAGAAATAAACTAATGTATGGCGTAGACGATATCATTTTCAATTATACACAGCATACAGAGAACCTAGTATCATAACATTAAAAAAGATTGGACGTTTGCGTTGGTTGAACCTGATTGAATGGATGTTGTAGGATGAAATGCTAAAGAAATAATAGAATAGCGGATAGATATATATATAGATTTAGAGGAGTGGCCCTTTGTAGTGCATACTCCACTGCAACCTTTTAAGATCTACTGTGGTCCTCTAGTTCTAGATAACATTCTCTAGTCTGACCATTTTCATAAAGTCTAGTAGCTTTGAGATTGTACCTTCTATGTAACTATTTGCCGGTGGATATTCTTTTCCTAATGCAAAGAATTGCACATTTATCAGACTGTCACACTAACATAAAATGTGCTCTGCTGTTTCTTCTTCGAGGTGACAGAATCTGCACAGGTCATCATCTGATAATCCCATCAGCTTCAAGTGCCTATTCAGCTTACAGTGCACTATTAGAAAACCTAATATGGCTTTAACTGTTTTCCTGTCTTAGCTTATTAGGTTTGCAGTAAATGTTGCCAAATGTTTTGTAATGAACTGCCTTGCCTGTCTTTGTCCTGGTAAATTCCTCAACCATTCCAGAGATTAGTGAGCTACCCACATCCTTGTAGCCATTTTTGTTACTGACTTTGCAACGCCGCAGAAAGATTCCGGTCCAATGAATTGCATTGATGAGCCTTGTTTGGCCATTTCATCTGCTTTTTCATTGCATTTATGACCCTCGTGTCCCGGTACCCAGGCTACCGTAACCTTGGTACGGTCTCCTAATTTATTTAGAGCATACACTAGCTTAGAATTGCCACTACAGAATTGAGTGCATTAAGCGCTGCCTGACTATCTGTGAAGATGGCAACTAAGTAGAACGTTCTTTCCTGTCTTTCTATTTCTTCCACGTAGTGATGGATTGCCATTATTTCCGCCTGGAAAACGTCCTTAGATAAACTTACGGGAAATGTATCCCTTAAATGATCCCTACTATGCCGGCTCCCACACCGTCCGATGTCTTTAAGCCATCCGTGTACCAGGTAACAGCAGCTTGTATGGGTACACCTTTATTCTAGTCTTGCCTGCCTGTTTGTGAACTTATTGTTAAAGCTATATCTCGTAGCTGTTGCATCGATAGGTTTCCTTATCACAATATCGGCTTTTAGCTCCTCGATTTAGCTTTCTGTTGTCAGCACCATGTATCTGGCTTATACTGTCGCTGACTAGTGATTAATCTGTATATCACTGATCTGGATTCGTCCTGCTTAAAAATATGAAGTGGTGGTAGATTCAGCAGGACTTCCAACGATGCAGTAGGAGGTTTTCTTTTGTAGAATATGGGAAAAAACGTTAAAGTGAATACCCAGACTAAGATACATGGACCAAGAGGAACATCACCTGAAAACCTTAAAAATTGCCAACTGAAAAACACAGAAAAAAGAGGTCAGAATGAAGATAAATCCTGAAAAACCAAGACACACAAAAGATTGTGAAGCTAATGGTGATGATGATCAATAAATAATTTAAATTTGCTATTTTATTTGTAATTTGCTGTTTCATATTTTCTTGTGAAAAATCCTTGCAAGAAGATTGCAAATTAACAATATTAGAAAAATATAACTTTGTTATATATTTAGTTATTTTTTTCAAGTTAATCTTTTTACTGAAGTGATAGTCCTGTCACTATTATTAGTTCTTAGTAATAAATCCTAACAGTTGTTTCCTCGAAAACGTGCTCATTAAAACATCTCGCTAAATTAGATGCAGTAACACTCGGAGAAATCTTAATAACAACTCTTCATAAGAAGGTAAAAAAGGAATAAAAGAACAGCTTGTTTTTAATAACGGCATCCGCCCAGCTGTGTTTTTATTGAATTGGATACCGTTTTGGTAGGAATATCTGAAATATTATTTAGATCAGCTCAAGTGCAACAGTGCATGTCGCATGATGAATATTTTAATTGACAGTGACGTGCGAGCTGTATTTAAGTCTTTATTATTTCAATAAACAAAACTGAGTTTGTCATGTTAATATATGAGAGAGTAATAAAAATAAATTAGCATATATTTAAGGTACTAAACAATGTGAGCAAATATATGCTGTGGAATATTGTGTGTGTATTATATTTATAAACTTGTATTCAAAAATGTTTACATAGGATTAAGCTGCTGTTATAGGTTCTAATGAAAATTACATTTTTAACCACTAAGTAGTGTTTGACGTTTCGGCTTTCACTCCAGAAATTGTTCTCTGTTTTATTGAAATTAACGTGTCTCGACATCTATGGTCATTGACACGGGTACAAAAACGTCTGGAGTATTACATTATACATATAAGATTATTACATTGTAACGATATATTTTGCTTACCTCAGGATAAGAATATGGGGGTCGAAAATTGGGGACAGAAACTAAGGGGTTAAGAAGGAGCAAACAAAATAATCGAAACTGATGCGTACGGCACTCAGGGGGTTTGTTGGAGAGCTGGGTCGTGGATAAGTTGAATCACATGGGTCGTATTGGGGTATCTACAAGATGAAAACAAAGCGATACTTACATAAATCTCCTGGATCAAAAACGAACAGACATGGCTACCTCTACCTACAGAAAGATATGGCAGACAAGATTACCTCTAGCTATTTCTATTCGGACGTCACTTCGAGAAAAAAACTTCCTGCTGGAAGACAGAAAATTTGTTCTTCCCTAAAATAGAAACATTTGCTCTGCTGTTATTAATATTAATTATTTTTATTTATATAACTAGAATTGCATCAAATGAAAAATTTAAATTTTATTTTAAAGTTTAACTTGCTGTCATTAGTTTTGTCAATTTTGCATTTTGACAAGTTGTTTCGGGCTTACGTCACAAGAACATGCGCGTTCACTTATCTTGTTTTGTTATAGTATCATGGGTTATTCATTAATGTGGCCAAATTAGATTGTTAAATTAAGGATATCCTTGTTTATGAAAATAACGTAAAATTTAACCTTTTCTATGAAATATCTTTTCTATATAATAATCAAATTAAAATTTTTTTACAACAACAACAGATTAGAACCAAAATGTCATATGTCAACACAACATTTTAAGACAGAATAAATTATGACATTTTTTTTGACACGCCTCTAACATAATATAAAACTTTAATTATTACAAATTTTTAAATTTTTAATGAAAGCAATTATTAAAAAATATCTATTTTACTTGGAAAAATTAATATATTGAATGTTACCTTTTATTTTCACTTATTTCGCACTCACAAAGAAACTTGCTAATATCTCTGGGGAAGCTACTGGGACAAATTCTTAAACTGGAACAAAGGAAACCATTTCTATACTTAGGTTGGACAATGAAAGACGCAAATCAGGTTTGGTGGAGGAGCAAGCAGACAAACAAAACGAAGCCGGTGAGATACCTATATAATCCTCTCAAAATTTCATCAGTTTCCGGTATCTAAACAAATCTTAAGGTGGTTACTCTGTTCTAAAATGCCATTTTTGCAAAGAGTCAATTCAACCTTTCACCGGTTTTGAATTAAAGACATTACACAAAAAATCGGCTGTGGATTCAAAATCCGCCAAACGTCTTTCTAGTTTAAAATCTCTTGCGTTATCCTTTTCGTTAAATTTTACCAATTCAACGAAAAAACAAATTAGCCTCACGTCTCCGGAACCTAAACAAACAATATACCCTCGACACTCGTTCGTAACACTGACCCGACAACAAAACATCTTTTTTTCAACCGGAATATTAGAGGACTCGAATGTAAACACAAGACAAAAACATCTATATTTTTGCCTATTTCGTCAAAAAATCTTAAAAAAAATTCCAGCGGTATTACATATTTAAGAATCTCAACATAAAATGCCATAATATACTGATCGTTTTAAAATTCCTTTATAAGAGACAAACGCATATAAACAACTCAGGGGCGTACTACAAAATTTAAAACAGAATTTATATTATTATATAGATATTAAATATAAAACGCTACAACGTTACATAAGATAAATACAGTAAGTTACATTAGATTTGGAAAGATACAGTGTTACAAATTTTGTTTTTTTTTTTGAACGAACAATGTTACAATATTTTTTATATACGATAATATAATCTGCACTCTTTTAAAAAAGTCAATTAGAGCACTATACACACTTGGCGATCTAAGTATCTGTTTCAGGTTACCGTTTATATTATTCGCTAGTCTATATTATAGTCTATAATAACTGCACTCAACGAGTAAGTGTTCTGCTGTAAGGCGCTGACAATCACAATGTTCACAAGCAGGTGGGTTTTTAGGAAGTCATCAGGTATGCGTTAGTGATGCAAGTGTGTCCTATTCGGAGTCTTCGAATGATGAATTTGTCCCTCCTAGTCATTGTTGGCATCTTAAATGAGTAAAAAGTGGATTGATTATAATGAAATGTTGTGTTTTGTCCATTCCAATGATTTTGCTATGTTTTGCAAGTGTTTGATTTTATGGTTGCTGTAGATCTGAAAAGTTGAATTTTTTCTAGACTTAGGTCAGATCAACTTGCTTTTCTTGCTACGATGTCTGCAGACTCATTTCCACGTATCCCCACATGAGATGGGGTTCAAAGAATGGTTACTGATGTTCCTCTGTTGTGGTTTTGATGATAGATGTGTTAAATTTTTTGGACTATCGGATTTAACGAGTATATGTTGGCAATGAACTGAATTGAAAAAAGGAAATCAGTGCATATACTAGAGATTTTGTATTAGGAGAAGTTATTTCAAGAGCTTTAAGGATACCATATAATTCTGCAGTATGAATACTACAAGTGGATGGTAGTCGGTGTAGAGTTAAAGTTATGTTTCAGTACAGACCGCACAGCCAGTATTCTTTTCATGTTTAGATGCGTCGGCATAAAGAACTTGATTATACTGTTTTGCGTTTATTGCTTCTTAAAATAATTGTCTAGGGAGGTGGTTAGGAGTGTCTTCTTTTTTATGTCGAGTTAGACTAGTATTGAAAGCAGGTAACTTATTGGTCCATGGAGTTAAAAGAGATTGTTTTTAAGAATTATGCGAAAATGTGTAACCAAGTCGTTTTTTATTTGGTTAAGTCCTTTTAAAATTAACATACTTGGCCTCGGTGTTGTAGGCGAGAGTACGATAGTTGGGGGCAAAACACGCAGTTTCGTTATCTTCTGTCGTCTTCAGAAATTAAGCATAACAGCTTAGAACTTTTCCAATGTTATTACGGGAGAGCTTATATATTGTTTCTACATTTCAAGTATCAATAGTAGTTTCATATATTCATTAAATCATTTGCACAGAACTGTATTTGGCGAGGTCGTCAAAGAATCCTACTGATTTGACTTGAATATCTGAAAGAGCTGGTTTTTATTGGCTTTGAAAGCTTTAAAATAATATCGTTTTTTCGAAGAAACACATTTCTCAAGAAAACGAAATGTTGTGGACAGTCATTTAAAAAGTACGCCTTCATAACCATCATCATTTACTTGGCAGACTTTGGCGACAAATAATCTTTATGATAATTTTCCAAAAACCTTCACTACGACAAAATCATCAGGTAAAATATTTGGTACAACATCAATGTCTTGCTCTTCATCGTTATCAGAAAAATGAATGGCACAAGAATCAATACTTTCGTTATAGAAGAGTGCTACTGATTCACCAGATGATAATTCGTCAAAAAATGTTCATATGGTAGCACGAACTTAGCACTTTTGAGATTTGATCTTTTGATTCTTCAGTAATGACTTCCGCTCCTTCTCTTTTTCTGCTTCCTTCTCTTCTTCTTGTTCGTCTAAGTCACTCCTTATTAATTGTTGATGTAAGTATGGTTGAATTCAAACGTTTTCTGGTTCGATTCTTCTTTATCTTAATTTTTGGGAAGAGAATAATGTCTAAAGGTGAAATTACCGACTGTTCTGATTTTGATGACGGCTGCAATTGTTTCGTGTTAGTAACAGTTTCTTTTTTAATATTTAAAGGACCATGTACAGAAATTCTGACTTGTAATTTTAATGACGGCTGGGGCTCTATCGCATTAGTAACAAGTTCTTATTATTGCTGAAACTGGATAAAAACATGACCTTCATTGTCTTAATCTTCACCTAAATCTTGCTCTGTTACTTCCGCTGGCATAAAATCTACGTTCGAAAAAATATTTTTATCTAGTGGGTAGATTCCTGTAGACCGAAAGTCCTCTCTTGCTATATCTACAGTAGCAGTTTTTGCAAATACTGTGAAAAACAGACTAGTCGCGTGGTATTGGAGAGAATATGTCCTGGGTGGGAACTGGTTTAGCTGTCAGCGACGTTCTCATAATAAGCTTTTCATGATTTGAAAAATGCGTACGAGATCTGGTCTATTATGTGCTAATCTTTGGTCTTTGAGCTCAGTGCGATCGCAGTATAGCTTGTAGTTCTCATTCTCAAGCATACTCCCAGAAACGTATTAGTAATATGTAAGATGGTTTGTTTGGAGTAGTCCCAATTTGAATTGAGGACGTACTGAGTTATGCCGTTCCATATATTCAGTTGCAAAAATGCCTGGCAGCCTCCGGTAAGATGTTAAATAGTTATTTGGGCTTGACATCAATATCAGTATCTGTCGTTTTGGATCTGAGGGTCTCTGACGATATGTTTCAGATAAATTTTGGTTAGTATAACCTGATCCTGAATGGCAAGTAATGAACCTTCTATTTCAGTAAACATAAAATTAAGTGACTTCATTGGGATGTCGCCCGTGCAGAGGTTTACCCATCTAGATGCACATTTTTTTGTTCTTAGATCATTTATGCGCATTTCTGGTTTTCTCAGTTTGATCGGTGTTGTGTCATCTACTGTGTAAATCGCGCGATGTAGAGCTTCGAAGCTGTTTATAAACCTTTTCCTTGGCTATACTTAGTACACAACACTTGTCTAGCCCAAAATACATACTGATATCATTTGAGAAAGTTTGTACAGTTTTTAGCATTTGTTCTAAATGATTTCGAGGTGGAAGGTATAGTTTAAATCATCCATATAAAAAGATGATTAAGCTTCGCCACTACAGTATTGTTGTTTTTAATGCCAAAACCTAAGTCAGTGGAGTTCAATAGTTGGGATACTGGGTTTGTTTTCACCAGGTATTTGGAGGTGAATTTTAGTCTTCCAATATGTCATTCTATGACTTAAGAAGGTCACTATATTATCATTAACTTATATATTCTGAATATATCTACCAGCCATTCATGCAAAACTAAGTCAAAGACTTTCTTACAGTGAATAAAGGTAGAGAAGAGGTTCCTTTTTGCTGTATGCCTGGTTAGAAATGACTGAGTCAATAATAAGTTGTTCTTTGCAACCCATGGAACCCTTAGCGAATCTTTTATGTTGAGAGCCTATGATATTGTTTACGAGAGTAATGTTGGTAGATGCGCTGGGCTACACAGGATGTGACCAATTTATACAGAGTTGGAAAACAAGTAATTGGGCGATACTTGGTTGGATCTTGGGTATTATTTTGATCTTTCGGTATTAATAAGTTGATCCTTAGATTTTCTATGAAACAGATTCAAAATTCAAACTCGGAAAGTCCAACGAATATCTTATCTCCTAAATCTTTACTTTGGTGGCCATAAACGAAAACTATTTAATAATATCGTTTTTTTTACTCTGGTCTCCAAAGAAGGTGGTACCTCTATACGCTAAACTATCGGTAGAGATTCAGGAGACATTTTTGTTGGACTTTATTTGAAGTTGTATCAACCCGAGTGTCTGATGAAGCAGGGATACTGAAATGAATCATAACACTCTATTGATACTGCTCCTAGGCCATATATTTGCCCATTCATTTTAACGAAGCGATGTAAGCAAATCCATTATTTTTCGAACCAGGATTTTTTATCACATTTTTAATAAAAAATTTAAATAAATAAATATCGTTTCCCCATTGAATTAAAATGTATTTGTACATAGATATTAAGCGATTTTGTCTAAAATAATGAGTTTATAAAAAATTTAAATGGGACTAATATTGTAACGTTATCTTTAAGTAAAACTGGAATTGGTTTCAGAAAAATGTTTACCAAATCAACATTAAAATCCACTCTCATATCTTTCAAGCCACGCATGACTGTTGCATATGACACCGAAGTCAAGGGCCAAATAAGTCAACTTTCAATTTTTTGAGAAGAGATAGCCTCAACTTTGGTGATTGTACACTCTTGCCAACTTCTTTTTTGGCATCATAACCCTGGATGGGTCTTTGCCTGTCTGGCTATGTCCTTCCATTCAGATCTCTCTTGTGCCCTTCTTCTCCATTGTCTTATGTTCATTGTTTTCAGGTCGTCTTCCACGTCATCCAACCATCTCGTTCTGGGCCTTCCTTTTTTTCGCCTTCCTATGGGCTTCCATTGTAACATTTTCTTTGTTGGTTTTGCATCGTTTTGTCTCTGCACATGTCCCAGCCATGACAGTCTTTGACTTTTCACAAATCTTACAATGTCATAACCTTCATTTAACTCATTAACCTCGTCGTTTCTCCTGATTCTCCATGTGCCATCTTCCTCTTGTACCGGGCCATATACTTTCCTCAGTATTTTTCTCTCGAATGTCCTGAGTTGGGCTTCATCTTTTTTCGTCATTACCCAAGTTTCACATCCATAGGTTACTACGGGTCTAATCAGTGTTCTGTAGATAGTCATTTTGGTTCTTTTGTCTAATAATTTCGATGTCATCAATCTTTTATTAGCATAGTATGTACGATTCCCGCTGGAAATACGTGCATTAATTTCGCTACTTACGGAGTTCTTCTGATTGATTTCTGTGCCGAGATATGTAAAGGCATCCACTCGTTCGATAGTATAGTTGTCTATTGTGATATTATTTTCATTGTCAGTTATTCTTTTGACTGTCATATACTTCGTTTTTGCTTCGTTTATTTTGAGACCTCTTTTTCTTGCTTCAGGATCAATTTGTTTGAACACTTCCATTAGTCGTGGCTTATTCCTACTAATGATGGCTACATCGTCTGCATATGCAGTAATTTGTACTGATTTGGTGTTTATATGGCCGGTTATATTGGTTTTTCTGATGACTGCCTC
Source organism: Diabrotica balteata (assembly GCA_918026665.1). Taxonomy (NCBI): domain Eukaryota; kingdom Metazoa; phylum Arthropoda; class Insecta; order Coleoptera; family Chrysomelidae; genus Diabrotica; species Diabrotica balteata. Next base: position 203,672,882 of record OU898276.1, on the reverse strand, counting down.
AAGAACTAGGTTAAATAGCATGGTTGATAGGGCATCTCCCTGTCTTACTCCCATGTTGATGTTAAACAGGGGAGTCAGTTCTCCATCTACTCTAACTGCGGCTTTTGAACCCTGCAACGTCATTTTTATGAGGCTGATGTATTTCTTAGGTATACCTAGATTACAAAGGTCTTCCAGCATTCTGTCTCTTTTCACACTATCAAAAGCTTGTTTAAAGTCTATATACATATTATATAGGTCTATGTCGTATTCAGAAGCTTTTTCTTGTATCGTTCTTAGTATGAATATGTTATCTGTAGTGGCTCTATTTGGTCTGAATCCATTTTGATAATCACCAATTATATTTTCGGAGTATTCTAATAATCTATTGTAGATTATACCAGAAAGAATTTTGTATATTACATTTAGCAATGTAATTGGCCTATAATTCTGGCATTCCTCTTATCTCTTTTTTTATATATTGGCTGTATGAGGCCAACTGTCCATTCCTCTGACATTTGCTCCTTCGTCCATATTAATGTTATTAGGTAATGGATTCTTTCCCAGAGTTCGGATCCTCTATGCTTTAATAATTCTGCCGAAATTCTGTCCGTTTCTGTGCTTTATTGTTTTTTAGTTTATCTATTATCTGAACTACTTCTTCATAACTCGGATTTTCGATGTGCAGCTCCGCCGTATAATATATTGTCTCGTTCTGATCATTTTCGTTGTCTGCATTTAGATTTTCTTCGAAATATTGTTTCCATCTCATTATAATTTTTTGCTTCTCTGTTAGTAGTTCTCTCCTTGTCTTTGCATATCGTTAGTTTTGGTCTAAATGACTGTGTGCTTTCTTTTATGCATTTATAGAATTTTCTGCTTTCGCGTCTGTTGTTATGCTTTACGATTTCTTGTACTTGTTTTTTCATAGCCTCTCTTTTCTTTCTTCTGCATATTCTAGTCGCTGGTATTCTTTTTTCTTTATAAATCTCACTGCTATTTCTTGTGTTTCTTTGGAGTTGGTTAAGACTAGCTTGCCTTTTTTCCTCTACTGCAGTTCTGCATTCACCATCATACCATTCCGCATTTCTTTGCTTTTTGGCTTTTCCGACAGTTTCCTCTGTTGACTCCGTTATAATTATTTTTAATTGTCTCTATTCCTCCTCTGCAGTATCTTTTTCTCTAGTTCGGTTGAGTTTTATTTACTCTTTCCAACAAAATTCTTAAATATTCTTTTTGAAAACGATTTCCAGAAAGAAAATAGAAACGTCAAAGCCAGACAAAAAATATAATTTTAATTACAATCATTGTAGCCTAATTCCATATGTAAAGAGTATTTAAATAAAAATTGCCCTGAAACTTTTTTCTGTTATAGAAACAGTTATTACACTTTCTGGTATTCTTTAAAACCATATTAAATACAAGTACAAAAATTATACATTGTCACACCTTCATATTTACCCAAGTGTTTAGTTATTAAAAAATTACCTCATCCAACCACGGTGCCCTAGAAACCATCAATTAAGTTTAATGACCAAAAAACTGCCTAAATTACTGCTGAAAGTTATCTTCTACGAATTTTGAGGTGCTAATGACATAAACTTTCATTTGTCTCACTAATTTCCTAAATCGTGGGCGAAACGAATCATGATTTGGTATGTCGTGAATTACTATGTAATTACTAATAAGAGTGTTTTGCTGTTATTAGTGGTTTGTCTGTTTAAGTTTTTGGTAAACAGAGTAATGAAAATTTTAAGATAAAGATTAATAAGTTTCCATTTCGATCGTGAACTCTATACTGAGATAAAAACTGGGTACTATTTAGATAGGTTTGAAAAGCTACCAAAACATCCTACTGTGAAATCACATGAATAATGTAACGTCAATATATCGTAGGGAATCCCCTGTCATTGCCGGTATACCGACAAAAGGACGCGGAAAAAAGGACGCGGAAAAAAGGACGCATAAAAAAGGACGCGGAAAAAAAGGACGCGCGAAAAAAGGACGCGTGGAAAAAAGGACGCATATTATTAATGAAATACTATAAATAGTTTATTTTAATTGACAATAGCAATTACCCCCGTTTATTCCCTATATATAATTACAGAAAATGATTCTACCTAACCTAAAATCGGTTACGGTAAAAGTAAAAAGTGAAAAATATTTATATGAAAAAAACTTGCCTTCACACTTTATCCAGGCTTACGACTGGCAGCAGAAGCTGGCGTGTTTATAAGTTTTTTTTAATTTTTTTTTATTTTTTGCTTTTTTGGAATTTTTTTGTCATTTTATTTTTTTTTGTTTTATTTTTGATATTAATTTTTTTTGTATTTTTTTATGTTTGCAACTGAAAATTGTGAGCAATGCCTCTCAAATATTCTAAAGTTGGCCTGTCAGCATAATCGGCAACAATAGCCCTTATCCTGTTTGCTATATCTTGATATTTTCTTTTGCGTGGAGGTACATTGCCCGAAATGTACTGCTCTATTTTTAAAACATTTAAATCATATTCTTTTTTTAGAGAATTAATAAATTTCCAAATATTCGGATGTGCACTATTGAGAAGAGAAAAAAGTGTTGTGCCATCCTTCGACAGCATTATTAGTTCGAGGTATATCTTGGTCTGCCAAATCGTAACAATTCCATACATTTGCTGGAAAAAGGGGTTGTCTTCGATTTCCTCTTCTAGCTAATCTCCCTATCCAAGTGTCTTCAAAGTAATTAATCAGCGGCACTAGTAGTTCTTCATTTTGTGTATAAAAATCGCTATTGAATAACTCCTCGTACACTCTGACTACATGGTTGTCTGGAACAAACGCAAGAGCTGTCAATTGTCTTAGGTGAAGGGCGAAGTCAGGATTCTCAATATATCTACGTTACAATCCGGCACTTTGAATATGGTGCCACATACACTGCGAGAAATGAAAAAAACGTCCGCGGATTCTCACATTTGGGAACTCAGTTTGTGCAGCATTCATTGCCGCTCTTTCAAAATCCATCATTATTGTTAGAGGGCGCAAGGCCGGATTCAACACCTTTAGTTGCTGAAAAACACGTGTATAAGTCTCTTGTGTTTTGTTCGTTAGAAGTGCAAATACAGTCTGTAACGAGTGCGTTACTTAAATAACCGTTTACCTTTTTTGTGACTGGAGTCTTTTAATTTAACTTTAATTTAAATTCATATTTGAAATATTCTTAAACTGAATATTTAAATAACTCCCAGCAAATTTTACTTTCTAAGGTTGGCATTAAATCCCGACCTCTGGTGTAAGATTCTGAAAGTACGTCGACTTGACGACTTGTAAGTGTTAATAGAATTACTTGTTGACTGGGTGTGATCGAAGACAGATCGATCGATCATAGTGGCGGCTGGGAGGTGCCATTTTTGAGGAAATTTAGTTTAAGTTTATTTTTTTTTATGAAGAACCGTTTGATTTAAAGGACAACAATCTAAGTTATTTTTGGGTGTTTTGTACGAGGATACTTTAAGTTTTGGACCACCTCAGCCGCCAACTTCCGGAACCCAGTCACAAGTCAGGGAAGAAACCTTTAGTTTTGGGGTTATATTTATTAAGGAGAAGGGGAAGAAATTTTAAGTTATATGGGGATTTAAAGAAGTTTTTTTATATATATACATGGAACCCAGGTTTGGTGTACTTTTACCCACTGGAGTCTAGTTCTTCACCGGATCATCTTCCAGGGCAACCTACGGAAACCGGCAGGAAGAACTTATTTTGTTTTTGTTTGTCATTCCAATATTTTTTATAACTTTTTTCAACATCCTCTTCAAGGTTTTAACTTTTGCTTTACTTTAATTTAAATACATATCATTAATAATAATTGCCTTCACTTTTCATAAAATATTAATCATTGTAACGTAATTTAATTATTTATTGTCCACCAAGGGTTGAGATTGTAACTCCCCTGGACTCTCTCGTTATCAGGTTATAGTGTGCACACATATCCGGAGAGGTTTATTTCATTTATTTGATCATTGTAACGTTTATATTATTATATATTTCATTTTATATTATATACTTAACTATTGCATAACCTTAGTCAAAATTTCACATTATCAGGTACATTAGGGGGGAAATTGTTTTATCATTATATTCAGGGTTTTCATTGTAAATATAGATTAGTTAATTGTATATAAGAGGTGTTGGGTTATATTGTTATATATAAGGGTTTAAAATAAGTTGTACATAATATAGGTATTTATTAAAGTTGGGTTAAAACAATTTAAGATTTCACTTGGTACCTATCCTTTAATATTTCAGCAATACAAGATATCTCGGAAGAAACCATTTAACTTCCTGGCGCCCAAATATTCAGTAGAGCAACTTTATCTTTCATCTGTTTATTTCTTGGTAGATTTCTTGTCATTAGTTCTTCTATCTTACGGTCACTGTAGGGCATGCAAATTGGCCTAATCCCTCTTGAGTGTCAAGTGGTCATTCTCCTGCATAGTCGCTAGCCAGCATTAATTTTATTATATTTTAAAATTCATATTTACCCTTTATTTATTTCTTTCATATAATTTATTTCTATCTAATCCCTTCCATCTTCTGTTATTCCAGATATTAATCCGTTGGTGTATCAAGGTACATTTTAGAGTTTACCCTATTGCTACAATACACATTCTTGTTATATTGGCACTCCAGCTAATCCATTTTTGTTACAAGTCGGGATTACATTACTGTATCGCACTCCATGAATTGTGTTTATTTGAGAAAACAATGGTGGTGCCGAGTTAAATGTTCCATCGGCATACCAATGATCGCATTGTTCCATAAATCTTAAATTTCTTTGTGTTGAAAATAACAAAATACGTTCTTCTTCTGGCCCGCTATCAAATAATAGAAATAGCTCACTGCCTGTAGTTGTTTTATATTCTTCAGGAAGCACAAGTTCTTCTAAATTTCTCGGATTTGCGGGCGTACCTCCTAGCTCGTTCCGAACTCTTTGCACAGTTTTTTTTAACGACGACACTGATGGAAGTTGTGCCGTAGCAGCTAAGGAAAGTCCTTGAGAAATTTCACTTACTACACCTTGGGTGGAGTGTTCCAGTTGTTGTGCAACTTCTTTCATCCGGTTACAAGCTTCTTTTGCTTCAATCTTTGCCGTGTCTACAACGTGATTATGTTCTGTGGATTTTGTAATTTCATCCACAACGGTATGCACTCTTCCTGTACATTTGCACTTATTATAAGTAGCACACTTCCAAATTGTCTTTTCACCAATCACTCGCTCTTTTTTATGGAGAAATCTATTATAAAGTAACAAGTTGTTGCCTTTTTGGCTTTTCACAAACGCTAACACCATCTTAACAGACTGATATCAATTTGTAAAATGTTTTCTTGTTAAGAACAGAATAAATTACCTACCGCGACAAGTTTCCCCTATATAAACAATTTGGTTAATGATGTTTTGTTATATCGGACCTTTTGTAATATTCATTTCTTAAAAACAATTATCAAACAATTAGAAAGTTTTATTTTCTTACTAATCGTTTCTATTAACATTCTTAACATTACCTGCGGAATTTACCAACCTTCCGGTCCGCGTTAAACCCTCATTAGACCCCTTACTGGGCTGGTACTTGGGTTTTTCTAATCCCATACATAATTCTGATAATATGGAATCTAACCTGTTTCAATACCAGAAATCTTGAATCAACATTATATTAGTATTTATTATTTTACTTAAGATATTTTAGTTCTAAGCCTCGATAAAATGTGAGTGCAAGTTTTTTTTATATAATTATTTTTCACTTTTTACTCTTACCGTAACCGATTTGAGGTTAGGTAGAATCATTTTCTTAATAACATATGGGGATAAAAAGGGGGTAATGGCTAATGTCAATTAAAATAAACTATTTATAGTAATTCATTAATAATATGCGTCCTTTTTTCCACGCGTCCTTTTTTCGCGCGTCCTTTTTTCGCGCATCCTTTTTTCCGCGTCCTTTGGTCTCGCGTCCTGTTTTGATATTTTTAATTGTTTTGATTGTTCCTAGAGGTATCCCTCCTATGTACAATAAGTGAATGACGTCCTTGATGAATGAAACATAAATATGGCGGTTTGTTGTATTATACCAATTTGCCGGTGGAAAGTCAGATAACACAAGACAAAAGCAAGAAATATATCCCGTAAACTACAGCAGATGGAATTAAATAATAATCATCATACCCTGAGACGACATTGAACCAAAATTATAAAATATGAAAAACAAATGAATTCATTTTTCCCGCCTTAATTTTTACGCCACTGGTTGCTTCTCCCATTATTATTATTGACTTATCAAAAACCATTAATTAATTTATATGATCATCGCGGGTTTTCCAATCATCCGAACCTCAAAATATTTACCTGGGTCATAGCCTTCTTATACAGTTATAATGAGTTTCTTGAAAGGCGAAAAAATGTTAACAATCTTTATTGTTGTTGTGACCCACATACTAAAATAATGTAACCGAATACGGAAAACAGAAATTTTGGTATCAGATGTAATAAAAATTTTATATTAAATACAACACTTTCTTACAAGCTTTATGCTTCAGATTTGGCGTTATATTATACATAAAATTGTGTACTTTAAAAAATGGGTAATTTGTCAGTTGATAATATTAAATTCCATAAATATAGGCGTAGTGGATATAGGACACATCTTCTTCTTCAAGTGCCGTCTTCGTTCCGAAGTTTGGCTATCATCAAAGCTATGCGTATTTTTGATGCTGCAGATCTAAACAGTTGGTAATTGGTGCAATTGTACCATTCTCTCAAGTTTTTCAACCATGAATGCCTTCTTCTTCCTATAGATCTCTTTCCCATTATCTTTCCCTGTATAATCAATTGCAGCAACTGGTATTTATCTCCCCTCATAACATGTCCCAAATATTGTAGTTTGCGCTTTTTAACAGTAAGTATCAGCTCTTTCTCTTTCCGCACTCTTCGCAAAACCTCCACATTTGTTACTTTCTCTGTCCAGGGTATTCTTAATATTCTACGATACATCCACAACTCAAATGCTTCTATCTTTTTGGTATCGATCTTTTTCAATGTCCATGTTTCCATCCCGTAGAGGAGAACTGACATAACGTAACATCTCAAAAGGCGAATTTTAAGTTTTAGACTTAGATCTCTTCCGCAGAACACCTTTTTCAATTTAGTAAATGTGGCTCTAGCTTTCTCTATTCTGGTTCTGATTTCTTCAGAGCAATCATTATTTTCGTTGATAACAATTCCCAGGTAATTATATCTTCTTACACGTTCGATTCTTTGATCATGCACGGTTATGTCAGGGAAGTTTTGTGGTGATTTAGATATTAGCATTATTTTTGTTTTGCTTATGTTAAGTGATAATCCGTATTCTTCACTGCATTCTACTATTTTGTTAATTAGTATTTGAAGATCTTCCCAAGTTTCTGCGATTAGTACCGTGTCATCGGCATATCTCAAGTTGTTTATTCGGATGCCATTTATCTTAATACCTATATTTTGATCCGAAAGTGCTGTGTTTATAATGTCTTCGGAGTATAGATTGAATAAGGTCGGTGAGAGTATACAACCCTGTCTTACGCCTTTCTTGATCTCGATTTCCTCCGTTGTCTCTTGCTCTATTCGGATATTTGCTTTCTGGTTATAGTAAATCTTAGAGATAATTCTAATGTCCCTTTTATCCAAGTTTTTTTCTACTAGCAGTTTCATTAAGTGATCGTGACGAACTTTATCAAAACGCTTTGTTGTAATCAATGAAGCACATATATATATATATATATATATATATATATATATCTTGGTTTATATCTAGACATCTTTGGCATATTATGACGTTAAGTGCAAATAGTGCTTCTCTTGTTCCAAGCCCGTTCCGAAATCCGAATTGAGTATTACTAATATCTGCATCTAGTTTTCTGTTAATTCTTGAGTGGATTACTTTGATGAAATACTTTTAATGTATGCCCCATTAAGCTTATAGTGCGGTAGTCCGTGCACTGTTTTGCATTTGCCTTTTTTGGTAAGGTTGCAAAAGTTGAAAGTAGCCATTCCTTTGGTATTTCTCCTCTTTTGTAGATGCAGTTAAAAAGGTCGAGTAGAATATTCACTGATTCGCCTTCCACAAGCTTAAGAAGTATAGGACACATAAGTAATTTAATTCAAGAAAATAAATAAAAAACATGTTTTTACGTTAATAAATTATCAAATTTGTCAATCGATTTTTTGATAACTTTTTATTTCGTGTATATCATGTCTAGTCTGAACTGTTGTCTTTACCAGGCGTACCATAAAGTTAGTCCCATCTGCAGTGCATATTTGAAGAGTTTAAAAAAAGATGTCAAAATCTCTCAAAGCGACTTAAAAATCTCGTTGAGTTAATCAGCTAATCGATGTCTTATCAAAACTTGGATGTTATGCTAGGCTGCAGTCACATCTTTAGCGTTTCCTCGGCAAAATACAATAACACTTGCTGTCAAGATGAGCTCTGCCGCCTTTTTCATTGCCAAGATGACACTCTGGCTATGCTTAGTGTTGAAAAATTCTCGAGAATGAAAAATCGGAGAATTTTCTCATTAAAGGTCTCTCTCCTTAATCCTGACCCCCCAGGGGGAGTGTATTGGTCGACGTGATGTGTATTGTCCGTCTCCAGAGATCTCTGTCTCTGGTCATTTCTTTTAATTCATGCATAGGTCTTTGGCATATTCCTGTAATTTGATCTATCCATCTTGTTGGGGATCTTCCTCGTGATCTTTGGCCTTCTACCTTTCCTTGTATTATGAGTCTTTCCATGTTTTCTGTGTTTGCTCTCATAACATGCCCAAAATATTTTAACTGTTGGAGATGGACTTTACTAGAGAGTCGTTGGCTAACTTTTAGCTCTCTTGAAATTAAATTATTTGTTCTACGGTCGGTCCAAGGAATTCGTAACATTCGTCTCCAACAGAACATTTCAGTGGCGTCTATCTTTCTTCTCTCCTATTGTCTCAAAGTCCAAGATTCACATCCGTAGGTCAGTATTGGGAATATTAAGCAGTTGATCAACCTCATCTTTATCGCTCTTGAAATTTGACAGTCCTTCCATATTTTGGTCATTTTTGCTGTGGCAACTTTTGCTAGATCAGATCTACGTTTAATCTCTTCTTGTTATGACCCTGTGTTTGTGATTAATGATCTCAGATATAAGTATGAGCTCACAACCTCGAACCGCTCAATTGTGGTTATGTGTGGATGATTGTTGTGTAGTCTATCTACTATCATGATCTTTGTCTTTGATATGTTTAATTGCAGACCAAATATTTGAATTTCGTTTTCGATCAGTCGTATAAGTTCCATCAGCTCTGCTTGACTATTTGCAACAAGGGCTGTGTCATCTGCGAAACGTAGGTTGTTTAGTTTATGACCATTTATTGAGATGCCCTTTTCCCATCCTTCAAGTGCTCTTCGCATAATATACTCCCCATATATGTTGAATAAATTTAGAGATATTATACCTCCTTGTCTGACACCCCGTTCTGGATGAAACTCGTTCCAAAGTGTGTCAAGTACTTTAACTGATCCAGTAGTGTGTTCATATAGTTCAGTTATAAGCGTAATTAGATGTTGTGGAACGCCTACTTCTTTTAGTATTCGCCATAAGTGTCTCCACTTGACCCTGTCGAACGCTTTACGGTAATCATAAAACAGATGTATAGTAGGATGTTGAATTCCCTAGATTTCTCGATTATCTGTCTTATATTCAGAAGGTGTTCTCGAGTGCCTCTGCCTTTGGTAAATCCAGTTTGCTCTTGTGGAATTTCTCTTTGAAGGAATGTTTTCAGTCTCTCATTGATTATATGTAGCATTATCTTGCAGGCATGGGATATAAGAGAGATAGTTCTATAATTGTCGCATTTATGGAAGCTGCCTTTTTTATGTATGGTCGTTATTGTAGATTTTGTCCAGTCTTCAGGCCATTGTTTGGAATGCCATATTTGGTTACAGAGTAGATGAAGTAACTTTACGCCGCGCCGGTTTCTTCTGTGGCTTTAAGCATTTCTGCTGTTATCATATCTGGACCTGGTGCTTTGTTATATTTGAGCGTGTTGATAGCATGTCTTACTTCATTTTCGAGTATATCAGGTTCTTCTTCCACCTCGTCAGAGATTTGGCTAACAAGCTCTTGGCGTTGATCATCTTTATATAGGTCCCTGCAATACGATCTCCATGTCTCTGCTATGTCTTCTTTGTTTGTTCTCAGGGTTCCAGTGTTATCTTCAATGGTCCAAGTTTTGGCTCTGAAGTCTCTTGTCAGGTAGCGTATTTTTCTAAATAGATCTCTCGGCTTTGTATATACTTTGATAGTACTGTTTTTTGTCGGCCTTACATCTTCGTTTTATTTCTTTATTGAGGTTTCTTAAACTAGCTTTTTCCCTTTCACTATGTACACCACTTTTACAAAGATTTCTTTTCATTAAAGTTAAAAAGGTAAAAAAGTTACCTTATCAGCCCGTTTAGCAGTTAGCCGGTTTCTTTTAGACGAGTGGATAAAACCAAAAGTATTGAAACTTCATTCAGTTGCTGCACTGGATTAAGGCATACTTAATATATCCATTGTTATTTTATTTAATTTTGTTACGAAACATGTACTTTTCTATGTCTGCCATTATTTCAGCTGAGTCATCACCATATTTTAAAGTGGCTAAATTATCTATAAACTCAGTTCCCTCAACTTGTTCTTCTCTGCTTAAATGAACACCATTACACTTAGGCTCCAATATATTCGCTGCCAAATGAATTGAATGTATCGCCATTAGTTTCCATAGTGTTGTTTTACTTAGTGTGTAGTGAATTAGTTCGGGGACTTTGAACTTAGTAGGGGTTCTTCAGTACTCTCCGCAAGAAAGACTGGGCGGGGTAGTTCTCAACTCCGACACAGCGCGTCCCAATGACTGATAGGAAAGTTCCTGTAGATATGCAGGACAGGTACGAATAAGGCTTAGCTAATTAAGTACCCGCGGATCAACTGAGGACATGACGTAAAAGAAGCAAAGATAGAAACATCCTTGTGAAAATTCGGTTCCTCTCTAAGAAATGACCAAGGGGAAACGCTACTAGGATTCTACTCCAGAATGAACAGCTCTTTAACAAAAAGATGCACAGAAGATGGACCTGGGAAAGTTCAAACGGAAGAACAAGAAACAAAATCTACTACATCATAAGTGACAAAAAACAAATAATTAAAAATGTAGCAGTACTCAACAAGTTGACCACAAGCAGTAACCACAGAATGATACGAGCGAAAATCCAAATCAACATAAAAAGAGAAGGGAACATATTGATTAAAAATAAATTTCATTGTATCTGAACACCCCCATTAGATATCGACCCATATTAGGCATATATCAATAATAAGCTACTACTGCATGAAACCTCTGAAAACGAGCTTGATATGAACGACATGAATCATTGCATCATAAACGACGTACAAGAAAGTCACCGAGTGCACTGTCCTAAAAGAAAATCAGATAGTAAAATAAGTCCATATACTTAAACGCTGCTGGATCAAAGAAAACAAATGAGAACCATAAGCGTAATGCAGGTCGTCGAGTTTTACGAGGAATTATATGAAAGTAGATAAGATAATCAAACAGGAGTACAAACAGCCATTTCAAAGAAGATCATGAATGAAGGTTCCGAACTAATGCCGGAGATAAAGGTAGATGAGATTCGGCAAGCATTAGGAAAAATGAAAATAATAAAGCTTCAGGAGAGGATGCAATAGTAATAGAAGCTATCGTAAATAGAGGAGATATGCTATTAAATGAAATAAGAAAACTGTTTAATCTATGTTTGAATCATGGAGATGTGCCCAAAGAATGGAACAATGCTATAACCATCCCTTTTGCATAAAAAGACGATAGAATGGACCTAGAAAATTAGAGACTTATTAGCGTGTTGAACCACATATACAAGCTCTTCACTAGGTTAGTGACATTAAGATTGGAGAAAAAATTAGATTTCTATCAACTGAGTGAAATCTAGTGCAATAGTCTGTGGACTAGTTAGCACTCCGTTGCACATCGGAGTGCGTATCGGATTTCCTAGGCTATTGACCTGGAAATACCTATTTATCTCTCGAATAACATATATAAATATAGGTGATTTTCAGTTTAAATGAAGTTCACAAAATGATGGAAGAACTAAAATAGGCAATAGAACAAATAGGCCTGAACATAAACTTTGAAAAAACAAAATACATGACCAATTTAGTTCCAAGTGATGTTATGAGGGTATGTGGGAACGAAGTACATCAGGTCTTTAGCTATATCTATTTAGGGCATGAAATTAGAATAGGAAAAGACAATCAAACTTGTGAGATCCAGCGTCGCATAGACTTGGGATGGGCAGCATTTGGCAAGATGCGAGATATTCTAAAAGGAACGTTACCGATTTGCTTAAAGAAAAAGGTTTACAACCAATGCATACTGCCAGTAATAACATATGGTTCCGAAACAATAACTTTAACCAAACATTCTGCAAATAAATTGAGAGTAACCCAAAGAAAAATGGAAAGAGCAATGTTGGGAATAACTAAAAGAGATATGGTACCAAATAGGATAGTGAGAAAGAGGACTTAAGTGACAGATGTCATAGAAAAAATTGCACAAGCCAAATGGAGATGGGCTGGATATAGCACGTTTAAATAATAATAGGTGGACCAAAAGACTTATAGAATGGAGACCTAGAGAAGACAAAAGACACCGAGGCAGACCACCAAAAAGATGGATGGACGACTTGAGAAAAACAGTCGGAAATTGGATACAGAAGGCGCAAGATAAAGAACAGCGGAGGAACATGGAGGAGACCTATATCCAACAGTGGATGCAAGAGGTTGAGGAATGATGATGATGATGATGAATGATTTTAAAGTCAGCCAAGTCAGTCCCTTATGGACTCTCCTAGAGTCTAGTACTCTACGGGCTCAGCTCCTGTTCAAGTTTATACTCTGTGGCTGATATTATTTTCGACTTTAACTTGGTGTTATTATTTTGACCTGTAACAAACATTGTCATGTAAGAAATATCTTGTCTTTTTAAAACAAGACACCGAGGACAACAATTTTATACTCTGTAAATGGACTTGGATAGAGGATCCTTTGTACACGATATTCGAATCTCGAAACGACATGGCGCCCAACTTGGTTTTTGCACAGAAGGCACACAGATGAATCCACCGTGTGCCGGATTAAAAAATACAGCGGGGAGAACTTTGGATGTTAATGGACTCAGGCTAACACGCCGACATCGAGGCCTTCTGCAGACCTGATACCTACAGTGTGCAGACACCTTTGACGAGCTAGGCTTTTTCGAAGTTAGAAGTCCTAGATGCCAATGGAAGTCCCGGAGTAGGTCCAGTCACTGCCTCCTTACTGAGAAGTGGTCGGAATCATATAAGCTTAGGCAGACTGGCCTACGAAATCCTAGACTTAGGACCTAGACTAAGACGAGCCCGCCGAGGAAGTTGATATACCAACTGAGGATGAACCTGCAGGAGTGAAAGTCCATACCCTGTAAATGGACTTGGGTAGAGGATCCTTCGTACTTGATATTCGACGGATCCCTCTACAGAGCATCCGTCTTATTTGAAGGTGATTGGATCCTTATCAATTATCTTGAGACGCAAGAGCAGAGAGGATTCGGTTTAAATTATGGTACCAATGATCACCTCCATACAAGAAAGATACAGAAAAATCTATAAAATACAACAAACCTCTTGTCCTCACTTTCATAGATTTTCATAAAGCGTTTGACACGATCGCAATAGACAGCCTTATAGAAGCAATGAATGACAGCAGGATTGACTGTAGTTATAGTGAACGGTAAGATACACGATAGAACCCGACCAATAAAAATAAAACGTGGGATAAGACAAAGAGATGCATTGCCATCGAAATTATTCAAGAGTATTAGAGTATGCCTTTCAGATGCTCAATTGGGACCACAGAGGAATAACAATAGACGACGAAAAGCTTAACCATCTCTGTTTGGCAGATGATATTGCTTTTATCACAGAAAATTTAGGAGAAGCCACAGATATTTTAATGGACTTGGACTTTGCATGTTTGAAGGTGGGCCTTCAAACCAAAACTAAGTTTATGACTAATGTGGTGCCCAATAACCATTTAACGATTTAAGACAAACTGGTAAAACTGGTGGAGAAATATACATATTTGAGTCATGAAATAAGAATCAGCAAGGATAACAAAACATGTCAAATTTAAAGACGAATTACTTTAGCGTGGGCAACCTTTGGAAAAATGCGAGACACACTTAGGGTCAACGTACCAATTAGCCTAAAAAAAGTATTTGACCAATGCGTATTACCAGTCATGACCTATAGGGCGGAACTATGTAAAAACTAAGACTGCGGCTTCGAAATTGAGAGTGGTACAGAGATGAATGGAACAGTCTATGCTGGGAGTGACGTTGCGGGACCGAATAAGAAATGAAGTTCTACGAAGAAGGACGAGTATTACTGATGTTGTGGAACGCATAGCGGAATGGTCATGGAGGCGATGTAGAGAGAATGCACGACTCACGATGGACGATCAAACTTACAAATTGGAGGCCAAAAGCAGACAAACGTAGTAGAAAAAGATCACCTACACGTTGGGCTGACGATATCGGGAGTATCACAAAAAATTAGCAACAAAGAGCTCAAATTCGTAAAGAATGAAGGAGTAAAAGGGAAGCCTATGTCCAGCCGTGGACGTGATAAATAAATGTTTGATGATGATGACTAGTGCTGACATTTTCAGATAGCGTTAAGAGTAAAGCTCACCTCGACTTTTCGAAACTTAATTTGTTTCTAATCTACCCTTAATTGTTTTTTGTTACACAGCTCTTTTATTTATACTATAATTTTAATGATTTTACATATTTTTTATTTCTATCCTTACTTTTTATTACACTGATCACTGTTAACACACTTTTAGTTCGTATAAATAAAAAAAATTGGAAAATACAAAGCAGAAAAGGTGACTGTTGCGAATGATCAATAATGGCTATTTTCTTCAATAATTTTTTCTCTTTTTAAGCAATATACCAATTCTATGTTTTTTGTTACAGGTGATCGAAATGTATTCTCGCGTAGTGTCATTTGTGATAATATTCATCAGTTTGGCTGCTACTTCACCGATAGAAGAAACCAGCACCAGGTACACTGTCTACGAAGAAATAAACAATATTTCTTCTAATAATGAACAAAGTATTAGTCATCAAACCCACTTAAATTGCTCTTATGTTTTAGACGACCCCATAAAAACTTTATTACTAAAACAAATATCTGTGATAATGTTAAACAAGATGATTTTGCAACTAGTCGAAAACTTAAAATAAATTCAGCAAAAAAAGTCCTTGGTAGTAATAGTAGTAGTAGTAGTAGTATAAAGCCTACGAAAAAAACCAACTATACGATAGTAGTAAATTATAGCTCAAAAAACGATATTAAACAGACTCCTATTAAATTAACAACTCCTAAAAGTACTAAAATCACAACTAAAAAACAAATTAAGAAGACTACTGCAAAAATCAGCAACTTGTTTACGACAGTATCTCCCAAAAAGACAAAAATAAGTTCATCTAAACCTGCTATTAAACCTTTAGTAAGACTATCGACCCAAAAACAACCCGTAAAGGTTAATAATTTAGCAAGTTCTAAGAGAAAACCTCCTATCAATAAAAATGCAAAACCAGTTGTTCATAAAGTAATAACAAAATGGAAAGAAAATGCCGATCTGTTAGATTTAAAACAAATATACAAACAAAACCTAGCGATCCCAACCCCTAACCCAGAAGTAACTTCATCCTCTCCGCCATTTTCTCTCAATGATCTAGGTCCAATACCATCTTTAACTAATAATGGTGGTAACTTGAACGAATTAAATATTATGCCAGAAGTAAGTTCCCATTCTCCACCATTTTCTCTAACAGGTGTTCCCGATTTATCAGAGTTAGTCCCTATAGATCCTATACTACCACTCGCTGACACAGGTACTCAAGCTAAACCACTTAGCACTTTTAATCTAGATATGATTCCTAACAGCGACAATGGAGTAAAATCTCCTTGTCCTAGCATACATATATCTAGCTCTATGCTGCAACCGGATCTACGTCAGGAATGTTCTGATCTAAACTTGGTCCTAAACTCTCACATTCACCAAAATCCTAGCGACAGCAGCGGCACTAGACTACCTGCTGTTAGTACCTATGACTCTGATCCAGAAGCTGTAGAAGCAGAAGCAGAACCAGTATTTGATGCTGTAGAAAGTGAGCCGGTAGAGGCTGCAGCAGATCCAGGTGCAGGGGCTGGGCAATCGGTAATTCCACAAAGCGTCGGGACTCCCGGTAATGGCGGTACTGGAGGTACAGGTGGTAGTGGAAGTAATGGTGATGGTGGCGCCTGGAAATTTCCCGATCTCAGACATCTATTCGAAGCCATTGGATATATATGGAGAGGCCTGGGTTTTCTCTTTAATTTTTTGAAAAATCCCTATTTATATCTCGTTCCTATGGCTCTATTCTTCCTTTTAGGTTTTTTGAAGGTTCTAGTTTTATTTCCTTGGTGGATTCCTTTACTCATACTTTATATTAGTGTGAAGACAGGACAAAAGCCCAAACAGCGCATAGCGTTTTATCAACACGTGCATAAACCTGTAAAACATTTGGACGGGTGGTTTTGGAACCACAAAACAAAAACATGGCAGAACGTAAAGGACTACGTTTATAAAAAACGAAACGATTTTCCCGAAGCGATCAGTTTTGATCCCCACGATACTCTGCAGAAAGATCTACAAAGGATACATCAGTTATACAATGGTACCAGCGATGGATACAAAAGGTTTAAGCGAAAAACTTGGTGAGAGATATTATATAGTAAGGAAACGTATGAAATGAGTAATGTGCTAGTCAAATATTTATCCACTAAAAAATATAAGAGAAAAAAATAATTATTATATCATTAAATTAAAAGAAATCATTCGAGTGGACTGGCAGTGAATAATGTTTTTGTATATTTGGTCAATTCATGTATTAAGTGCTATTGCAAGGTTTAAAAAGTAAACTCTGGTTGCGATTGGACTCCAATTGGTATTAAACCAAAGATCCCAACCTACGTACTTTCGTAACATTGTATAGGTTTTGTAGAATCTGTCGTGGGTGTCCGTTTTCTATACTTCTATATCTCTTTATATTTTGGAATACTTCTTCATCCAAGTCTCTGGTATTTATTGCTTTCTCTGTTGCTAGTTTTCCAATTTAGTTTGGTCCCTTTTACTTTCTTATCTCTAACAGTTTCTAATTTTACGCAGCACTCATTGTAGTATGAATTAAAAACGACATCCGGTAGATGCGCGAAAGTCGCTAAGGCCAAAGGTCAAAGTGGACTAAAGTGTCTTCCTTTCTACTGAAAGGATGATATAATAAAATATTTTTCAAAATTTTCGACTAAAAACTTTTGCTTTTTATCTGTAAAAATCAGTGTTAGGACAAATAAAGTTTATTCTAAATCTACTGATGTCATTGGGCAATATTTTAATCCGTCTTTCTGTATGTTTTTCTCCGGTGGAGAACCGATAGATCCTCTTTTCCTTTTCTGCTCTATTTCTTGTTCTAATATAGATAGACTAGGCCTTCCCCTCTTCTTGAACCTACCTTTGCCCTCTTGACAAAGACGAGCGGCAATAGATGCTTTGAAATCTAAAACACTTGATTCATCGTTTTTTTCTTATATCAAGCAATTGGTCTCAAATTTAGGGCTCTTTTTGGCAATCTTTCAGTCTCTGTTCTCTCTACATGACCAGCCCATCGAAGTCTCTAAAGTTTTACGAATTCTGAGATCGGTGCCTCTTTGAACAGTTGGTAAAGTTCATGGGTGTACCTGGATATCCATACTCCATAGGTCGAAGTATCTTTCTTTTCAAAGACTTTCAGCTTTCGTTTTGTGTCTTTTGTCATCACCATATCATGCTATTGGTCTGATAATTGTTTTGAAGACCATGATTTCCGATCTCCAGTGTATGTTTTTGGAGCGAAACACATGGGCGAATGAAAAGTAAGGTTTGTTTCACTTTACTATTCTTCTTTGAATTATTGGTTATTCTGTTCCATCCTGTTTAATGTAACTTCCAGATATGTGAAATTTTCTAAAGTTTCGATATTGTCCTCTAATTCAACTGTGCGTCTGTTTTTCCTAGCTCTTTGCCACCTAGTTTATATATAGCTTAGATGGCATCTTGTAAATACCTGGAGTCTTGCTCTATGCTCATATTGCTTGTTTTACCTCTTTCATCGTCGGAGGTTCTCTTTTCTGTGTCTCCCTCAATGTGATGTCTGTCAATATGCTCTTCATTTTCTTGCTACCCTAGGAGAGTTTGGAAATAGGTTTTTCAGATTGATTGTATCTCTTTTGGATCATTGGTTATGTGCCCTTCTTGATTTCTGCATAGATTTGTTCGGGGTCTGTATCCTTCTCTTAAATTGCGCAGTTATCTATACGCCTCCCTTATATTGTTGTTTTGGAGATTTTCTTCGATTTTCTGTATATTACCGTTCTCGTATTTTCTTTTCTCTGTTATTCTCGGTATATTTTATCTGCCCTCCATTTTGTATCTTCGTAGAATCTCTTCTTTCTCTGATTCTTCTTTCCATATATTTCTTGTATTCTTTATTTCTTTTCTGTATGGCCTATTTACAATCTTGATTAAACAATTCTCTTTTTGTTCTCTCTTTCTCTTTCTTGTTGCTACAATTACTTTTATTTTAATTTCTTCCCAATATTCTTCTGTACCTAGACTGCCTGTATTTGTCAATGTTTGTGTTATTTCTGTCTTATAGTTCTGTTTTATATCTTGTTGTCTTAATTTGTGTATATCTGGTTGTACAGTTGTCTGTTCCTGTCTGTCCCTCCTGTTTATTTAAATTCTACATCTGTATTTTATCTGTACTAGGAGATAGTCAGATCCGCAGCATGCTCCTCTTCGACACTTCACATCTCGGATGCTCGTAGCGGCCCTTTTGTATATCATGACATGATCAATTTGATTGGCGGTTGTTCCACCATGCATAATCCATGATTCCATGTCGCTTTGTGTATGTCGCGGTGTTAGAAAAAAGTTGAGATGATGATCATGTTTTTTTCTACTGGCAAAGTTGATAAGTAATCCTCCATTTTCATTGGTATTTTGATGAAGTGAATGTTTACCAATGGTTGCTAAGAAACGTTTTTCTTTGCATATTGGAGCATTCATGTCTCCTATTACGGCCATTTCTCGGTGAGCTGTCTTATACTTCCTCTAGCTGTAAAAATCTTCTTTTATATTATTATTAAATATTTTATCTGTTTACAATGTTGGAATTTATTTGGTTGTAGTTGATACTCCTACGTTTTTCTCATTTTCATAATCTCATTTAAATATTTTTGAATTTAATAGTGTTGATTTCTCAATTTTATTATAAATGTGGTTTCTGTTGCTGAGATTTCTGTAGTACTTGTCATAGATGATCTATGAGACATTGTCTCATGTAAAACTTAACGGTACTTATAGTACTTATGAATTCGTATTTAACTAATTTAATTTAACTAATATTTAACGATGTAAAAATTTAAATTCATTAAAATTTCTAATTTCTTATCTAAATTTCCATTCCGATTAATATTTATTACACCTGCAAATGAACGACGAAAAATAAATTCTTCAATTTTATTAGAATGTCCATGTAGTTTCACAATTTGAAAGGATCGCCTAATTAGTGATTTTTCTTGGCCTGTTGAAAACAAGTGGATGCTTTCCAATCTAAGCATTGGCGCATAAAATTTGCTACTTTTATTTTTTGGTTTAAATTTGTACATTTTTGACGATATTATATTTATACTAAATATACAAAGTGTCCCAATCGACACGAAACTAGAAATAAGAAGATTTAGTTTAATTATATACAGTGTGATCCATTTAGATTGAAAATATGCCTTTAATATGGGTGGCTAGGAATAACAACTAGGAAAACAATGCGAAGTTTTAAATTCCATAAAAATCAGGAAATTGGAATACTTGGGGCACATCATGAGAGGTGAAAAGTACGAACTACTAAGGAATATAACGCAGGGTAAAATCAAAGGTAGAAGAAGCGTAGGAAGACGTAAAATCTCGTGGCTACGCAATCTCCGTGAATGGTTTGGATGCAGTTCAATTGAACTATTCAGGCGAGTAACCAATAAAATTATAATTGCCAGAATGATTTCCAATCTCCGATAGGAGTGGAACTTGAAGAAGAAGAAGATGGGTGACCTATTTCAACAAATCTTTCTGAATCTCAAATTATATATACTTCTAACATTTAAAATGTTTATTTCATTTTTGGGAGCATTCTACAACACTTTCTCGGTGTTTTTTTTAACTGTGCCACTGGATTATAAAGGGCTTCTAAATATATATGTCCACAATTGCATAAAAATATATGAACCAACTTAAAATTTAGAAATTAATTAGGTTAGCAGTCACAACTGAACACCTTCTACCTTCTTTTTTTAGTACCATACCTAGCAACCTGCGTGACAATTTGCTGACATGGTTCTCGATGTTGTGTAGTATTTATCTATTCATGAGCCACGTGTATTTATTTCTTCCTGCCAGTTTCCTTCTATTTCTCTGTTAACAGTATCAAGTATACTATCTACTTCTTATCTGCTATCAAGCATTCAAGTTTTTTCTTTTTTATAATTCTCGTCAATTCACCTTGACCTTCTTCTTCTTCAAGTTCCGCTCCTATCGGAGATTGGTAATCATTCTGGCAATTATAATTTTGTTGGTTACACGCCTGAATAGTTTCAATTGAACTGCATCCAAACCATTCACGGAGATTGCGTAGCCAGAGATTTTACGTCTTCCTACGCTTCTTCTGCCTTGATTTTACCCTGCATTATATTCCTTAGTAGTTCGTATTTTTCGCCTCTCATGATGTACCTCAAGTATTCTAATTTCCTAATTTTTATGGAATTTAAAACTTTGCATTGTTTTCCTCAGTTGTTCGAGAACTTGTTCGTTTGTTTTGCGATCCATCCATGATATTTTCAAAATACGTCGGTAACACCACATTTCGAATGCTTCTAGATTTTTAATGTTGGATTTTTTAAGTGTTCAAGCTTCAACCCCATACAAAAATGTAGAGAAAATATAACATCGAAGCATTCTTCTCCGGAGCGATATATTGATATCGCGAATATTGATATATTGATATCGCGACCTTGACCTTGACCAAACGTATTTATGATTTCATGACATATTTAAAACGATTTACTTTTGTAATAGGCTTGTTGTTGACAATTAGTTACATTGGGCCAACATCTTGTTTAATCACAAGTAGCTTTGTCTTTGATGTATTTCTGTCGAGACCATTATTGGAGCATTTTTTAGTAACTGGGTCTATAAGGAATTGAAGATCTTCTATATTTTTAGTAACAATCGCTGCATTGTCCGCATATCTGATGTTCGTGCCTAGTATAACCAAGTACGCGGAAACTGAGTTTTGGGGCAACACGGCATCTTGTCTGACTTTCGTTTAAGTGATAATTTTGCCTGTCTTGTTTTAGTATACCAGTACGAAGCAATTTTATTTCTAGAATCAAATATATTTGAAATGCCTGTCATATTTTTGATAGTTTCCATCTGTTGCTTTGCAATTTCATTTATTTCTATGGAGAAGTAGCTTGAGAAGCAGTTTGAAACAGTGACTTATAAGATTACTTAGTCTAACGCTGTTATATGATGGTGGATTAGTAATTACTATTTAAATAGGAATAAGCCACAATTTAAGGTTAAAGTACATTTATTGACGTTTCAATTTCCACTTCGGAAATTGTTCTCAAAATAC
Source organism: Diabrotica balteata (assembly GCA_918026665.1). NCBI lineage: Eukaryota > Metazoa > Arthropoda > Insecta > Coleoptera > Chrysomelidae > Diabrotica > Diabrotica balteata. The sequence continues at coordinate 203,650,998 of OU898276.1, read as the reverse complement.
GAACATTATTAATTTACTCATGTTACTCATTAGAGAAAAATTGCTGGTAGGACACTATGGGACAGAACTAGAAGGACAAATATACGACATAGATGCAAGGTGGAGAACATGAAGAACTGGGTAAGAAATAAAAGAGTAATTACTATTTAAATGGGAATAAGCCACAATTTAAGGTTAAAGTACATTTATTGACGTTTCAATTTCCACTTCGGAAATTGTTCTCAAAATACGAACATTATTAATTTACTCATGTTACTCATTAGAGAAAAATTGCTGGTAAGACACTATGGGACAGAACTAGAAGTACAAATATACGACGTAGATGCAAGGTGGAGAACATCAAGAACTGGATAAGAAATAAAAGAGTAGAATGGAACGATAATATACGCCGAATGACAACAAATAGAGTAGTAAAGACGGCAAGAGGTTCCCCAATAGGAAGACCACGAAAACGATGAAACGACGAGGCACAGTGAAAAACAGAGAGAGTCATGTCTATAAAAAGAGAAGAAGAAAAGTTCTGGTTTTCCAACCAGCAGCTACAGTTCATAGTTCCCTTTTAAACTCTGACATTGCTGTCTTTAACGGACATATAAACTTCTCTCATACTTCGCTTCCATACATTACTACTAGTTGGATCAAGCTTAGATTCAAGATTTTGTTTGTGTTCATACTGACAAGTTCGGACTTGAAAAACGGCAGTTGGCCAAAACATTTATCTTAGCTATATTGTTTGGAGTTTTAGAATTGTTTTCGGTCACTACTGCATTAAGATATTTACAACTTAGGAGCATATTATGCGAAGAGCACTTGAAGGATGGGAAAAGGGCATCTCAAGAAATGGTCATAAACTAAACAACCTACGTTTCGTAAATGACACAGTCCTTCTTGCAAATAGTCAAGCAGAGCTGATAGAACTTATACGACTGATTGAAAACGAAAGTCAAATATTTGGTCTGCAATTAAACATATCAAAGACAAAGATCATGATAGTGGATAGACTACACAACAATCATCCGCACGTAACCACAATTGACCGGTTCGAGGTTGTGAGCTAATACTTATATTATTAATCACAAACACAGGGTCATTAGAAGAAGAGATTAAACGTAGATGTGATCTAGCAAAAGTTGCCACAGCAAAAATTACCAAAATATGGAAGGACTGTCAAATTTCAAGAGCGATAAAGATGAGGTTGATCAACTGCTTAATATTCCCAATAGTGACCTACGGATGTGAATCTTGGAGTCTCAGACAATCGGACAGAAGAAGATAGACGCCACTGAAATGTTCTGTTGTAGACAAATGTTACGAATTCCTTGGACCGACCGTAGAACAAATAATTCAATTTTAAGAGAGCTAAAAGTTAGCCAACGACTCTCTAGTAAAGTCCATCTCCAACAATTAAAATATTTTGGGCATGTTATGAGAGCAAACACAGAAAACATGAAAAGACTCATAATACAAGGAAAGGTAGAAGGCCGAAGATCACGAGGAAGATCCCCAACAAGATGTATAGATCAAATTAGAGGAATATGCCAAAGACCTATGCATGAACTAAAAGAAATGACCAGAGACAGAGATCTCTGGAGACGGAAAATACACGACATCATGTCGACCACTACACTCCCCCTGGGGGGTCAGGATTGAAGAGAGAGAGAGGGACATGTTTATAGTACATTATTTCTCATTTGATAATAAATGATCCAAATCTACTCGGCGTTTTTTAAGCTGGAAAAGAATAATTACTACTAGTACTTGACATTGAATCCATATTGTTATCTTAATAACACTAATATGTCGCTAAATAGTTCTGAAAAGAACTGTTTTTTTATATAAATGCAAACGAAAAAATCTAAAGATGTAAGAAATAACACAGAAAATACAGAAAATTGTCGATATAAAATTTTGAATTTTAAAATTTCACAAATGTCATTAGTGTCAAAATGTCATAATTTAGTGGAGTAAACTTGCCTGCGCTTCGACCAATTACAAACAAGCATTATGGCGCGGAAAATTTGAATTATTCCTCCTGGTTTAAAAACAAACTTATAGTTGGATCAAGCTTAGATTCAAGATTTTGTTTGTGTTCATACTGACAAGTTCGGACTTAAAAAACGACAGTTGGCCAAAATATTTATCCTAGCTATTGTTTAGTGTTTTAGAATTGTTTTCTGTCACTATTGCTTTAAGGTATTTACAACTTGTCAATCCCTTACCTGTGTCCATTTATGGTGACTTCTTAATCTTTTGCTTCCCCTTGGTTTCTTGACATAAGCATGAACTTGGATTTTTATTGGAAACTCTCATTTCTATCTCCCAGGTATGGTGGTTCACAGCAGTATAGAACTCAAGTATGGTAACGGTCTTGTAAGTTTCCCTACATCATGTGCACAAGTAAGGTTTTGGGTCATTTTGTTAAACAGAGTTCCAACTGTTAACTTCCTAATGAGTGTAGCTTTGTGCATTATACTGATTATTATTTCTAAAGGTGCTGAAAGTTTTCGTCATAGTCTAAACATCTTGATTGCTGATTAATAGGTTATTTTGAACAGTCGTACATATTTTTCTAGTAAAACTAATCTATCTATCTATCTAATTAGCCTTCTTCGGTCCATCTTTGGACATAGGCCTCCCCAATCCTTTTCCATTCTTCTCTGTCTGTCGCTACAGTCATCCATCTAGAGCCCACGTGCTTCTTGATATCATCTGCCCATCTCATTTGGGGCCTTCCTCTACTTCGTTTATATTCCCACGGTCTCCAACTTATAAGAATTTTGTTCCATCGGTCTTCTTTTTGTCTTATATTGTGTCCGGCAAATCTCCATTTCAATTTTGCAACTTCTTGTCTAACATCCCTCACTTTTGTTTTCTCTCTTATCCACTCGTTTCTGTTCTTATCCATTAGTCTTATGTGCAACATTTGTCTTTCCATTGCTCTTTGGGTTTTTATGATTTTGTCCATGTTTGCTTTTGTAGATGTCCACGTTTGGGAACCATAAGTAAGAACAGGGAGTACGCATTGATTATATACTTTGGTCTTAAGATGCTGTGGATATCTTTTGTTTTTAAGAATGTAGCTTAGTTTGCCAAATGCCGCCCATGCCAATCTAACTCGTCTCTTGATCTCTGCTGTTTGGTTCTCTTTGTTAAGTTTTATAGTTTGACCAAGATATATATAATCCTTAACTTGTTCTATTTCATCTTGTCCGTGTCTAGTAAAACACTAAAGTCTAAACTAAAGACTCATCTAACTAGACATCCATCTAATTCTATTGTTTACTGATGCTACTTCGCAAATCGATATTTAAAAATATCAAAAAATTCTGTGGGTTTGTTTTGTTTGTCAAAAAAGAATCAAGAAGTCTTATTCAGTATTCCACAGCAGAATTTATTTAAATGACAAAAATAATCAGGCACATGACACAAATTTTAAATTGAAATACTTCTAAGATCATTTAAATTCTTTCTAGACGTAATATATGTTGTGAATGTGTTTTATTTAGTGTGGAGAATATTGTTGACAAAAATTTTAATAAATGTTTATTATTAACTAAAAAATGTTAAACCTACATTTAAAGTTCAACTGTTTTCTTGTCAATGAGGATTGCTTTCTCTGAAGGATTGGTGTATTTGAGAAGGATTGGCTTGGTGTATTTATGTAGAATTTAATTTTTTATTCCGGAAAATACAAAATTAATTTGAATTGTTAGTACTTGTCACTAAATTTGCCGCCATGTAGTCAGGTGTTATTTTGTTAATGTAAGCTTAACTAAAGTCTGAAGTTTGATCTTTTTCCGTTACAAAATTATTAGAATTTGCCTTTTAAATATTGGACAAACTGGTATAGCATTTGAAAGAAGTGTATTAAAACATACAACTCATAATACGTTAGTAGGTTTAAGAGGGATAATTAAGTAAAAATAAGACTGATTTCTTTAAGTACTACGAATACACATATTTATTTATTTATTATTGTAAAATTAACTTTCATATATTTATTTAATAGTATTTTAGCAGGAAAATTATGCAGACGAAGTAAATTACAAAAAAAATATTTGTTTTATAAAACGACTGTTGCAATTACATGACAATATCTGTTTGACATAAAACCAGTTCAGTACAGAAAATCTCGTTTGATATATATTTTTTTCCAAGGTCTTTTCCAGGTGAAAGCGATATACAGAGTGGCCCAAAAGTCTGGAAACGGCTAATTATCTCGTAAATTACTAGACATAATTATACAAAATTTGAGATACGCCTATTTTGGGATGCGTAGATTCCATATTTGGTATTTGCAATGTTGCCAGATTTTCAGTTTCTCTTATATTACTAGTAACTTTGGTTTTTCAAATGCATCACCCTGTATATTCAGTCATTATTGGAATCTCCTATTAAATACGAGTTCAACCATATGTAACACTTATAATTTTATGTAGTCTGGAAGGTCTTAAATACATAAAACAGAAGTCTGGCAACGCCTAAATTGTTTCAATACATTTTTTATATACTAACTATTTTCAAATACATTAAAACGTAACAATTGATAGTTTAGAATATTTTTTAACATAATAGTTACGTTATTAAGTGTTCAAAATGTGCTCCATTTGTGAGTTGACAGCACTCTAATCGATGGTAGAATGCTCTACCACATTTCTCCATGATTGTCCAAAAATTATTCGAGATTCATCGATAATTCATTGCCTTAGCTATGCAAGACTTGCTGGTTAAGTTTTGTAAACTGAATTTTTCAAGTATCTCTAATAAAAATAATCTTTAGGATTGAGATCGGGTGAACGTGGAGGCCATTCAATTCTACCTTGTCTACCAATTTATCGTCCGGGAAATATCTCATCTAAATAACGCCGAACATTTACACCAACTATCTGACGTTAAATTTCTTTCGATTAAAAAATGGCCCAATTAAATAAGTACCTACTATAACTGACCATACATTTAATTTTTGTGGTCTTTGAGTATGGTTTTCACGCATTCTGTGTGAATTTCACACGAGTTCAGCTATTCAATACGAGTTCAACCATATGTTCACTTGATTTTATGTAGTCTGAAAGATCTTAAATACATAAACCAGTGCAAAATATGTAGATTTTAATAAATTTAAATATTTAAATGGAGAATGCTGTGATTTTGACATTTGTTCACCATTTAAATTATGAACTAAAATTGACAGTAGTTGTGGTTCAAAAAGTTCTGCAATTTAAATTGCTTCTCTAAAATGCCGTTCTCTAAACCGTTCTTCTATTCATAAGACGACGGTACAAAAAACTGTAAGGCGATTTGAGGAATCTGGAGAAGTAAAAGATAGATACCGATCAGGTTGACCGAAACGAGTTATCAATGACAACAAAACTTCAGATATAAGCAAAGTTTTGTTGAAGATCCACATACATCCCCAGGCAGGGTTGCACAAGTACATGATGTAGGTCATTCTTCAGTCTTACGTTTATTACGTAAAAATAAATTTAAATCATACAAAATTAACTTATTGCAAGAATTAAGTGGAGATGACTTTGGTCGTAGATTAGAGTTTACTGAGGTAATGATGGATAAAATTGAAAATTATTAAAATTTCGTTAACAGAATATGTTTTTCCGATGAAGCAACTTTTACACTGTGTGGAAGTGTAAATCGACACAATTTAAGGTACTGGTGTGACGTAAATTCACACTGAAGACTGAATGCGTGAAAACCATACTCAAAGACCACAAAAATTAAATGTATGGTCAGATATAGTAGTTACTTATTCAATTGGGTCATTTTTTGTCGAAAGAAATTTAACGTCAGATAGTTGGTGTAAATGTTCGGCGATATTTAGATGAGATATTTCCTGGACGATAAATTGGTAGACAAGGTAGAATTGAATGGCCTCCACGTTCACCCGATTTCAATCCTAAAGATTATTTTTATTAGGGATACTTGAAAAATTCAGTTTACAAAACTTAACCAGCAAGTCTTGCAGAGCTAAGGCAACGAATTATCAATGAATCTCGAATAATTTCTAGACAATCATGGAGAAATGTGGTAGACGCCTTCTACCATAGATTAGGGTGCTGTCAACTCACAAATTGAGCACATTTTGAACACTTAATAACGTAACTACTATGTTAAAAATGTTCTAAACTATCAATTGTTACGTTTTAATGTATTTGGAAATAGTTAGTATTAAAAAATTTATTGAAACAATTTAGGCGTTGCCAGACTTCGGTTTTATGTATTTATGACCTTCCAGATTACATAAAATCATAAGTGTTACATATGGTTGAACTCGTATTGAATAGGAGATTCCAATAATGACTGAATATACAGGGTGATGTATTTGAAAAACCAAAGTTACTAATAATATAAGAAAAACGGCAAATCTGGCAACATTGTAAATATCAAATATGGAATCTCCGTATCCCAAAATTGGTGTACCTCAAATTTTGTACAATTATGATTAGCATTTTACGAGATAATTAGCCGTTTCCAGACTTTTTGGTCACTCTGTATTATCAATATTATATTATTTGCAAAACTAAGAAATTATCTTCAATATTACGGACTATTACTAGTTTTGCTGTACTTGTAATTCATCACATAGGCTATACGAAGCCGTGGATTTAAAATAAAAATAAATTGGCGGGTCAAGATAAAATTCAACGTCAAAGGCTTGATAGTAAAACACAGGGCAAGCTTTAAGCAAGTTTTATTAAAAAATAAGCTAGTGACTGCGGTCATAAACTTGATCGCAGAACACAAACGTTACGGATTATTCAGAATTGGAGAACAGTTAATAATGCTTACAAAATCAGTTTTTTTTTTGTTCATGGACTATTTTACACATTTAAAATAAAAGCTTTTTTTAATATCGTGTACAAACATTTGGATGTTGAAAGTTTATTTGGTGATTCAACGTAATAAAATGAACATAAGAGGCACAAATGTTTTTTCACATAATGTTACTCTTATGAAATATGACGCGACTTTTAAGGGTTATGTCCAGCTGGACTTGTCTAGGATATGTGATAATATTCACAAAGGATTTTGGACACTAGGAATACAAAGGTATTCATTTATACAGTGGAGTTGAAAAATCATTAAGAGCAAAAAGAGGTGTGTCTATAGCCGTGCATATAAAACTCAAAAACAATATCAAGAGTTGGGTGGGAAGAGATAGATGAGCAGATCATTATGATGGATCTTGAGAAACATGGGAGAGACGATAGTTATAATAGTAGTATATGCTCCTAGTGACGATTCTGATACAAAAGTTAAGGATGAATTCTATGACAAATTGCTTGACGTGTTGACCCATGTAAACCGATCCAAAGAAATATGCCTAGTAGGAGATTTCAATGCTCGGGTAGGTAAAAAATTATAAGACAATGTGGTAGGAAGATATGGTGAAGACAAAATAAACAACAACAGAGAGCGACTCATTGATCTTTGTGAAACATTACAGCTTAAAATAATGAATGGATTTTATCAGCACAAAGATATACATAAATTAACCTGGGAACAATCAAAGAAAAAGATATTTCAAATTTTCAAATAAAAATATTCAAATGGAAAATTTTTTCAACTGTTTTGACAACATACTAAGATCAAATTTTAATAATTGATGAGTTGAAGATTGGTGTTTTTAAAATTATATACATTTTATACTTGTGGCGCCATCTCTGTGTCAAGCCCTTGACTTTTTGAATGATGTCAGGCTAATAATATTTGAATAGCAAATTCACTGTATACTGAAAGGTGTGCTGTGTTTGTAAATATCGCATTGATCACCGATTATTCGATTAGGCGGAAGTTTCAACAAATGGAATGTCAACAATATTCGAAAATTCCAATGTTCTAAATAATATAAACGAAAACATACTGTATCATTCTAAAAATATTTACAATAAAAGCATAACATAACTTTCACCTGTTAAAGGATATAAAAAGTTGACGTAAAACAGAGAAGTCCAACCCTGAACTTGTAATCAAAATTCTGTGCGTGTACTCAGAATATGTATTAGCGAAATAAGTATGCCATCTCCTGTAGTGAACTGGTTTTTCATATGCATATTTATTGCATGGCATTCCTTCATGTTAACGGTTACACGGAATTGTCATGATTTCCTCTTGCGTGATTCATGTTTCAATGAGAAAACTGAAGACTAAGGTCGTCTAAAATGTAAGAGAAACAGTAAGATTCAGAAGAATGTTAAATGTAGATAAATGTCAATATAAAAGCAATAATCAAATTATATTTATTATTGGTCTAAATAAATCTATAATAAATATTCCACTACAAAGTTGTTTTCATTTAAGCAGACTTACAAAATATATTGTATATAATTTGTTACATTGGTAGAGTGTGACCTTCTCTGAAAATCGATCGATTATTTACCAAAAAATCGCATTCAAAGTTTAAAATTGAATAAAATCAAAGTTTCAAAATAAGTAAAAGCCCAGAAGGGTTAAAACTAATAAGTATATGACTTGAAACGAGCTTCACAAACTCCTTACAGTATTTCAATCTTTCTTTAAGCCCAGATCTTACAAAAGCCTTAGAACGGATTCTCCGCCATTTGACGCGAATTCTTTAGCGTAGTTCTTGTGTATTTGTGGTTAATTTCAGATTACCTAAGAGGTTTTTAAACCTGTATGTCTATCTGGTCATTATATCATACCACCTCTCCAAGCAAATGTCCTTACGAAAAGCTCATTCAAAAGGTCTCGAAACTGAACAGCACAATGAGATGGTTCAAGATCTGCTGAAATATTGTCTGGTCCTTTCACAGGTTATCGTTGTTTTGAGTATTTCAACAATAAGGTCTATCAAAATTCTGGCCTACAAATGGAGTTTTTGAGGGTATTAAGTATGAGTTTTCCTAAACTATTCTTATAATGAGTGAGTAGAGTGAGTGAGATGAGATGGTTTGGTTCTGGAAATGTATCCATCGATGACTACACAATATACTACTCGGGGAACGAACAGCAGAGACACTGGAATGGTGTAGGCCTTATAGTAACAGAGCAGATAAAAAAAAGCAGTAATTGATTTCATACCTATTCTGATCGAATGCTTCTTTTGAAATTACAGAGTAAGCCGTAAACATAAACATACTCCAAGTTTATGCACCAACTGCTGACAAGTCGGATGATGAAATAAAGCAGTTCTATGAGAATCTCCAAGAATTACTTAAAATGACAAAGAGTTATGAAACAACATTAATCGTAGGAGATTTTAATGCTAAAGTGGGTTGTGGAAAAGTGGAACATATTTGTGGAAATTACGGACTGGGCAATCGCAATGATAGAGGTGACAGACTACTACAATTTTGCCAGGAGAAACAACTAACTATCATGAACACCTGGTTCAAGCTACCACTACGGAGGCTATATACGTGGAAATCACCCGCAGATAATAAAAACAATTGTGTCCGAAATCAAATCGATTACATTATTATAAACCAGCGATATAAAAATGCAGTAACGGATACAAGAACATACCCAGGCGCAGATGTTCCATCGGATCACAACCTACTAGTGGCTAAATTAAAAATAAAGTTCAAAATGCTAAAAAAGACTGTCAAAAGAAAAACCGACATCAATTTACTTAAACAAGAAAATATACAAAGTATGGTAAAGACTAAACTCAACGAGGAATGTGAAAGACTCCAAAGAGAGTTATCACCAACTACAGAAGGCTTATGGACTGAAGTCAAGAATGCTTTTACTAGCGCCGAGAAATATATAAAAGACACTAATAACAAAAGAAAATCTAAACCCTGGATGACACAAAAAATTCTGGGAATGATGGATACTCGAAGAGCCTACAAAAATAAAAATAATGAAAAATATAGGGAGATACATCGTCAAATCAAGAAAGAAATAGCTACCGCAAAAGAAAATTGGATGATAGAAAACTGCCAAGAGATCGAAGAATTAATAAAGAAACACGACAGTCAAACGCTTCACAAAAAAATAAAAGATCTAGCTGGAATGACAAAACAAAGACTCCCTTGTAGATTAACAAACGACGAGAATGAAACGATATGGGAATTAAGCGATCTAAACAACGTATGGGGACATTACATAGAAGAACTATTCTCGGACACACCACTAAACAACATAATATATAAAAACCATGAAACCAGTCCTCCTATATTAAAACAAGAAGTAGAGAGAGCAATCAAAAACGCAAAAAATGGGAAAGCCCCTGGCCCCGATGACATACATACGGAAGTCATAAAGCTACTGGAAGAGAAACATTTAAATATAATCGTCAAATTATTTAATCAAATATATACAAGCGGTGAAATTCCACAAGACTGGTTAAAATCAGTCTTTATTCCCCTTCCAAAAACTAAGGGAGCAAAGAAGTGTGGTGATTTCAGACTTATTAGTTTAATGTCGCATATGTTAAAGTTATTCTTGAAAGTTATTCACCAACGCATTTATAAGAAATGTGAACAGGATATCAGTGATGAACAATTTGGCTTCCGAAATGGATTTGGGACACGGGAAGCATTAACCAGTTTTATTATACTGCTGCAAAAATGTCGAGACCAAAAAAAGGATCTCTTTTTATGTTTTATTGACTATCAAAAGGCCTTCGACAAAGTAAAACATGATAAGCTGATGGATTGCCTTCACAAAAAGGGACTAGACGAGAACGATTTTAAAATTATCCAAACGCTGTATTTTAACCAAACTGCAGCAGTTAGAACAGAAGCCGGTGACACAGAAATATTCAATATCAAGCGAGGTGTACGACAGGGGTGTGTATTGTCACCACTACTTTTCAATATATATTCGGAAGAAATCTTTGCACGAGCACTAGAGCAATCAAGAGAAGGTGTTAAAATTAACGGCAGAGTTCTAAATAATGTACGATACGCCGACGACACGGTCCTAATTGCAGAGAGCGCACAGGATCTCCAGACACTCTTAGATCGCGTCAGATCGATCGGAGAACAATACGGCCTCAGCATTAACGTCAAGAAAACAAAAACAATGATTGTCTCCAAAACATCCATCCATCCACCCATGGCTTTAAACGTGAATGGTAACATTATCGAAAATGTCGAGAAATTTCGATATCTAGGGTGCTGGATAACGAAAGATATAGATCCAGACATAGAAATAAAATCGCGAATTGAACAAGCAAGAAATGTCTTTTTAAAAATGAAACAAATGTTTACGTCCCAAACACTCAATCTCAAAATCCGATACCGAATGCTGAAATGTTACGTTTACAGCACCTTACTATATGGAATGGAGGCCTGGACCTTCAAAATCAACTCACTCAGGCGTTTGGAAAGTTTTGAAATGTGGTTATTTCGAAGGATGCTGAAAGTCCCCTGGACAGCGCATATGAGCAACGAGCAGGTCCTACACAAGATGGGTACCGACAGAGAACTCTTAAAAATAATGAAAACACGGAAAACCTCATATTTGGGACACATATACAGAAATGAGAAATACCAGCTACTGCAGCTTCTTATAGAGGGGAAGGTAGAAGGAAAACGTGGTCCTGGTAGACGGCAGGCGTCCTGGTTGAAGAACATTCGTGAGTGGACTGGTTTGGATTCTCAATCTTTAATAAGAAAAGCCAGGGACAGAAATGATTTTGCTGAGGTTATCGCCAACCTTCATTGAAGACGGCACCCAAAGAAGAAGATTGTTATAATGAGTTATGCTATTTAACATAAAGGTAAACTTGTTTGAAAAATGGATATTGTAAATCAAATTCAAGTTTTTTATTGATTGTTGGATAAATAGTTTGCAGAACTGTATAATCAAAAAGGATCATCTTCGTTCAACTATTGAACTTGTGTTATTTTGTGTGGATGAAATTTATGTGCTTCTAAAGTTCCATAAACGCTAGTCCGTGAAACACCAGAATCTTCAGATATTCTTCAGATAGACAGAGAGGGATCCATCAGCTGCAACTCCATACATTTATTTTTAATTTGACGACTCACTTCTCGTTTGGTGTTAACTGAAGTCGTATTTTGAAATCTACGTGGGGTTAAAACTTGCAAAGAAACAGCATTTGACTCAGAGTGTAGCGACTGCAAACAAGGACTAACCTAAAGTCGGCGGCTGAATGAAAACTCGCCAACCTGTCAGACTTTCGTGGCGTTTTATAAGTGTAAAAAAATCAATAAATTAAAAAATAAACTATACCAGATCATAAAACGAGCATACCCCAGGTGATAAGAATTATAAATCCAAAATATCCAGTCCTAACGATTCTAAAGGAAACAAGATGAACAGAAAACGTACAAACAAACACTTACAATTGTCAACGGACCAACTGGTATATTTAGAAAATGAATTTAAGAAAGTTACGTGGGATATACTAGTCATCTGGGAAATATGGACAAAACTAGCATAGACAAGGATTTTCACTGATTTAGTATACATTTGAACCAGTAAACAAACAAATCAGAAAAGAAATAAGAACTGCAAAGGACAATTTTTTATATCAAGAAAATGCTGAGGAAATCGAAGAACTACATCTCAAACATGACACTTTTAACTTACATAAAAAGATAAAGGAACTGACAGGTACACAAAAACGAAAACATTCCCAATCTCCTATGCAACGCAAATGGTGAAATAATAGCCGATCTACAAAGAAAAGCTTAGGACCTGGAAGAACTATGTAGAGAATTGTTCGACGATGAAAGACAAGAACCTAATATAGATAACTTGCAAGGCGACGAAGGACCAGAAATAACTAAAGAAGAACTATTATACGCTATAAAAATAATGAAAAATGGTAAATCACCGGGTCCAGACGGGCTCACATCAGAACTTCTTAAGCTTGTGGAAGGCGAATCAGTGAATATTCTACTCGACCTTTTTAACTGCATCTACAAAAGAGGAGAAATACCAAAGGAATGGCTACTTTCAACTTTTGTAACCTTACCAAAAAAGGCAAATGCAAAACAGTGCACTGACTACCGCACTATAAGCTTAATGGGGCATACATTAAAAGTATTCATCAAAGTAATCCACTCAAGAATTAACAGAAAACTAGATGCAGATATTAGTAATACTCAATTCGGATTTCGGAACGGGCTTGGAACAAGAGAAGCACTATTTGCACTTAACGTCATATGCCAAAGATGTCTAGATATAAACCAAGAATATATATATATATATATATATATATATATATATATATTATAAATATATATATATATATATGTGCTTTATTGATTACAACAAAGCGTTTGATAAAGTTCGTCACGATCACTTAATGAAACTGCTAGTAGAAAAAAACTTGGATAAAAGGGACATTAGAATTATCTCTAAGATTTACTATAACCAGAAAGCAAATATCCGAATAGAGCAAGAGACAACGGAGGAAATCGAGATCAAGAAAGGCGTAAGACAGGGTTGTATACTCTCACCGACCTTATTCAATCTATACTCCGAAGACATTATAAACACAGCACTTTCGGATCAAAATATAGGTATTAAGATAAATGGCATCCGAATAAACAACTTGAGATATGCCGATGACACGGTACTAATCGCAGAAACTTGGGAAGATCTTCAAATACTAATTAACAAAATAGTAGAATGCAGTGAAGAACACGGATTATCACTTAACATAAGCAAAACAAAAATAATGCTAATATCTAAATCACCACAAAACTTCCCTGACATAACCGTGCATGATCAAAGAATCGAACGTGTAAGAAGATATAATTACCTGGGAACTGTTATCAACGAAAATAATGATTGCTCTGAAGAAATCAGAACCAGAATAGAGAAAGCTAGAGCCACATTTACTAAATTGAAAAAGGTGTTCTGCGGAAGAGATCTAAGTCTAAAACTTAAAATTCGCCTTTTGAGATGTTACGTTATGTCAGTTCTCCTCTACGGGATGGAAACATGGACATTGAAAAAGATCGATACCAAAAAGATAGAAGCATTTGAGTTGTGGATGTATCGTAGAATATTAAGAATACCCTGGACAGAGAAAGTAACAAATGTGGAGGTTTTGCGGAGAGTGCGGAAAGAGAAAGAGCTGATACTTACTGTTAAAAAGCGCAAACTACAATATTTGGGACATGTTATGAGGGAGATAAATACCAGTTGCTGCAATTGATTATACAGGGAAAGATAATGGGAAAGAGATCTATAGGAAGAAGAAGGCATTCATGGTTGAAAAACTTGAGAGAATGGTACAATTGCACCAATTACCAACTGTTTAGATCTGCAGCATCAAAAATACGCATAGCTTTGATGATAGCCAAACTTCGGAACGAAGACGGCACTTGAAAAGAAGAAGAACCTAGTGGTTGTGATTTATGACATACTGATAGTCCTATAGTTCTGCAGGGGATATGATCTATTCCGAATGATTTCATTCTGGCTAGATTTTTACTTCGTGTTTAGTTTCAAGAATCGTTGGTAATTCCTTTTTTCTCTCGTCTATTCTGCTAACCTTATCTCTTTCGTCATCCAGGTTTTCTTGTTCTTTCTCTTATACTAAGTACCTAGTTAAGTATTTCACTTATCGATTTAATACTTCTTTTTCTTGTCGATACTTCGGACTTCTGCTTTGGTTTGTAGGTGCCTTGAATTATTTTCCTTTGATGTTAACTTTCTTATAGAATGTTCCGATTTGCTTCTTTGTTAAGGTTTTTTATATATTTAAGTTGTTTGTTTTTTTTTTCTTTGCTATATCATATTTTCTTCTCTTCTCTTTGTCTGGGAATTCAGTACAGATCTGCTAGTGCGACAGGTAAGCATTTTTTGTAAGCTTCATATTTTCTCTTGTAACTTTCTTGCATTCATCGTCATGTGGATTGTTGTCATAAATGATGATATCATTAGTATTGCCGGAGTATCAAGATTATGATTTTGGATAATCATACTCGTCAATTGAATATCTGTTCCGTTCATTATATAAAAGAAAAATTTATGAATATACTTTTGAAATATTGAATAAAAAACATTATTTTATCATTTACTTAAAGATTGTGGATTATTTTCAATAAAAAAAATAAATTACATTGGGATGTCACTTTAGTAGTTTTTCCACAGTAATAAATATCATAAATTATAATTTATAATGTAACTTAATAATAAAATTTATGATACAGATACCAAAAAGGCGTATGAATAGGGACAAAAAACCATTTCTATATCTGTGGCTTAATGAAAAAGTACCCTTGAAATTTTACTTATTAATAAGATATCGTGCAAAAATATCGAGCAAAAATTATTATCGATTTCGTATTACTAAATTTTGTGGAAACAAATACACTAAATTACTTTTTATTTCATAATAGCTATGTCAATTATTGTACAAATTGGGTTTCCATTAATCACTCATATTCCATACTTTGTGAATCTTTCTGTTGTCGGTATTTTTTTATTAAAAATTTACTACCATGTACATAGATACATGTTATGTTTGTTAAAAATGTATTTTTGCAAAAAATATATTGGTAGTTGTTGTAAATGCATGTCTTTATGTGTTCTAAAGATAAATACAGATATTGAAAATGAATTTTTTTTTAATTGTTATAAAAGTGACAACTATACTTATGTATAATTTTTGCAAGTTACTATAACTCTTTCGTTATTTGTATAAATAAAATGTTGAACGTAATGTATATTATGGTGGTTTTATTTCCCTATATAAGTATTTTCATTACACTTACTATGATATTATCACGAGTTTTTCGTGAAATTAATAATATTTTATATTTATACTATTTATATAGAAAATTATTAAGTTTTTATTCCAAATACAAAGCTCAAAATGAGAATTCCATAACGAAAGAAATCAAACGGAGAATAATTCTGGCAAAGTGCTGTTTTGGTCAGCTTAGACCCATGGAAGTAGAAACTTAAGTCAAAAAATAAAAATAACAGTAAAACTGCTCTTATACTGACGAACACAAATAAAATTTTCTTGCTCATATTTGAACGAAGAATCCTAAGAAAAGGGTGTTTGGAACTATAAAATATACAACAAATACAAACAGATGTCTGGTGGTTAAGACGTAATATCTTACAAAAAAATAGAAAGACTAAGGTGGATGGCACATCGAGCAAGATAAAAACAGGACAACCCTTGTAGATAAATTCTTATGTCACAGCCAGTGGGAAACAGACGAAGAGATGTGTAAAAAATGAAAGGATGATACAGAAATAGGTGCAGCAAACTGGCAACAGTTGGCAATGAATAGGGCTGACTGGTGAAATAGACTTGGAAACGTAGAGGCTTCACTATAGAGTTCTAGCACCAATGACGATGACAACAGTGCTCAAAAAATTAGAAACATATTGGATTCATTACTCCATAAGGTGTGTAGTAAAAACGATATGCAAATAAAAATTCCAAAATCTCAACAACACATATTTCCTCTGGTGAGAAAGTACTTGTGGACATAACATACATAAAACAGGATACGTGGATGACCTGCTTTACAAATTTTTATGTGTAAAAAAAAATTTAAATCCTTACCAGAAATACCCGATATAATAACAAATAAGCTAATCTTAAAGCTTCCCATAAATGCGCGAACTTATAGAACCTATCTCTCCTTATATCCCATGCCTAGCAAGATAATGCTACATAAAATCAATTGAGAGACTGAAAATCATTCCTTCAAAGAGGAAATTCCCACAGAGCCAAACTGGATATTACCAAAGGTAGAGAGCACTTCGAGAAACACCTGCTGAATAATCAGACAGATAATCGAGAAATCTAGGGAATTCTAACATCCCACTATACATCTGTTTTACAGAATACCGTAAAATCGGTGCGAAACAGGGTCAAGTGGAGACACTTATGGCGCGAATACTAAAAGAAGTGTAGGCGTAACCACAACATCTAATTACGCTTATAACCGAACACATATGAGACACACAACTGGAGACAGTTAAAAAAGTACTTGACACACTTTCGAACGAATTTCATCCAGAACGGGGTGTCAGACAATGGAAGTATGGACTATCCTCCACAATTAATTCAACATATAATGGGGAGTACTATAATGCGAAGAGCACTTGATAGGATGGGAAAAGGGCATCTTCAATAAAATGGTCCATAAACTAAACAAACCTACCGTTGTCGCAGATGAGACCAGCTCCTTCTTGCAAATAGTCCGAAGCAGAGCTGAATTAGAACTTTATATACGACTGATCGAAAACGAAAGATCAAATATTTGGTCCTGCAAGTAAACATATCAAGAGACAAAGATCATGAATAGTGGGATAGCCTACAGACAAACAATCACCACACCATAACACCACAATATGACCTGGTTTTCGAGGTTGTGAGCTTCATACTTCTATATCTGGGATCATTAATTCACCAAACACAGGGGGATCATAACAAGAAGAAGATTAAACGTTAGATCTGATCTAGTCAAAAGGGGGGGGGGGAAAGTGTCCACAAGCAAAAATGACCAAAATATGGAAGGACTTGTCAAATTTCAAGAGACGATAAAGAGAATGGAGGTTGATCAACTGCTTAGATATTACCAATGACTGAGCCAAACGGACGTGGAATCTTGGACTCGTGAGACAATCGGGAGGAGAGAGAAAGAAAGGACGCCACTTGAAATGTTCTTGTATGGAGGAGCGAATGTTACGAAATTCCTTGGACCGACCGCAGAACAAATAATTCATTTTTAAGAGAGCCTAATAAGTATAGCCAACGGACTCGCTAGTAAAGTCTTATCTCCAACAAAATTAAAATATTTTTGGGCATAATTATGAGAGCAAAGCACAACAGAAAACATGGAAACTCATAATACAAGGGAAGGTAGAACAGGCCCCATGATCACGAGGGAAGATCCCCACAAGATAGATAGATCAAATTACAGGAATATGCCAAAGACCTATGCATCGAATGTACAAGAAATGACCAGAGACAGAGAATCTGGAGACGGACAAACACGACCACGTCGACCACTACACTCCCCGGGGGTCAGGATTGAAGAGAGAGAAGCTCTTAAGTATAAAGGTGATAACTTGTACAACACTTCCACTTCGGTATACAAAAAATAATAACCACTAACAGAATACTGGACGAATGAGAAGAGCGATGATGCTAATATTCTTCAAGTAAAAAGAAAAGAAAAGAAGAGGAAAATGTCTATATATAGTTGGCTATAAAAACCCCCTATAGTGTTCATTATTTGATCTCGATCCTTAATAATTTTTCCTATTCATTTCTTTTGAATGTTTTTTCTTCCAATGGACATGTTCGATTTGACTACTTTTAAGCTTTTGTTTTAAAAAACAAAATGTTTTCTATTATTTTAGTTATTTCCATCAGATTGTATCATGGATGGATTTTATTAGGTCTTTCTAACCTCATTTTTAATTTTCTCATTTCAAGATTCTCAGTTTATTTTGATATGATCCTGATTTTCATTGCGAAAGTGTTCTTTTTTCCTCTAGAAGATATTTTATGCTGTGAAAGTATTTTCTTTTCAGCTTTCTTTTAATGTTTGAATGATGTTATTGTTCATTTCATTGATGCTGATATCTCAGCAAAAGTCGTTTGTAGCCACAACTCGCATTAATGGTTTGCTTTATAAAACTGTTACATCTTCTGGGAACCTCCTTCTTCCACTATTTTTTTTAGGATTGAAATGTGGAGTAAAAATTATAGTTTTATTGACAGCATATTGATAATTACACTTTGGTTGTTGGTTAGGTAACTTTCTACAATATGACGCGCTTAAATTGAGCTCAAATCCCTAATTTATCATCATCATCATCACTAGGCTCACAACCCTTTTTGGGTCTTGGCCTGTTCTCAGGATTCTTCTCCATTCTGACCTGTTTTCGTGCTTTTTTTTTTTTTTTCACAATGTTTTTAATTTTTATAGGTTGTTATAGAATATTTTCTATTTGTTTCTACGTATCTCAGCTTCGGTCTTCCTCTTGTTCTTTTTTCACTACTGGCACTGTTTGAATATTTTGTTTGCTATTTTCGCCTTCTTCCACTTCTTTCCCACATGTCCAATCCAACGATAGCCTTTCCTATTTTTAAACGAATGTTCTTGATTTGTAATTTCACAAATAATGTATTACCTCAGCACAGAGCTTAATGCTTCTGTCATACTAACAAACTCTGAGGAGAGAGAAGGAGGAGCGCTCCCAGGTATACAAAATCGTTCGCTTCTTCGATGATGTCGTTTTCTATATATCCAAGTGGTCGTAAGATTTGTGGTTGCGCGCTTATTTTCATATACTTTGTTTTGTTGGTGCTTATTATTAAACCCACTTTTGTAGATGATTTTTTTAATGCTACATACACCTCTCGTACAGCGTTTTCCAACGTTCTTCCAACAATATTGATATTATCAGCATAGGCCAGGATTTGCACTGATATATTATATGTATATTGAACCGGTAGTTGTGATTTGTGTCATACTTTTTCCAGAGCCAGATTGAACAGTATACAGGAGAGAGGGTCTCTCTGGCGCAGCCTAGTAATTTGTTTTAAAAGGTTCCAGACAGTTTCCCCTGAATTGATACTCTACATTCAACTTTTTCAAGAGTTAGTTTTGGTAAATTTACCAGCTGACTTGGTATTCCTAGCTCTTTTATTGCTTTGAACAATTTTCTTCTATTCACAGAGTCGTAGGCCGCTTTGTAGTATATAATTTTATATTTATGTAAATATGTTTAGTGTTTATTTTTTATGGATTAAAAAACCGATTTCGACAGATGACTTCGCTTTCTCTAAAATGGAACATATTTCCAGACTTATGTATTATTTGGTCTTCTCTTCTACTTAACCTAACCTAACTCACTCATACCCACCATATCCCGTTGTATCTGATTTAGTTTTTCCTCCAGATCTATCATTGATGCTTCTGTTGATAGAGTTTGGACGTAATAGGCAGATATGTGCATTTGTCGTTTGTTATGATGGCCTCATCTCTTCCAGTAATTCTAAGCACTCTCTGCTCAAACTCTGTTCAGAACGCCACCTTGATCAGGAAAATTGGAACCGCTGGATACTGAGGGACGTACACTTGATGTATCCATAATAAGCGGAAATTTGGCCAACAAACATGTTAAGGAGTTTTAGAGTGTGTAGTAGAAGGAAATTTAGTGACCCGTCTGCCATTCTGGTCGTATGAAATAAGAGTTAGCCAAAGAGGCTGATAGCAAAAATTAAAGGCAATTCGCTTAAGACAAGTTAAAAAAGAGTAAAATGTGAAGACCCTCATGATTCACCAGATGCGTTTCATAAGCGTATGAGTATTGATACATTTTTTGTGTACCCGCTCATATCTTGGAGTGATGACTACAGACTGTGTGGCTCGTCCAGCATGCCATAGCATGAAGGAGACGGCGCATGTCATTTGTTCAATACAGTAGATGTTTAAGATATATTTCTCAAATTTATCAATAACAAAAAGTGGACCTTTAGAGTCTACTGGATATTCGACGTACGTACACTTCCTGTTCAAAGGTAGGCTGATGCTTAATATTTTAACTACCCATTTTTGATTCTCTCAATGTGGATAATAATACAAATTATCTACTTATAACCTACAAAAATAACCATCCGCCATTAATTTTCCTACATAGATATTTAGATAAGCCGCCAACAAGATACGAATTGCCATGTTAATAGCCAACATCCGCAATGGATAACGAAAGATGAGATGGTCATTCTTTTTAGTTACAATTATTTCGCAATATCCTTACAGTAGAAACATACCAATATTTTTAAGTACTGCTGAGGGTTTGATGATTTTGCTAAAACTTCAATTTTAAGATAACATCATCTGCATGACAAATATTTTAACGAGTTAGAAATTCCGTGACTGAAAAGGTCCATTATTAAGTATTTAAATAGTACGACAATAAATAAACCTTTATATACAGGAAGTGTCGATAATCTAATGACTTCTGTTACATTATTTTCTTGATATCTTATTTTTTATTCAAATTTTAACCATTTAAAAAATACTTTTATGCCTATTTTTTATTCTAGATCTGCAGCTATTGAAGAAGGTAGAAAAGCATCGATAGAAAACACAAAAACTGAAAATGTAGTCTTAGATTTAATGGACGTTCGAACTCCACCAAGAATAAAACTTAAACAGGAGAAATTAAAATACGAAAATTCCCATCCAGGCATTGCCATACCTGTCGATGAAGACTCCATTAACATAGAAGAAGGCACTACCAAAAAGTTCAATTTTTATAAACTGGAGAGACCAACTACAGATTCCAGTATCTCTACATGGATTCTGCTAAGTGGTCAACCGCTAACCACCAATAAACCAACTGTAACAAACTCTACAAATAATGCAGCTGATGACAACAAGAAGAATGATACAATCGTTCCTATTTATAACAGAACAACAAGGCCATCCATGACCATAAATACATCAAATGTTATCAAAGAAAAAATCAAATTTACAGAAATAAGTAAGTTTAGTCAAAAGAAAAGAAAATCCACTACCACTTCTCCTCCTCCAACAACCACAGTTGCAGAAATAAAGAAAACTGAAAGCAAAGTCCCAGAAGTAAAGGAAAAATCAAAAATAACATCTACGTATAGCACATCTGCATCAGTATCTGTATCTTCAGGTCATAAATCAGAAAATGATAAACATGCTACAAAAACTAAAAAGAAGATAACTACAACAACAACTACCAAAGCACCTCTATTAACAAACTCTAGTAGTAAAAAAGATGAGAGTCTTGCAATGACAACTAATACAGCAACTAAGATATCTACTTCAGAATCCAACATGGTCAACACTACTGCAACGAATTCTAGTTCAATTGCTCTGGAATCCAAAGATGGTTCAGTTTCTTTAACAACCGACAAGAAGAAAACCTCCTCTGGTAAAAAGAAGAAGAACAAACGTAGGAGGAAACCAGCAAGTAAAGAAAGTACAGCACTCACCAGTTCCAATAAAATAAAAAATAAAAACAACGCCATCGGGGCTCAGATCTACAACTATCTGTCTAGGGAGATAGTTCCTAGTCTTGGTGTTGGTTTAGTGTAGGCCTCATGGTGACTGCAGGTCTGGCCAGCTACTTCCTGTATCCATTCGGTGTAGGCAAGAAGAAACTCGATATTGATAGAAAAGACAAAGGCCAATCGTTCCTATTTATAACAGAACAACAAGGCCATCCATGACCATAAATACATCAAATGTTATCAAAGAAAAAATCAAATTTACAGAAATAAGTAAGTTTAGTCAAAAGAAAAGAAAATCCACTACCACTTCTCCTCCTCCAACAACCACAGTTGCAGAAATAAAGAAAACTGAAAGCAAAGTCCAGAGAGTAAAGGAAAAATCAAAAATAACATCTACGTATAGCACATCTGCATCAGTATCTGTATCTTCAGGTCATAAATCAGAAAATGATAAACATGCTACAAAAACTAAAAAGAAGATAACTACAACAACAACTACCAAAGCACCTCTATTAACAAACTCTAGTAGTAAAAAAGATGAGAGTCTTGCAATGACAACTAATACAGCAACTAAGATATCTACTTCAGAATCCAACATGGTCAACACTACTGCAACGAATTCTAGTTCAATTGCTCTGGAATCCAAAGATGGTTCAGTTTCTTTAACAACCGACAAGAAGAAAACCTCCTCTGGTAAAAAGAAGAAGAACAAACGTAGGAGGAAACCAGCAAGTAAAGAAAGTACAGCACTCACCAGTTCCAATAAAATAAAAAATAAAAACAACGCCATCGGTGCTCAGATCTACAACTATCTGTCTAGGGAGATAGTTCCTAGTCTTGGTGTTGGTTTAGTAGGCCTTATGGTGACTGCAGGTCTGGCCAGCTACTTCTTGTATCCATTCGGTGTAGCAAGAAGAAACTTCGATATTGATAGAAAAGACAAAGGCAACTATTTTTATAAAGATGAGTACTCAGGAGGAATGCTTGAAGAGGATGCTATTGGACAAGTCATAGCTGGTATGCCTGACAATAAATTGTTCCCTCAAACAATCTCAAAATCGTCAATTCCTAAGAATAATTATCTTAATAAGTTTTATAGGTCAAACGTACAGTCTCCAATTCAGTACAGCCAACCACACAAAAGATTTCCTCAAGAAAATGTGTCCGCACTCTTCGAAAGGGAAGATAACAACAAATTTATAGAAGACAACGACAACAAAGGTAACAATATTAAAGAAGAGAAGAGATTTGTTGTTGGTAGTGTTCAGAAAGAAGAAATCCAGAAGGTGACACCTGCTGCCGTGCCTGAACATGGACCAAGGAGCTTGGGTCTTAGCAGGATACCGAGAATGAAACAAGACTCTAGTGAGTCTTCTAAAAATAAATAAAATGTATTATAGTTAAATGTAAAAAAGATAAGAAAAAACATTATTAATTCTTAGGCAACTTTCTAAAAGAGATATTAAACATGAGTTTTTTATTTATTTAAGAAGTAGAAGTGTAAAAAAGTAATTCCAACGATCGATTTTAACAGTTATAATTAATGTTTAGTTTTAGCCAAATTAATCTGAAAAGACGTGAAAAGGTGGCAGTTACCTTTAGATCGTTTTTAGATATTTTTCCACGTATGTTCGTTGAATCAAGATTTATCCAAATCAATAAATATGAAAAACATATTTAATCCAGTCCTTAGAGATTTAAATTAAGTACAAAAAAGTAATATTCATTCATTTGCTACAAAAATTTGTATAACATTATGACGATGGATTTAAGTGTCCTTCTAAGCACGGTGAAAAAAAATATTCGAAAGAGTTTAGGTAGCAGACAAGCAGTCTTGGACAACCAATCTTTGTAAATAACATAATAAATAGACATGCAACGTTTTGGACATAGATCTCCCTTAGCTGTTTTCATCTGTCTGTGTAGTATGCGACTTGCATTCAGTTACTGCTAACATGCTTTAAGTCGTTAGTCCATCTAGTTGGTGAACGTTCTCTGCTCCAGAGTGCTTCTTTTCTTAGCCTCCACTTGACAATACGTATTGTCCATTGATTGTCTGAAAATCTGGCGATGTATCCTGCCTAACTCCAATTTAGCGAAGCAATTTTTTCGATAGCTTTGTTTGGGATTTGGTCTCTCAGAGAAACAGAGATGCAGCCATGTGCTATTTATATTTTATTTGATTATTCTTCTTTTTATGCGACTTGTCTAGTCTAAGAGTAAATCTCAGAGATCTACAATAGATCTCAGTCCATATTAAGTGGTATGTATACATGATTTTTGGCTTTGCCTACAAGAAATATTTGTTCTTTTGTTTTTTATTTTTGGGATATCTGTAGCTTAAATCTGTCTGACCAAATTTTCTAGTTAATTGACACTGGCTTGTAATATATCTGATGTTAGTAACATTTTTCCTCTAGAAAATATGACGTAGATCATTCATCATATAAGCATGCTTTTACTAATGAAACTAAAGGATTTAGAGATATCATTAATTGCAATAAGGAACCAATACTACGACATATAGTGTGAGATCCTATGTGGATACCATTAGACTGTAGCGTTGTTGGCTGGAAAAGAGAGGTTGAGAACAACTGAGGACAAGATGAAAGGAGTCTATAGTAGTGGACTTGAGAAAGGTTTAAATGAAGAAGAGACGATGGATAGAAATAACTGACGAAGAAGAAAAAAGAACAGCTACTCCTGAAAAGGGAAAAGCTAAGGAAAAAGAAGTAGTCCTATACTAATAGTTTGGCTTTTGTTTATTGGAAGATTAGAAGAGGTTCAAGTTCTTTAGATATTTGCTCAATATACAATAGTACATTTTGCTTGCAGTATGATCCTTTGATTTCCTTATTGAAATACCACTATATGAATAGAGGTAAAAATTATTTGTTTACTAGCTCCACATTGTAGTTGTCAGGTATGTTTACCATTATTTTATGTCTAGTTCTACTGTATCAGAACATGTTAGCTAGATTTCGTTGCTTTATTGAGTATGACATCAAAATTTTTTATGGTAGTTATAGTGGCAGCCGTAGGTCAGCGACTAAGACACTTTCATATCAAGTCGACTCTTGACCAACAGCGGCATTTTTATTTGTAAAAATGGTACGAGCCGTGACCGTTTCTTCGGATGGCACGTAAAGCCATCGGTCCCAGCTAGTCTGGTCGTGAAAGTCATGTTACTGTCACAAACTTTGCCAGAAAGTCACAAGTACTGACTTTGATGGCAATTATAAGTTGCTTTCTTTTCACTGCCAAGGCATGCAGAGGACCACATCCATTGTTTGTCCACAAGGCTGTCGCAGACACAGTTCGTAGGTGCATGCCACTCGCTTGGACAGAAGATTTTCATTCAAGTTTGATATAGAGTTTTTTTCGGTTTTCTTTAATAAATGCGTGGAACTAAATGAATATAGATAGGTAAAAGAATAAACACACCCCTATATCTTTCTCAATAATCTCCCGATCTCAATGAAATTTTCATAGCACATAGGGAATAGTCCATACAAGTATTTGCTTGTATAAAAATAAAATTTGTAATACCAACTTTTGACCAAAAAAAAGTGTTATTTGGACAAAAAGTTTTGAAATCACAGATGATATAAAACAACATGCTAACCCGACTTAAAAGCTAATTACCCAGGATAGAAGACGACAGATATGGGACTGTCTATATCCAAATATAAAATAATTGATTAAAGGAAGAAAGTTTCCTATTACGTATTAAGCATTATATTGAACATTTCCTTGGAATTACTTTTCTTCACCTAAACTTGACAAACTATAGATGTGACTGAACTTTAATTATAGGTAAAGATAATTCTAATGTAATTAACGCAAAAACAAGCTAAAAAGTATGTTGGTTTGATGCGTGGTAATGGTATTATCAATTAAAGCTTTAATTAAGATGTATTAGTTCGTTTCACTGATTATGTAAGTGTTTGACGTTTGAAAAATTCATACGGTTTTAAAAAGATTTACAAAAAGTACAAAGTATTACATTTTAAGCTACAGTTGCTTTAAAAATTCTCAACTGTTTTGGATTTAGTCTTGGATTTTTAATAATTTATCATTCCTTTATAAGCTTTTCACATTTTCTTACACTTCTTTTTTAATTTTAGAAGTGATAAAGTGTTATGCTTCTGAGCATGTTTCAACAACTATTAATCATTATTTTATTATATGTAACATCTTCTTTGTTAAGTATTATGGCCTGTAGCTGCATAGTAGCTTCCATGAGAATTTTGTATCACTAAGGTTTCGGAGCCACAAATATTTCGTCTAAAGAAATCCACTAATTCTCTTTAATCTTCAAGTTAAATATTAACAGCAGTATCCAGTATCTCCTACCTTCCTTTACATGCCAAAACTATTTAAGCATTGTCTTTTTTATTATTTTTAATATGTCACCTTCGCCTTGAATTTTTTTGTACTTCTATGTTTCAAATGCGTTATCTCTAGCCATCTCTTTTTTCTTCCCAGAAGCCTTCAATAGTACACCTTGGTAGTTTATAAGTGTCACTTGGTAGTCTCAGTAAAATGACGATGCTTTTTGGTACTCCCACTACCGACTCTGGACCAAAAAATTTTGTAGGTGATGCTCTTCTGAAAAGAGCATCAGTTCTTGTGACCAGGAATCTATACCACTTCGACATTGTTATGTTCCGCCAGTCTGCTGGTAGGAGCCAGTTTCTCTAGGCATTCCCACGCTAGCCTAGAGTCCACTTTTCTAGAAGTTTATTCCCTTATATTTAAATTTCCACCATTACTTAACATTTCTATACTCGATCGTTCTCCAGTTTTTGACTCATCGGTATATCATGTATATAATTCCAGTCTGGGTCGAGTGATTTTCTTTTTCCACCTATTCTTATCATCTCTAGATATTCAAAAAGCCAATTGTGTTGAGAATATCAAACACCTTTTCAAAATCTATAAATCAAATGTTAATTGATTTCTGTACTTCCCATGATCCTTGTTATTCTGTACTCCCATAAAAACTCCCGTGTGGTTGCTAAAACTTGGTAATTACTCTTTGGTGTATAGTCCTATTTAAATTTTTTTGGATCCCTATTTAAAATTTCCAGTAGTAGGGGGTCTTTTCTAGTAATAAACCTATAGTTCTTGTAGAGTTGGTAACATTTTTTTAATAGTTTTACAAACAATTCTTCTTTTAAATCTTTATGCCTAAAGGTGTTTATAGTTATTATCTAGGTTAACCTGGAGCTCAGTTCATGTAGGCCCACTTAGCCCTTAGAATGCTGTCAAATCTCTTGATAAAGAAAAACAGCTTTCAACAAAACGGTAAATAACTTACTATACAAAGACTGCCACATAGCATTTCAAGCTCAAATCACCTTCTTCTATCCAAAACTCATGGAATTAAGCGAAAATTTGCCAGTTTTAAAACTTTCTACGAGAACGATGTTTCTCCGTTTAGATCTGAATTGTTCTCCTCGTTATTTAATTGTTCTACTCTCTACACACCCCGTTAAATTCTTATCTCGTTGTACTAGTTTAAACTTACAGTAAATCGGATCTAGCATTTCCAAATAGCAAGATCCAAATTCATCAAAATGAGAAAGCTCTTAAGCAGCCGCAACCTAAGCATTAACCTCCGATGGCGCGCCACGAAATGCTACGTACTCTCTACGCTACTTTACGGCGTAGAAGGGTGGACGTTAACAGCAGCAACTATAAAGAAGTTAGCGGCTTTAGAAATGTGGCTGTATCGACGCATACTGAGAATACCTTGGACAGACAGAGTGACCAACACAGAGGTATTAAGACGAATGGGTAAAGAGGTGGAATTGTTAACAACTGTTAAAAGAAGGAAAGCGTCATACTGGGCCATGTGTTCCGTAATGATAAGTACAGTCTGCTACAGCTTATCGTGGAAGGCAAGATTGAAGGTAGAAGAGGTTTGGGCAGAAAGAAGAAATCCTGGCTGAGAAACTTGAGAGAATGGTTTCAAATACCAGAAGCTGCGAACATAATTCATGCGGCACAAAACAGAGAAACCTATCGTATGATGGTCGCCAACCTTCGGTAGAAGACGGCACATAAAGAAGAAGAAATCGGATCTCTCCTTAACTAGGCCGTTGGATTTGAAATTAGATTTTAAAGCGCCGGGTCTTTAAAATTTTGTGGGAACTTATTTAAAATAAGATGCAGTTAGACGAAGGTAAAATCAATAACTACCCAGTTAATACTTTCCCCAGATGACTGCTCAAATACTCTTGTAAACAAACTTCAGGCCGTTGTGACGTATCAGCCGGTGGCGTTTAAGTAAACAACTTCAGATCGCTGTTACGTACCAGTCAGGGGCGTAACAAATAAATTTTATATATTTGATATTTAAAGAAAAAAATTCACGCTTATTGTGATTACACCATATTCACATACTTTCTAGATATCTGTAAAACGTTTGATATAATCTATTGGGACAAGGTATTTCAACGTTTGGTTTCATTTAAGGAGGACTTTTCCACCCAATGTATCTTATTTGGAATGAAAAAGATCTTACCCATTTCACAGATATTTACACCAACTGTAATTTCAAGACTTTGAACTAAGTGCTTTTTTCATTTTAACTAATAAATTGTTTTGAATAGTATTACAACAGTGTATGAATGTTTCAAAATGTCGGCACACTAATCGCCAGCTAGAAAGAACCAATGATGTGCATCGTTGACATTGGGAATAATTATGGGAAGCTCTTGCTGGATGACATTCTTAAGAAGGTGTCCTTGATTGGTATCATCATCGAATTATTTGGAGCGTATGAGTATTTTCTAGCTGACGCTTACTGTATTTAAATTATAATAAATGAGACAACTGTTGACCATGACCTATTTATAATATTGTGTATTATAGCGTTTTTGATTGACCTAAGTATTATAAGATTTTACTAGCCATCTAGTTAAGTAGTGGCAAGTCATAGCAATCTCTAAAAATATTTTATAAAATGTAGACTATTACATTGTCCAATAAGTTTTTTGTAAGCTAATGGTCGATTTGATTTGGTTTGACCAAACATATTGTAAAACTGACAATAAGAGGATGAAAAATACCGCAAGTTTTTTTCAAGATAAAACAAAAGCAATGGTTAAATTGTTTAATGATACTATCTCTAAATATAACAACAGAAAGTTAATTGTATCTAACCCTATAACACCTAGGTTATATGGACTTCCTAAAATTCACAAACACAATTGTCCCATTAGGCCTGTTGTAAGTTTTTGCAACACTCCAGTTTCTATATTGTCAGAGTTTGTTTATAACACAATCCAATCTATTACTAATTTTAAACCTAAGTTCTCCATTACAAATTCTTTAGATCTAATAGAACGTTTAAATAGAAGAGAGTTTTTATTTGGTTTCCTTTGATGTTTCCAATTTGTTTACTTCTGTACCAAGAGATGAAACATTACCTTTAGTACACAACCTTTTAAACAATTGCAACATACCGGCTAAAGACAGAGATGCTATCTCAATTATGCTCAAATTCTGTCTTGATCAAGACTTCTTCCAATTTAACCAAAAAATATACAAACAACCTACAGGTTTAGCAATGGGTTCTCCATTATCACCTTTTTTAGCTGATATTTTTTTGGACAGCTTAGAACAGAAATTTGTTAACACAACAAAATAATTTTTTGGTCAAGGTACGTTGATGATTGTATAGCTCTGATACAAGGATCCAAGATGATGCTTTACAGATTCTGGAAGATCTTAATAACCTTCATCCCAACATCTCTTTTACTTTGGAACCAGAATCTGACAATAAGTTGAACTTCTTGGACATGACTATATCTCGCAATAAAGATTCTCTTGAGTACAATATTTACAGAAAGCCCACTCAAACAGATCATGTTATACATGAGACATCCAACCCAACATAAAATGGCAGCTTTCAATAGTCATATTCACAGATTACTTAAATTTCCACTTTCAAATGATAACTTTAATGTAGAACTCAACACTCTCAAACAAATTGCTTTAAACAATGGTTATGATCCCAACATTATCCATAAGCTTCTAAATAGAGCTAAACTCAAAATTACAGAAAAGCTTGCATATTCATCACAAAGTCTTCTCCAGCAAAATGCTTCTAACAATATCAGATATTTCTCTTTTACTTATATTAGTAACATTTCTAATAAAATAGCCAATCTTTTTACTTCTACAGTTGAAAACATCAAAATTTCCTTTAAGTCACACAACACTGTAGGTTCCTTTTTAATTAACACTAAAGACAGGCTGAACACACTTGACAAAAGTGGTATTTACAAATTAAACTGTGATGATTGTGATGCCTCTTATGTAGGCAGAACCATTAGAATGCTATCTACTAGAATATCAGAACATTTAAAAAGACCAAACTCTTCAAGTTTTGGTCAACATTTAGAGTCTACCAAACACAATTTCAACATCAATACTGGGTCGTCTATTTTGCATGACATCGGTAGAAAGAAAAAATTATTTGGAGTTGGATCTATTGGAAGATTTGGAGATCACAAAGGAAACGAATGGAAACTCGCATTGTCTTAATACTCAAATTAATTTAAACTGTACTAAATTTAAACCTATTTTTAAAAACTTTATTACAGCTTCACCTCGTAGTGGACCCAGCTCGGCTGTCTAGACTTCCTGCACTGAGTCTATACATTAAGAATCTACCAATTTCAAGCTCTGTTCAGCAGTACTATTGTATTTAACAATTTACACAACTAGCTTGCTCAGATTCAATTGATCCACAGTTGGAGTTGATTTCACTCTTCATATCTCTGCATAACCTACATATACTAATTCCACAGTTTATATTTCAACACCTGTTGGTCGGTTGGTCTTTAGTAATGCTATTACATATTAGTTTTATAATTCCCCATTGGCTTGAGGTTTAACTGAACTATACCCATTTACACACTGCTTTCAATTCTGATCTAATTTTAATATTTCAATTTTATAGTCAATTTTCTTCTCATTTTGCAATATTGACAGTGTAAGGTAGACCATTTTATTGTAGTCAACTTCCCACTGTCCAATAGATCGTTTGGTCTATTTCTTTCATTCACACTTTATGTACACTTCATTTAGCCACAAACCTACAACCTTATTATTACAGACGGGTGTGAGTGTGAGATCTGGATTATGCAATCTAGTTTAAATCAAAATATTCTACATGTCATACGTCATCAGCTGATTTTTCATTAGTAGTTCTAGTTGGACCTTTGGCCAATGACAACTTATACAGAATTTCAATATTTGCTGATCACAGATCCATAACTTTGACTGCCTATCAAAGTTGTCATATGTCATATGTCACCGTATCATTTCCGCTTAGATCATTATCCCTCCAGAAACTGACAGAGAATGTAGCGTAGAAGTAATTTTAAACTGTTTGTCCTCGTTTTAGTGTAGTGTTTTGTATAATTTATGTTAGTTTTAATGTTTCCACATCCTACGCTTGCCGGATAGTTCTTATTTTGACGAAGTAAGTCTAAAACGTTAATCTCAAAAACTTTTTTTCATCCATTAACTTCGAGTTTTTTATCGAAGTTAACTAATTTACTTCATCTAAAAAACGTTTTCTTGGCTTATTTCAGATGCCCCTGAAGATGCTATTTTAAGCGAAAGTACTTGGGCTAGATTTAATTAACTTGTGCTCGATAATAGCCTTATTTTCAAAGTTTTTTTCAAGATTGTTGATTCATCTAAATTTCTATCCTCCCGTATTTATATGAAATATTTATGTTATGGAACTTTAATCTGTGGCTTTAAATAACGGTAATTACATGCATATTTTAACTGTATATGTAGCTAATTATATCAAACTTTAGTTTACAGTCAAAATATAAAAACATGTTCCAGTTTGTATTAATTAAGCATTTTTGTAAACCACACTCTTGACCTTGTAGAGGGCGGCATATTGAGCATATAGAATGTCTTGATTTTTCTGTTTAAAAATTTGCATTTCAGCCATACTGTGACATGTTTCGCTATACTGTTAATATATTTGGAATCTTATTTGTTCTAGTCTGTGTGCTTTTTGTTATAATAGACGACTCAATGCTGTATATTTTATTGATTACAAGGCAAACTAATACTAATACATAATTATCTCTAAAGAGCCATAAGACCACTCAGTAGAGTGTCAATGTCTGTTCTTCTATTTCACTCCCGGGCTTTTTCTTCCGTTACTATGATACTTCTATTAATTATTACAAATAGTAAGGTAGATTTACAACTTAACAGAACATATCACTTATAAACTATAAGAAATTTCAAATCAGTTATCTTCGTTGGTTCGGAGAGTTAATGTGCTCTTTCCGTCTGCGAGTTTTACTTTGTCCTACCTCTATATGATAAGCCCCGATATGATAAAACATCATAACGTGGTAAGCATAAACTTTGAGAAAGAAAGAGCAGTAATTGAATGCTTCCAGATGCGTTAGATGCTGCCCTCTAAAAACACCTTCAGTTTTGACCGAATATCAGATTTCAACATATTTTTGGTACCTATATTTATAATATTTTTGGAGATTGTCAAGATTTAGAAATATTGAAATCGCTATTAGACCTGCTTGTAGAAATTTCAGGTTTATATTAGTGGGAATTGTTATTTATGTAATTATTTATTTATTACTTGTATGCTTTTACCGAAAATTTGTACATAAAATAAATTATATTACGATATTGTAGATCTGTTTTAACCTTTCCAATAAAAGAGATTATTTAAATTTAAGAACACTTCTACAGCACTAGCGAATATGTGTGACCAACAAACAAATTGCATATTTCAACCGATTCTGGTTTTTCCACACGACTTCACTGCGGCCAATCCAGCGTGAATCCAAAAATTATGATTAAATTTATAAAGGTTGTGGAGAATTTCTACAGAGCCCCCAGGAGGGAACCTATGTTACTTCAAAGACAGACTTATGCACAAAACAACTTAATGATATAGGTGTCATTACAAAAACAAACTGAGTGGCTGAACCTATTAGTAATAAAAATAAAAAGTCGAAAGAATATTTCTTAGTTTTCGAAATCGAAAATTCAGATTATTGCCTAAACCTGTGCCTTCTACAACTTTCAAAGCAAACAAGACGATGAATTTAGTGACATGGGGAATCTAAATTTGCATTTCACAACATATCAAATCATTTAGGTAAAAATTTTTAGTGAAATGGTTTCTAATACTCAAAACGAGTACACAAAGATACAGAAAAACAGTTAAGATTTGATTTCAGTACAGTGTTTCCACTTATTTGCTTATACCTATTTCGTCCTCTCAGAACTCTTAAGAGCGACTGTGTAGAAGCCCTGTCGACTTCTTGTTTTCATTTTTAGATAGCGCTGTATGATTCTTATGAAGTTATTGTATACATTTTATACCTATACTTTTTAGTACCTACATCTGAAGAAATTGCAGTAAAATTGGAAACACACAAAGGTCATGCCAACACGTTCCTGATATTCCCTATAATAATCCAATTATATCCATAATACAATTCAATTTCACCTTGTCCTAGATGTGATCAACATAAATGGCAATATCGTATATCTAAGCTAATCAGTCACAAATACACCTTTTAGACCACATTCCACGACAAAGAGTAACATAGGCTGCCTTATCCATACGTCATTCTCTTAAACATGACCTTTACCTCCATCGGTAATTTTACATCTTTCATATCCAAAATTTAAAAATAAAAAAAAAATTAAATCCCAATACTTGGATTGCTGTTATCATTTTTAACATCACTAAAGCATTTGAATCGGTTGGCTGCAGTAATATTATGTACAACTAAGACAATTCCAGGGTGTATTGACATTTGGTTTTCGACACCGTTCATAGGTATCTTGTCAATCAGTTACTAGCTGAAGTCCATTTGAAGAGGTCTATCCTCCCTACTTACAAAGATTAAACCTCTTTTTGTGGTACATGGTATACAGCCAGCTGCAGGAATTTATTTTCCTTGTGGATTTTATTGTTATTAGTTACTTATAACTAGATGACTATTGACAATTAAGGTGCTTTGAGTTCAGATTAATTGGACCATAACATAGAAGATTTGAAATTGCTAGACTTTTCATTAAAACAATAGTTCCTGTTATTAATTATATAAAAAAGAAAAACTAAATCAAATTAAACTGAATTGTTTAAGTGCGTTCAATTAGTGACAGTTCGAATGATTTCTATGGTGACTCGATATTTTGCTTGCAACAGGGTGAGCAAAATTGCATTATTAGATGTAGATTGCTTATTGAAAGCGTGTTACGAAGTTAATTTTCTACGCAAATGCTGCATTGCGGCACTTTTTTCACTGTTTTTTTTTTACCTTTGTTACTCATTTTACATGAATTTAATTAAATTATACATATATATATATATATATATATATATATATATTATATAATATATTATATATATATATATATATATATATATATATATATATATATATATATATATATATATTGTTATGATATGTAAAATCAAGAAAAATATTGGCTTGCTTAAAATATTTCAAAGTTCAAAAACATTAAAATAATTCAGATAAGTCAACAAACATTTCGAAGAATGAAAGTCTTTTAATTTTGGATTACCTGTATTGGACAAAACGTAAGATATGCATAAATTACTTTCTTTGTTAAAATATAATTGAGTGACCCGCATACGCTTAAGTGAAACCCTAGACAATAGAAGCGGTTTTTCCAAATAAATGTTGTGCAGTAATTAGGACAATAGAATAAAATTTAGAAAGATATGTTTTTGTTAGTTCTTAAGAATTGGTAGGAAAAGATTATTTTTGTAAATAAGTTTTAGGAAATTTTATAATTGTAGGTAAAAATTTGTGTATTATCGAAATGAAGAAATGGGAGATGTATGACGCGTTTTGATTGGATGAGAGTGAAAAAGGTGGGATGATTGGTTTGAGAATGAGACTTCAGTTAGTTTTTTGAAATAAAAAGATAGTCACTTGGTTTTCAAGGGTGCAAGGCGAACGGCCGTTGTTCTCGGGTAGTTTCCCAGAGGTAGGAAGCAGTAGCAGTGAAAGTTTGTGAGTTTTCGTGTAGTTAGTGTATCTGACAGAAGCTGATCCAGTAAAAGATTGTAAGTTATATTTTCTACTTATATTCCAAGAGTCACTGTTCATGGCCAACGAGAGATTCAGTTTATCGTAAAGAAAAGATATTCCAAGAGTTATTTGTCACTCAGGCCAACGAGAGGTTCAGTTTATTGAGAGAAGAAGAAGCTAGCATAATTTGAACGATTCGTGCATTTGAAGGAGATCATTAAGGACGATAAACTTGAAATAATTTGTTGTAAGATTGCTGATTACCTAGGGAGCGGCTAAGAGTAGATAGTATAGTCTACAAGGAACAAGGATTTCGACCACTCATCATCAGAGAGAGATAGTTTTGTTTTCTGCAGTTTTTCTTTTATTGATAACACAATTTTTACACTTAATTTGGAAAGGATATAAATATTTTGATTAGGAGATTTAGGATAATATTTGGGATTTTGAGATTTCAACTAATATTATTTGTACCACTATATTTGAAGGTTCACGTACGTAGAACAAAATTTTGAGAATCATTATATGAGATATTGTTTATTGAAAACATTTGAGTGTGATTTTTAGTTCATTATTTTTATTTCAATATATAATGTTAGATCCTATATGTTTTTTATTATTCCGGTATTCTTTGGACCTTACCTTTCACATGTAATAGCATAGATATTGAAGCACGAATAGAACCCTGAGATAAGAGAATTAAAAAGTGTGATAGAATCATAGTCATATCATTTCCCTACATTCTTCAATAATTCATTGTTTTAAAATGTCAATACTGTCGGATGCTGTAACCCACAGAGAAAAATCTAATGATGTGAGGTCCGGTGACTAAGATGATCATTCTATCGAACTTGTCATCTAATCCATCTTTCACGATATTACTCATTTAGGTAACGTTTTACTGCACCCTAATAGTGTGGAGGAGCACTATATTGTTGAAACGTTATTTTTAAGTTGCCGAATTCATCTGGATTTTCTTCCAGAATTTCGAGAATTAATGGCTCAATTGCGTTTTGTAACATCTCCACATATACGTCACCGTTAAGTAAGCATTGAAGAAAACTGGCTCAACTATGTGGTTTCTTAAAATACCTGCCCAAACATTTACTTTTTCTGAAAATTGAGTATGTTGATGGCGGTGTTAATTGGGTTAGAAGAGACAGAGGCTGCTTAGAGAAAGGACTCAAAGGTCTCTTGGACGCGGACATGTAATAAATAATACCAGAATTTAATTTAAAATGGTAGTTTCGTGTAGGTAGTAAATCGTGTATGGCTCAGAAGTATGGCAGTTATCACAAAAACTTAAAGGTAACCTCTTTGCAGTTGAAATGGATTTTTGGAGGAGAGCAGCGGGAAAGTCTCGATTAGAACATGTGAGAAATGAGGACATAAGAAATCAAATGAATGTACAAAGATCAATTATAGAAGACATCGAAAAACAACAACTGACATGGTACGGACATGTTAGACGTATGGGGGAAGAAAGACTACCAAAAAAAATATTAGAATGGGTACCACCAGAGAAAAGAAAACGAGGACGACCACCAACAACATGGATGCAAGGAATTTCAAAAGCCATGTCAGCAAGAAAATCTATTTGAAGAAGACTGGCAGAATAGACAGGCTTGGCGAACGGGAACCCAAAGGCGGATTACGCTATAAACGGGATATATATATATATATATATATATATATATATATATATATATATATATATATATAAATATATATATATATATAATTTAAAATGGTTAAGCACTATACATTTTCAGAAGATACTTTTTATCTACACCTCAGTAATGGGATAGTGTTTTAAGAATATTTATTTATTTTTTGTGGTAGGTACATTGTAACATAAGAATATACTGGTTCTAAGAAAGACTTCTTCCTTTAATTTCTTAAAGGAAGAATTAGACAGTAAACCATTTGAAAGCTTTGAGACCAATCAACCTCTGTTAAGTGTTCTTAAGAAAGCTGCTGTCCCAGCTGTGTAGATTCTGCAATGCTCTGGTATTCGGATAACATATTTTGTGGTCTCTATAAACGGTTTAAGTAGAAAGGGCCTCACTTCACCCCACTTTGACCTTTGATCCCATTTTTTGGCGGAGGCGTGTATTATGTCACGTTAGGTGTACGTCAAATCAGGTTAGGTGTGCGTCAGATGACTTTCGGTGTAAGTCAGGTCACGTCAGGTGTACGTCAAGTCACGTCAGGTGTAGATCAGGTTGAAGATGAAACATCCAGGGTAAAAAAGGTAATTTTAACAAAATAAAACAACATCTAAAATTCTTAGAATTATTTTAATTTATATAAAACTATAAAACAAAAACAAATAAGTCTTATGAAATGGCTGATGATAATAATGAGCACTAAACACTAAAACAACTTCGAACGATCATGTACATGTACGTGTGCTTTTATATACAACCTTTGTAAAAGAATCAGTCAGATAATATAAGGGTTTTACCAACCCTTATAACGTTAACAAAAATTGGTCCCTAGATACAAAGCAGCGCAAAGTTCTGGTCTCAGCAGTATTTAAGAAATATTATTTGACTGGTTTTTAGCCCGAAACCATTGATAAAAAAACGTAAAAGTACCGAGGGGACATACGTTGCATACTCAAATCAAAACATGATTTTCAAATATTTTCCACATATAAAAAAATTGCAGTAGACCAGAATTTTGCCACACTTCGTATAATATATTTTATTTAATATATTGGTCACGTATTTTAAGTGGCACTATATAACCCTAATACCCTTTAAAACAAATTTAAAAGCAAAGAACCAATAATTAAAATTTTGAATTGCTGCTTAAATTTACGAGTCTGATTTTTAATTAACTATCGAGCTATACCCTGTTAAAAAATACGTTGTTAAGCGAAAAATCTTGAAAACTTTTGAGAAGTTACTTAATACTTCGTTATTGAAATAAGTTCGAAAAACTCCAAAATATTGGATAAAAATTCAACGATAACTGTTACACACCTTTGGCACCTTTGTATGAAAATTACATTATATTAATTATTATCTTTCGTGATCAGGAATTTTTTAACAAAGAACAAAACATACAGATTCTGTAGGGTGTAAACACCATATACATTAGTATTATTCGAGGTTATATTTAGCTCTTACTTTAACTTACTTACTGCAGTGTTACCCGGATATGACTTAATTCCAGTATATCACACGTTCATTTAAAAGAAACAAACGACAATAGGAAAATTCTTTTCCAAAATATTGAATACCACAATAACAACTGTAATGTTGTAAAGATTTTAAAATCATTGGTATTATATCTTAGAGATATGACCAATCCCTGTACAGTAAAATCTTGGAAAGCAATTGACACCAGGCTCAAAGAATGTTATAAACAGTCTATTATTAAACTCCCAACATGTTCTGCTTCCATCTCTTCATATTAATCTGGATTTAATGAAGCAATTCATGAAAGCGTTGAAACAAGATAAACCATGTTTCCAATATTTGGGTAAGAAGTTTCCTGAGGTAACTTCTGAGAAAATAAAGGCTGGAATTTTTGTGGGTCCTGAAATTTGCTAACCAATGATCGACACTGACTTTGAAAAATGCGTAGAGCAGCTTTAAGTCAGTTGTTAAGGGGTTTTTTAGAATCAAAATAATCCCAATTACAAAGAAGTAAATGGCTTGTTAAAAAGTTTCAAAAACCTAAGTTGTTTTATGTATGTAAAACTTCATTTTCTTCACTCACACCTGGACTATTTCCCGGATAATTTAGGAGATTACAGCGAAGAACAGGGAAAGAGGTTTCATCAATATATTAAATTAATGAAGCGACGTTATAAAGGCAGATAGAATACTACTATGATGGCTGACTGCCTTGTCTATAGAATTTTAAGAGAGAGGAAGTTTCTTTTGAGTTAATAGTAAATATCATTATACTAATTAGTATAATGGTTGTAGAAAAATAAAATAGAGTCATTTTTTAACTTAAAACCAATGATTTTTTTATTTTATTTAAACTATAACACTAGCAGAAGATTCTTCTTCTCTCTTCTCAAGGATATAGGTCATGAAGATTATGCACAGACTCTATATGTATAATGAGGTAAGTGAAAGAGAAATCCTTAAAATACGACAAACCAGCATATCTATGTTTCGTGAACCTTAAGAAAAGGCATTTATATATATATATATATAATATATATATATATATATAATATATATATATATATATATATATGCCGGTTTAGAACGTCCTTCTCCGTTGTCCGACACCTAACTTCCATCCTCTTCTATCGTGGCAATCTTCCGTTGATAGATTCCGTTCGCTCATTGACTTTTTTATGTTTTGCTGCCACTCTAGTTTGGGTCTTCCTCGCTTTCTATTCCCTATTTGGGTCCAGTTCAGTATTTTTTGGCATCTAGTATTTTGCATTCGCTCTACGTGTCCGTACCAGGTAAGTTGTTTCTTTTCGATATCCTGAATTATCGTACCTTCTATTCCCATTCGTTGTTTTATATGGTCATTCCTCATTCTTTCTCTTCGTGAGACTCGCATAGATCTTCTTATCGCGTCCATTTCGACTGCCTCTACCTTCTTTTTTTGTCTGTCTGGAATTCTCCATGTTTCCAGCTCCATACAATAGGCTGCTCTTAACCATTGTCTCGTATATATTAAATTTTCTCCTTTTTGTTATCTCCTTGCTCCACAAGATGCCATTCAGACATCCTATTATCTTTTTAGCTGTAACTATTCGTTTTTCTATCACATTCACATATGTTCCGGTATTGTCGAATGTGATACCTAAATATTCATATTTTTGACATTGCAGAATTTCTTGACCGTTGTCCAACTCCAAATTTTCGCTCTGAGAGCCTACACACAGATATTTCGTTTTATTTACGTTAACTGTCAAGCCCCATTCCTCATACTCTTCTATCAGCTTTCTAATCATATATTGCATGTCGTCTTTGTCATTGGCCACTATGACCTGATCTGCAAACTGAAGAGTAAACAGGTATCTGTCATCTATCTCTATACCCATTCCGTGTATTTTGCTTTTCCAGTTCTTAAGTGCCGCTGCTACATATATTTTGAATAGTGTAGGAGAGATAGGACATCCCTGACGTAGTCCCTTATTCACTATGAAGGCATCTGTGAGTTTTTTACCTATCTTAATTCTTGATTGTGAATTTTCATACAGTTCTTTAGGTGCAGCTATATAGTTGTGATTGATGTTCGTTTGTTCTAATACCTTCCACAGTCTCGATACTGGGACTGTATCATATGCTTTTGTAGGTCCACAAAATGTAAGATGGGTTTCCAGATGTCTAGCAAATCTCTTCTCTATGACTTGTTTTAGACAAAATACGTTGTCGGTACACGATCTACCTGCTCTAAAGCCGCTTTGATCTACTTCTTCTTTCTCTTTATAGTCTTCTTCAATTAGATCTCGCAGTATTCTACTGTATAGTCTGCTCAGTGTACTCGTGATTGATATGCCTCGATAGTTGTTACAGTCCAGTTTATTTCCTTTTTTATGGATGGGTGATATATAAGCTGTTTTCCAGTCTTCTGGAACAGCATGTCCATTTAGGCATTTATTGATAATTATTGTTAGATTTCTAAAGAGTTTTTCCGTTCCCCACCTTAACATTTCGAAGAAAAATCCCTTCTGGTCCGCTAGCTTTTCCTAACTTAAGGTTCAAAACTGTCTTTTTTACTGTTTCTTCGGATACCTCTACTTCTTCTCCATTTACTACAAAATGTTTTGGAGATTCTATCATGTATTTCTGTCTAGTTTCTTGTAGTAGACCTTTGTAGTGTTGTATCCACTGCTCCGGTTTGATTATCTGAATATTTGCTCTGTCCTTTGCTGGGGTTTTTATATAAGCCGGATAACAATAGAGTAGTCATTCGGCTTATATGATAGGCAAGAGATGGTTCCCAATAGGGAGACTACTTACTGGATTACTGGAGGCACATTAAAACAGTCAGAGTCATATCTACATAAAAAAAGAAGATTAAGCGTAGTCACTATAGCAGACCTATCTTTTTGTACTCAAGTTTGATGGCGAGTTATAAAAAATCTGTACGTGATAGGGAAAATCCGATGGCAGATTGAGAATGACCACGGAAAACGAGTTCTAAAACACCTTTCACTTCTCAGTCATCGATCTTTTAACTGCAGCACTGTGTTATTGTTATGTTTATAGTGTACTTTATAAATGATTTTTTTAACAGTCTTTTTGATCTTATATAGCGAATATGAATAAAAATTTTATACTAAAAATGGTTATACAACAAGAAAATTTCTACATATTGTATCAGCTTTGTTCTTTGTTAAAAGTTCCATCTCCATACAACTAATACTGAGCCATAGAAGAAAATCCTAATAATAAGAGTAAGCTGTGAGATTTAAATGTTTTGCCATTTCCACAAAGTCACATTTATTATTTTTTTGTCATTGAGTTTAAAATGTCAAATTATAACAAAAAAAAATGAGTAAATTTTTAAGCCCCAAAATCAATCAAATTCTGAGCTGTAGACTAAAGTCTGATCTTTTAAAATATGTTTTCATGTTCATGAGTGTTTTCCTCGCTTGTTCGATTCTAATAGGATATCTTTTTTTTGGGTTACACTGGCTGTCGATTTTTGCTCCCAAAAATATTTTATGGAAGTTACCTGTTCTATTATTTGTCTTTTGGCATACAAATGTACGTTTGTTGATATCTTTGAAAATACGAGAATTTTAATTTTAGTGAAAGAATACTAACAGGAGTAATAGGAGGAACGAAGAAGAATTGTTGAGCTTGTACAATAATCCCAGTAGGAAAATGGGATCACAGGAGTATTTGGTACATTGGACTGGCTAATAAGTTGATACATATCAATGATACAATACACATTGAGGCATTTTCTTTAAATAAAATCTGAGATTATAGTTACTAGTGGCGCTACCAAAAATTGTTGCTGAACTGGTGATAAGCCATTGCCAGTAACTGTGTAATATGCATTGGTTGCGCCGAGATTATTTAGTCCAAGTTCGAGCATTATTTTTAACAGTTTATTAGATTAAGCCACCAATGGCTCCAAGAGTATTGCACTTACAATATAATCGATTGAAAAGTATCTTTTAATTTGCTACCTCTTGAATGACTTACAATTAGACTTACAGTTCAGCATAAATTTCAAGGCTAAAAAATCTATGAAAACACCTATGTGGAAATGGCTTAAATTCTTACAAAACAAATGATTTTAAACAGACTCAGTTGTGAATTTTCTTAATGGCTGGACACTTATCTACTATAAAAAATCACAGGATTTTTTGTCATATCTTAGTATTATTGCTATATGTACAGTCAATGATTATTTTCTTCTTTGGTATATCATGTTTTCGTTAAAAGTGGGCCAAAAAATGTGTTTCTTAAATATGGTAATATGAATTAGTGTCGCCTCGATGGCTCAGCAGCCTGCCGGACTCACTTTGATATGAGTCGTGATGTAATTCGACTCATGCTCAGACTATAATTCGTTCAAATGTGGTAGCATTGAATTTAAAGTAAAACTACAGTTTTAAGTTTTCGCAGTTCGATGATACTCCTTATTTGGTCTCTATTGAAAGACGATAAGATGTAAGAAAACAGATATATACAAAGATCTAAAACTTTGATACCATGTTTCAAAAAAATATCTTTTGACCCACTTCCAATTTTTTCAACGATCAAACTCACCGTCTTTTTCTATATCACGCTTTGCTCGGTGACTGAGACTGTATCATATTTTTCAAATAAGCTACAGACATGTTATTTTTACTAGGAGGTGGCTGTGTGAGCTGAGAATCTAGATTAATATTATATTTGCACAATAGAGTACTTATATAGGCCATCCTGTACTGTTTGTTCATAGTAACGTACACCACAGGGTTGACACAACTCGACAAGTAAACCAGCAAATAACTGATGATGTGTAGCGGTGCGTGATGTACTTCCACATCAAAAATTTTGACCAGTGTGATTGGAAGATAGCAAACAACGAAGCAAATGAAGATGACCAGTACCATTTTGGTGATCTTCATTTCGCTTCGTTTATATTTATTACCAGAATTATGCTGTTGCATCTTCTTGTGGGACTTTCTCACTACCCAGTATATATTGGCGTAACATATAACTATAATAACACAAGGTAGTGCGAAGCCAATAATGAATAGAGCTGTTTTGGAGCTGTTACCATGTTCGTCCGGGTTAATGGAGCAGGTTCCAAGCTTTGTGTCCATGCCGTACGTTCCCCATTTTCCTAGAAGTGTAGGTATTTGCAGACCGTAGCTGAAAGCCCATATGGCACCAATGTACATTGCCACTTTTGCTTTTGTGTAGATGGTTTGGTAAAGGTGTGGCCATGCAATGAGGATATATCTAGAAAATAAATATCGTTTATTAGATATATTTATTTATTTACTTATTGACTCTCATTTTACAAATATACAAAAGATTATAGGTGTAACTTTAGTATTACAAAAAGCATAGCTTGTTCTATGAAAATGTAAATGAGACAAGGTTTCATATTTTGTATTTCTGGTGGAAACTTATATTCAAATTGCTGAAAAAATTGTATCGAACCAAAATTGTACTGAAGTAGTTACCAGGACAATTAATTCTCCAAAAGTAAGTAACTGGTAAGAGGTCCCTG
Source organism: Diabrotica balteata (assembly GCA_918026665.1). Taxonomy (NCBI): domain Eukaryota; kingdom Metazoa; phylum Arthropoda; class Insecta; order Coleoptera; family Chrysomelidae; genus Diabrotica; species Diabrotica balteata. The sequence goes on along the minus strand of OU898276.1, from coordinate 203,607,288 downwards.
AGGGCCCCTTCGCTTATTATTTATTCAAGCCGTAAGGCAAAAGTCACGTAGCCGCAAACTGTTTTGAATCTCCCCCACTAGTTCGTCTAGAAACGTTTTAAATGCATTTTAAATTCATTAAACCTTATCGTTACATTTTCGTCTTCAAGCTTCAAACTGTTTGTGCTTTGTGATTCTCAAGGTAACGCATATTATTTTGAAATATACAACGGTGCAGGCGACAATTTATTCTTCCTGGCGCGTACGTTTATCACAGACCATACCCAACTTTTCTCATCCGTGGTATCTACAACCTTGGTTCTTCTTCTTCTCGTGCCACTCCTAGCGGAGATTGGAAATCATCATGGCCACTGCGACTTTGTTAGCAGTGCGCCTAAAAAGTTCAATCGAACTACACCCGAACTATTCACGTAGATTACGAAGCCACGATATTTTTCTTCTTCCCACACTTCTTTTGCCCTTAATTTTGCCCTGCGTTCCCGATGTTTCTTAAAAGTTCGTACTTTTTACGTCTCACAATGTGCCCCAAGTATTCCATCTTTCTAGTTTTTATCTCATTTAGAATTTCGCATCTTTTGTCTAAAGTTTGGAGTACTTGCGTGTTAGTGACGCGGTCCATCCATGATATTCTGAGAATGCGCCTATAGCACCACATCTCGAAAGCTTCGATGTTTTTTATGGTCAACTGTTTTAGTGTCCAAGCCTCAACTCCATATAACAGGGTAGAAAAGACATAACACCGCAGCATTCGTATTCGTAACTTTATATTGATATCACGATTGCAAAAGAGTTTGCGCATTCTATTAAAGACTGATCTAGCGATTTTTATTCTACATCTAATCTCTTTTGTTTGATCAGTATCGTCTGTGATCCAAGCACCTAGATATTTATAACAGGGCACACGCCCAATCGTTGTATTGTCTATTACAAGATTAGCTCTGATGTTCTTTGATTTCGTGATTACCATAAATTTAGTTTTTTTCAAATTAATTTTCAAGCCGTAACTGTTACAGTATATATTGAGACTTTGAACGAGATGTTGTAGTTCTACTAGCATTCCCGTAAGGAGAACTGTATGTCAGCATACCTTATATTGTTGATCGTCTCACCATTTATTATCAGACCAAGATCTTCTTCCTCGAGTGCTTGTTCACAGATAGCTTCACTATACAGATTAAATAAAAGTGGCGATAAAATACATCCCTGCCAGACTCCTCGACGGATTTGAATTTCTTCTGTTAGTCTGCCCCAACCTTGACATTTGCTGTTTGATTCCAATATAGATCGCATATAATTCGAATATCTCGGCTGTCTATATTTTTCTTTATTAGAACTTGTTTAGTGGTTCATGTTGTACTTTGTCAAAGGCCTTTTCGAAGTCAATAAAGCAGGGCGTAAATTTCTTGGTTCATGTCTAAGCATCTCTGTAAGAGAACGTTCATTGCAAACAGAGCCTTCCTTCTACCCAGCCCTTTTCTGAATCCCATCTGAGTATTACTGATGTCTACGTCTAATTTCCTATAGATCCTATTATGGATTATTTTTAAGAACAGTTTTAGAGCATGACTCATCAAAGCTATTGTACGATATTCGTTGCATTCCTTTGTATTTGCCTTTTTTGGCAGTAGTATAGAGGTCGAACGGAGCCATTCCCTAGGTATTATTCCAGTTCTATATATTGTGTTAAATAGATCTAGGAGTATTTTAATAGATTCATCGTCCATAAGTTTGAGCAGTTCTACGGGAATTTCATCAGGACCGGGGGCCTTACCACTTTTTGCTTGTTTGATTGCATATTCTATTTCTTCTCTGATTATATCAGGCCCTGTATCATCTGTATATTCGTTTGAGATTTCTTGTCTATCTTTGTCATCAAACAGTTGTGATATGTATTCTGTCCATCGGTTCATTTTTTGTTGTAAATCTGTTATAATTACACCATCTGTATCTTTGATCTGTCCTGTCTGAGTTGTTCTTCTCCTTCCTGTCATTTCTTTAATCTTTTTGTGTACATTAAAAAGTCATATTTTCGCTCCAATTGTTCCAACTCCTGGCATTGCTCACTTAGCCATCTTTCTCTAGCTTCTCTTATTTTCATTTTTATCAGTTTATCTGTTTCTTTATATCTCATCGGATTATTTGTTTTGTGTGCCCTTCTTTCACGCATCAACTGTAGTATTTCCTCATTCATCCATTCTTTATGTTTCCTTTCTTTCGGTGTTAAATTTTCTCTCCCTGCCAACATTACGGCATGTTTAATATTCTCCTATTTTTGGTCTATGTTATCAGTATTTCTATTCAGTTTCTCTATATTTTGTAAATTTTCTTTGATGTTCACTATTGTTTTCTCTTTTATATGTTGTTCATTCAGTCTTCTTACGTCAATTTGTTTCTGTATGTGTTTTTTAATGATCTTTAGTTTTATTCTTAATTTGACTACTGATCCGAGCCTTTATCTGCTCCTGGGTAGGTTTTAGCTGAGAGTATAGAGTTGCGGAATCTTTGACTAACAAGGACACAGTCAATTTGGTTTCTGACTACTCTACCTTTGGTGTCACTCGGAGATTTCCATGTGTACAGTCGTCTGTTATGGTAACTTGAAAAGAGTGTTAGCAACTACTAACTCCTCTGCTTGACAAAATTGTACCATACGGTCTCCTCGTTCGTTTCGTTCTCCTAATCCATAGTCACCCACATAACCGTCCACACATCCATGTCCAATTTTGGCATTAAAATCGCCCATTACTACTGTAGTATGATGTTTCTTCATTGATTTTAGAATTTGTTCCAGATCGTAATAGAAACTTTCAATTTCATCATCATCTTTATCAGCCGTAGGAGCATATACTTGTATAATATTTATAATTTGTTTATTTGACTGAAGTTGTAGTGTCACAACCTTGGTACAATGCGGCAAATAGAATCCCAAACTGTAAATTTCCGTTGGATAAGGATATCACAGATGAAGAAAGGGGATATTCTGTTGACTATGTTGGATCTACGTACGGTGTTGATTTCAGTACAATTTCATGGAAAGATACCAAGAACGTGTGGCTGGCATCGACTTACGTTTGCATTGAGCCGTTTTTGAGAGCAAATCCAAATCAACATATTGCAAAAGTATCACGATGTGATCAACAAAAAAAGGAACTCCATCGAAGTCAACTGTCCGCAGGTCATTCGCAAATACAACAGACATAGAAAAGGAGTAGATCTAATGGATGGATTGATGGGTCACTACTATTTTTCCTCTTCTCTCCTGAAAATATCGATCACATAAAAAAAAGTTGTTGAGAAGAAATTGTACGAAATCGCCAGTGCAGCAGTGTTAGGCCTACCATTTTGTCGAAAAGTTGAAAATTACCGAGATTTTGAATAAGACTTTCTATAAAATCAATCCAATGCAAGGTCTTACGCTCACGCCTTTACTGCATACGTAGTAGCTCAAATATTGATTTTAGCAAAAAAAATTAAAAAGATCCAAATTGTATGAACTAAAATTCTATCAATTTTTATATGGGTACATTTATGTCGTGAAATTATTAATTCACGAGATAATTCAATAATTATGATCAAACTGTCACTATTCTTCTTCTTCAAGTGCCGTCTCCATCAATGGAGGTTAGCGGTTATGGTGGCAAACGTTTGTCTATCTTCAGCTGCTCTTAAGAGTTCCTCAAATCCAAGTCCTGTCCAGTTTCTGATATTACGTAACCAGGACAATCTTTTTCTTCCAATTCCTCGCTTTCCTTCTATTTTGCATTTTATTATCAACTGAGGGATGTAGTATTTCTCGTTGCGCAACAAATGCCCTAAATGACTGGTTTTTCTTCTTTTGACTGTTCTCAATAGTTCTTTTCTAAATTGAGTCTAGCTAGTACTTCTTCATTTGTTTTTCGTGCTGTCCAAGGAATTTTTAAAATTCTACGGTACACCCACATTTCAAATGCCTCGATTCTATTCAGGCTCTTTATTTTTAAAGTCCACGTTTCACTATTTTCTTCCTTATCTCGGAAAGTATCTTCTACAGAAAAAAAAAATTTTAAATGAAATTGTAGGAAATCGCATTTGCAACAATTCCAGTTTTTACCATTTTTTCCTAAAAGTTGAAAATGGCGGAGATATGTATGAAGCAAAAACGGTTCTCCTACTATCGATACCCTCTAAAGATTAGAAAAATAAAATTTGAGGCAGCTCAGCACACAAGGTCAAATGCTATCCCAGCTGGAGTATTAAAACTATCCTAAGAACGCAATAAATAGCTGTAATTTCTCATTGTCCAGGTCGTTTTCTAGAGTGATAATTAAAACCTTGTCAATTTGGTTACACGTTATGGTTATCTGAATATGGCAGACAAATATTCAGATTAAAGCCTTATTTTGTTAAAACTTCTAGGCACTGTAAATTCAATTTGAATTCCTTTAGATTTGCAAAAATTGTTGATCCAATAGTGATATTTGAAGACAATCAGTCATGCATAAAGATTGCTTGTACTCTAGAAACAAAACGATCTAAACACATAGATGTTCGTCATCACTTTATTAGAGATTGTGTTTTTGAGAATAAAATTAAACTAGTATATGTACCCAGCGAACAGCAGTGTGCAGACATGATGACAAAAGCATTATCTTGTGTTAAGTTCAAAAATTTTAGAGACTGTATAGGTATATGTAGTATTGCTAATGATAGTGATCTGTAGTATTGATACTTATCTGATACTGTTGTTTAATAATTAGTTTTAAGTTATTTTGACGGAATTGAGGGGAGGTGTTAAAAATACCACAATTCCCGCCTTGATTTGAAAGTGACATATGTCATGTCAGATTGTGACTTTAATAAGTCAGCGGACTTCACTTGTTTTTGTACTGTTCTATGGTATTGTAATGGCCGTTGGCTGTCAAAATTCTTTTTATTAAAGAATTGAATAATTATTGTTTGTTTTACTTCTTCGAATCCAGTAATCACTTCATATTTAAGGTCATATTTGTACTAGAATTAATACCAAAGCGTGTTTTTTTTTAGTAGATTTTTTTTGGAATATTACGTGAACAATTTAAAATATTCATATTATTCAAACAAATACTTAGGAACCAATTCTACTGCAGTTATGTCACTACACTGATTCATTCTATTGCATTTTGAACAATTGAAAGGTACTTGGTACGAATAAAATAATCATGGCAAGTTGTTCGCCTTGAGGTTGGTAAGAACTATAAAAATAATAACATTATGTGTCATCTACCAATTGTTTTCAGAAAAATGTGAACCATTGATGTTTTGCTCCATATAAATTGTATAATAGCTTTCAATTTTCAATGTCTATTAAAATGAGACAGGAGGGATTAAATTACTGTTCAGTTTGTGCTTGTCTATTTTTATTCAATTAAATGTGTTATTTTATCGTGATTCCAAACAATTTCTTAATATTGTTCTGAGGCTATTTTCTTGTGGCATCTTAAAGTAATTACTATTTTAATAGGAATAAGCCACAATCGAACTTTATAAATTTATTGACGTTTCAATTTCCACTTCGGAAATCGTTCTCAAAGTCGCTATTGACTCCTCGGCCTGATTTCATTACCCAGAGATTTCTATTACTTAACAATCTCAAAAAAAGATCTTATTGAACTTTCCACACATTATTTAATTCTTTAAGGCGGTTGAAGTTAAGCTAGCAATTAAGATTAAGTTCGAATTTTAGGTAAAAGTCTTTGTTTTAATTTTTAGTTCTCAGACTTTTAAATGAATTTTTCTTCATTGTTATAATAAATTAAATGTATCTTACCTGTTGATCGAAATTGATCCAATGCTTAAAAGGGATACCCCAACACATCCATACCTTAACGTCGGGATTATCTTGCAAAGGACATCTCCATGTACCCACTTCCCATGGAAGAACTGACTGGCAGCAAAAGGTACAACTATAATGCCGAATATCGTGTCCGAAAAGCAGAGACTGAAAATAAGAAAAAAAATTGTCTACTAAGTTTAAAATAAAACTAATTTAAACTGTTAAACTTAAGCAGGATACACAAAAATTTGACAGAATTATATACAATTGCAGAAGAGTAGAAAGTGTACATAAATAAGAAGAATAAAGTAAACAAACTGTACTTACCTAGCGATAAATGCTGCGGCAACTGTGCGAAGTTTAGCATGCTTCACTAGTGCCACGCATGTCAACAGGTTACCAACTATTCCTACGACCATTATAACGATGGTCAGAACACCAGCTGATATCAACATTGGTTGCGAATATCTAGAAAGAAATACAAAATGTTATTTGTATAAAAAACATTAATTAAATAAAATTTGTCATATTTTAGAGTACGAGTACATGAATTGTAAGACTAATAAAACATTTTATTTGAACATTTTTCTCTTTTCCACTGTCATATTCTCAAATTTGTTACTTTTTTCTTTTCTGTCACTCTTTTCTCTTAAAATTCGCAATCTATAGGTAATAACTACTTCCTATCTCTTGCCTTCTGCTAGCTCTTACGTCTAGCACATGTTTTCTATTTCCTGTTCGTACCAACATATAAACTATAATTGATTTTTCCGGTCTCCTTGTTTCTACTCCAGTATAGAAGAGTGTGCATGATTAGTCTATTATCAAAGTCGCCAATCTCCATCTGAAGCAATTTTACAGGAACCGCGAAATTCTGTGGTAGCTTTTTTAACTGTGGTCTGTCAAGTATATACTAAAAAAATTTAAAAAGAAAAATTAACCATTGGCGATTGTGATACTCATACTGTAATTTTGGATACTTTGATGGGTCTGATGGGATTTGAAATGGGTCTAGTTAAATCAAAAGTCATTCTTGTCAAAATTAATTTTCTTCTAGTGCAATTTTAATGAAATTGTACAGATAGAGCTATATTTTCTTCACTTTGTTAACCACAGAATGAGTCTTCATGGTAAGGTAAGCTTGGTGGATCCATGTTCTGTAAAGGTGCTTTGTAGTATTCCAACCTTGAATTTTGGAGCCAAGTGTCTGCAAAATAAATTTCAGCAAATTATTGACGTCTTTTAATTTCTTCCGACTGGTACTTTGTAATTTTTGGCTTCAAGTATGATAGGATTAATACGAGATAACCTTTCTTTAATCTTGGTTAAGCTTCGAAACATTCCAGTTGAAACGTTGAAATTTGGATCCCTCTTCACCAAAATGTCTCCAGGTTTTTTGATGGATCGCTTTAGAAGAAGTCGTTTACATTCGATAAATTTAAAATGCCAGCCTTGTAGCTTTAATAAAGCTCTCAGCCTCGGTTTTCCAGTCGAAAAAGTTAAAATCTTGGTTAGCTTACAAAACAGTGGTATAATCTTTCATTTCAATATAATATTCTACGTAATTTGCTACAATGTAAAGTTTATTTATTTCTCTTTTAGTCAGTTCAAATATCATATCGGGAGAGATACATAAGTGCCCTCTAACAGAGGAATAATAGTTCCATTGTCTTTATAGTCACTGGAACTCGCTTGCATAACCATGTCAAGCACGTAGTAAGCACAATTCTATTCTTATTTTGACCGTTACATAAAAGTCTCAAAGTATTTAGCCTTGACATATCTGTTTGGCATAAACGGTGCCAGATCGCAGAGGCTACATGATTGGCAGATTTCCCGTATTGGTCCTCGGTCCAACAATAGCTGAATGAGTTCAGTGGCTAAAGTGCAGCCTTTGAGTATCCCTGAACGACAGTAAGATTATGTAAATAAAGCTGCCTGCTGTAGTATGCCTGCTGGTCTCTCACTTTTAGTAAGGAAAGGTTTTTCTGAGGGTCGAAGGATAAAGCGATTGTGTTGGTATTTTCTTCCTTCAGTAAATTATAGAATGCCTGGTTCGTAGCTTGTGAATTCTTTTTTGACATATTAAATTAGCTTTTTCACCTCCTTCAGATCATTTAATTTTTTCCTCTAATGATAAACATGTGGAACACATATGTATCTTTACGTGGTGTACCAAAGCCCAAATTGAAATTTTTGTTAAACACCTCTCGGAAAAACCTCTCCTGACCTGTTATGAGATGAATCCAGGTGAGTACATATCTCAAAACTAACATATTCGTTACAATAAAGTTGTGCAATAGATAATATTCCCATAGTTTACAATAATTATAGTTTCGTAACATTTATTGTACCTTATTTATATAATACTGTTCAAAAAATTGCATTTTTTTTATCCACTCGTAAATATACCACTTTATTAGACTCCTTTTTGACTTCTCAATATTTTTCCATAACATATTTTTCTTGAAATATTTCGTCCATACATTATTAAGATTGCAAAACTGTTTATTATTATCCTCTTCCATGCATACTAACAATATGCTTTCAAAATAGTTTTGAATTGTTTCAGTTTTGTTTTTTATATTATACTGATATGGTCATATTAATATTAATACTCTTTTCCGACATGTCATGCCTAAGTCCCTCCCAGCAGGTTTTTTTGGGTCTTGCCCTCCTACTACCTCCAGGAACCCGCAGATCAGCAATTCTTCGTATTGAGTGATTAACATATCTACGTTGACCATCTTAATTTATGCTCTGTCATATTGGCAATAATTGGTGCATTCTCTAGACTTTCCCTAGTATACACATTCCTAATTTTATCCTTTTTGGTCACTTCACTGATCCATCTAAACATTGATCCATTTGTTGTTCCTCTTTCTTTTTAACTGCTCCACATTCAGTTCTGTAGATGATAGCTGGTCTTGTAGCTGTTTTATAGAATTTTCCTTTCAGCTTCATTGGAATTTTTCTGTCACATAACACACCACTCGTTTCCGTCCACTTCATCCATCCATCCCTAATTCTACTGCATGCATCTTATTTCCTATTTCCCCATTACTCTGTAACACCGATCCTAGGTTCTTAAAACTATGACTTTTCTTAATAATTTCACCATCCAAATATATTTTGGTACTAACTTCATCTTTAAATGGACTCCATAATATTGTGAGTACACAAATACTCTGTTTTTTCGCTAAGATAGTCTCTTTCACTATTTCCTACTAACACTACATCATTAGCATACATTTAGAACCACGGAACATTACCTTGTATTTGATCCAAAACTAATGAGTATAAATAAGGGACTAAGCACCGAGCCTTAATGCAATCCTACTTTCACGTGAAAATTATCAATCTCTCCCACACCTGTTCTAACACTAGTTCATGACACTCCCTAACACATGTCTCTCACAATCTTTACATATTCACTGGGGACTCCTTTCTTATTAAGTGCCACAACCGAATCTCCCGAGAAACTCTATCATATGCTCTCTCAACATCAATGAATATCATACGAGCGTTTTTTCTCTATTTCTGTATTTTTTCATTAACTGCCTTATAATGAAAATTGCGTCTGTTGTTAATCTGCCGTGCATAAAGCCAAACTGGTTATCGGGTATTTCGGTTTCATCACGTATCCAACTGTCAATTCTTCTTCTCGTGCCACTCCTAGCGGAGATTGGAAATCATCATGGCCACTGCGACTTTGTTAGCAGCGCGCCTAAAAAGTTCAATCGAACTACACCCGAACCATTCACGTAGATTACGAAGCCACGTATATTTTCTTCTTCCCACACTTCTTTTGCCCTGCATGATGTTTCTTAAAAGTTCGTACTGTTCACCTCTCACAATGTGCCCCAAGTATTCCGTCTTTCTAGTTTTTATCTCATTAGAATTTCGCATCTTTTGTCTAAAGTTTGGAGTACTTGCGTGTTAGTAACGCGGTCCATCCATGATATTCTGAGAATGCGCCTATAGCACCACATCTCGAAAGCTTCGATTTTTTATGGTCAACTGTTTTAGTGTCCAAGCCTCAACTCCATATAACAGGGTAGAAAAGACATAACACCGCAGCATTCGTATTCGTAACTTTATATTAATATCACGATTGCAAAAGAGTTTGCGCATTCTATTAAAGACTGATCTAGCGATTTCTATTCTACATCTAATCTCTTTTGTTTGATCAGTATCGTCTGTGATCCAAGCACCTAGATATTTATAACAGGGCACACGCTCAATCGTTGTATTGTCTATTACAAGATTAGCTCTGATGTTCTTTGATTTCGTGATTACCATAAATTTAGTTTTTTTCAAATTTTCAAGCCGTAAATGTTACAGTATATATTGAGACTTTGAACGAGATGTTGTAGTTCTACTAGCGTTCCCGTTAGGAGAACTGTATCGTCAGCATACCTTATATTGTTGATCGTCTCACCATTTATTATCAGACCAAGATCTTCTTCCTCAAGTGCTTGTTCACAGATAGCTTCACTATACAGATTAAATAAAAGTGGCGATAAGATACATCCCTGCCGGACTCCTCGACGGATTTGAATTTCTTCTGTTAGTCTGCCCTCAACCTTGACATTTGCTGTTTGATTCCAATATAGATTGCATATAATTCGAATATCTAGGCTGTCTATATTTTTCTTTATTAGAACTTGTCTTAGTGGTTTATGTTGTACTTTGTCAAAGGCCTTTTCGAAATCAACTGTCAATTACTCTTCCATATTTTCATGGTGTGACTAAATAGTTTTATGGCCCTGCAGTTTGTACATTGTTGTACATCTCCCTTGTTTTTGTAGACGGGTACTAATACACTGCTTCACCATTTGTCTGGCATTTATCCAACTTCCATAATTCTATTAAATAATAAACCTGTTAACCAATTTGTCACTGTCTATCCTAATGCTTTCCACACTTTCCCAAGAATATCATCTGGTCCAACTGCTTTTCCTTTCTTTATTTTTTACATTGCTTGAGCCACTCTTTCGTTTGTTATTTCAGTCACCATTGCTGTTACTGTGTCCGTTAACTAAACTGGTTATCTGTCGACTTCTTCATTTTAATAACCTGTCAAAGTACTTTTTCCATCTCTTTTGGACATCCTTTTCGTGAATTAATATTTTTCCCATTTTCATCTCGAATACATCTAACCTGAATAAAATCTTTTACTTTCTTTGCTCTATGTTTGGCTGTTTTATAAATATAGGCTTCTCCTTTAATGGTATCAAGTTGATCAGAATATTATACGCTTTTGCTTTAGCTACTGCCACTTTTACTTCTTTTTTAACGACCGTATTGAATTAAAGATCTGTATCTGACCTATTTTATTGCCACTTGTCTGGTGTAAGTGAGTATATATCTATGGTCGATCTCTTTCTGTCCCTTTTTTTATTCCTACTATCACAAGCTTTTTCAATTTTATGCTTTTTAAATTAATTCGTTTTCTGTTCCATTAATAAACCTGACTATTATTGTATTGATACTAAAATCTACAATATTTTATACGGAGAATTTGACAAGGCTATTTGAAAATGTGAAAAAGTTTCTCTGTTTGACAAAACATAGAACACCAATGACTTAAATAATCTATAAAAAGAATAACAGGATAAAACTGTATAACTTATCCCGATAGACTATATAAGGATAACTGTATAAATAGCATTCATTAGTTTTTATTATGTTTTTTTTTGTAGCATTCCCTTAGCGGCACGTAAATGTATCTGCTGTTGTGAAATTCATAATCGCATTTTAAAGGAAATGATAACAAGGTATACAAATACAGCGGAAATTCCGAGGCTATTGTTCGTCATAGACTTTCTGTAATCTTTTATCTCGTTAAATTAACAAATCTGGGAAAAATTTAATCAATTATAAGTTTCTATTAATTATGGAACTGTATTTTTTATGTACCGAAATGTGTGCCGAATTCACAGAACAGTGACGCTTGTACAAGAATATTGAAGAATCAGAAGTTGTCTACTGTTTGGCTGCTTTGTTTATAACAATTAAGAATTAAAATCGGCGCTATTCAATAACTAAAGGCCTTTATTTTATGAGGATACGATTTTTGTTATTGGTGCCCCCATTTTGCTTATTTAAAGTATTCCTCAGAGTGTTTAAATTCAACTTTAATTCAAATTTAAAAAGCTTTATTAAAATATTTGAAAGTCTTAATATTTTAAATGAATGTAAAAAGTACAAATGGTATTGTTTGAAGTATTTATACTTTTGTTTTTTAAAACAGAAGAAATGATGTTTACATTAATACTACAGACATTTATCGGAAGCCAATGGGGTTGTACTTTCATTAATAGCACTCCAATTGTTAATTTTGTTAACCACTTGGTAACCATTAATGTCCCATTATTGTTTGAAACATTCATCTAATTCAAAATACTCTCTTTAACGTAACCAGACACCACAACTGCAGATTTCCATCCTACTTGTTGGATTTGATTTATTGTCACGCCAGTGTTTCCCATAATTTATTGTAGCTGACGTACGTCAAAACGCATGTCCAGTGTATGTCTTAGAATCGCTCAATTTGAGATAACGTGCAATTTCCAAGGGAAATGATCCAAATGTATTATTACCAACTATAACTATTTTACTTAATTAGTACACTTCCTTTATCATACCTTCACTTCCCTTTATCATACTTTGGGATCTTCAGTTTTCTAACATCATACTTCTTAATTACTATTAAACTGGGAATAAGCCACAATTAAAGATAAAAATACGTTTATTTAATTAATAAACGTATTTTTATCTTTAATTGTGGCTTATTCCCAGTTTAATAGTAATTAATTTACAATGCCACAAGAAAAATAGCTTCAAACAATATCATACTTCTTCATTCTGACTTTGAATTACCTACAACTGGTACATGATCATAATTTATATCTGTCCCGGGGTACGTTTTGATAGATGTACCTCTTATTTGCCATCAGGAATACGCATCCTTCTTCCTTAATGTTATATAAGCGTAAATCGCACAATTCACATCTTCTGCAAGTGCGAAAGATACCAAAAATGGCTACCAACTTCAAAAATAAATACGTTATGTCCAGAGCATCTGTGAAAATCTTCAGCAAATTGTCTTCCTTGAATCCATGCGCTTTCATGGCGAAAGAAGAGAGAATAGCTACTACAAACGACGACACGCCCCCCTAACGCCGAAACCAGTGAATGGGAGGGGAGTAGAAAATATAAATATGGCCTCCGTAGCACAACGCGGCGTCAGCCCTTGAGCACCAAGTCGCCGAACTGAGCCGGGACTCAGAGCGGAGACTTGAGGCCCAAGTAAGCAATTTAAGTTTGCGGATAAGCCACATTAAGATATCAGGAATATAGCGGAGATGCGCTGTTTTGAGTTTTTGCATTTGGCTGATTGTTGTGCCTCTATAGCGCATCAGAGTGCTATAGGGGGAAAGGGATGGTCTAGAGCATTGGAGCACGGTGGGGTAACTCCTGTTTTTACTCGAGTTAACACACCTTGCTCCAATGAATTGTTACACCCGATCGTACTACTAGGTGAACATTTCTCATAGGCTGGGTTCT